>NW_019059605.1:1650491-1684761 GCF_000696155.1 Zootermopsis nevadensis | reverse complement strand
TGCTCAGCAGAACTGATCTGAACAAGTTGTTTGTTATATATGTCCACAGTTTGATGCATGTTTCACTTTATTTTTGGGCTGGAACTGCCTGTGAAGTGTTTTCTGTGACCCCTGTAATTTCTATGTCTTTGCAAAAAAATTCTGGAAAATTATTCATAACAGCATTATGAAGAGCACAGTATCTGACTTATGGGTCACTTACTGTCTGAGTCTGAAGCTATAAAATTTTCCATATAATGGTTGATCACTTCCTCCTTGCTTATGATACAGTATTGACTTCATAACTGCATGTAATTTTAGAGTTGGTGCATTACATTTGCAAAGGTAGAGGCATTCAGCACAGAAATTACAGAATTGAGAAGGATTATGGTTGTAAAGTAACTCTGTGTGTACGTGCACATGCATGCACTCATGCATGTTTGTGTGTATGTATGATTTACAATTGACTTACAGTTTCCTCTGAATTTTGTGTGTTTGTGTGTGTGTTTAACTTGAATTCAAAACTTATAATTTCCTCTTTGAATTGATATCAAAATAATTAACATTCTCTACATTAGAGAAGATTTAATATTTAACTTACAGTTGGTGAACCTGGCCTGCGATTACACAAGATCATGTCTGGGACCTGAGCGACCTGAACCCCAGGGCACATCAATGTGCAACAGTACTGTAGCAGATAAATGTGAAGTCTATGTATGTGGCAGCAATTCCTCACATCAGGTAAATTCTGGGTCACATATGTAACTGGAAATTTCTTGCAGGCAACTAAACTCAAGCTCTTGTAGCAGTAACACATTTATGTGTGTAAGACTGTTTTCAGTCAGTAGCCTATAAATTGTACTATAGAATATTACACAATGTGCTCTGTATACCTGTTAATCTTGTTAATTTAATTTCCATGTATAGAAACAAACAACATTTAATTATATCTGGATTGTTGGGTTCATGGGCTCTGTTCTTCATCTGATGTAAAAAATTACAAAATGATTTTGAGGACTGGATCCATCGCCATCTTCAGGTATGGTGAAGGGGAAGGGCGCCTACTCTGTGAGGCCCATTAGATTGAGCTAATATCAATCACTGATTGAGAACGATCCCAACAATCCAGATTGTATTGCACCATTGTCAGAACCCTTCAGAATAGATTAAATTGTATGGTCAAGGTTTTGTTTTATAAGATGTTTTGCTTAATCTAAAGTTTTTAATCTAGTATTGTATCGGTGTTTTCAGTGAAGTTTTTGGATTGAATCTTTCACTTGGCAATTCTCATTAAAATAGAGAAATAATTAATAAATTTGGACTACATTAGACAGTCAGGGATTGTATTTTATTTTGAGATATGTAACATTTTATAAGGTATTTTATGATTTTGTACACATAAAGAATACCCAGTCATTTATTGTTGTTTAATCTCCTAATACTGTATATAGTGTAAATAGAAGAAAGGAGAGAACCAATGTGATTAGTTGTAATGGTGGTATCATGGAAACCTGGCTGAGAACTACTGTTACTGAGAAGTATATTGTGTCTGTATATGACGGAAGAACTGTTCCTCAGGTTGCAGAGGAGAGTCAGGAGAAAATCCTGGTGCCCCGTCTTTCAAGGGCATTTACTCAGGTACAGCAAGTAGAAGCTGGCCAATACTGTTCCTTCATTATCCACACAAATGGAACTCTTAGTGGATGTGGTAAGGGAAGCTATGGTCGTCTTGGCCTGGGAGACTCCAACAACCAATCACAGCCCAAGCTAGTGATACTTGATGGCACTGTTAAGAAGGTGTGTTCATCAAAAGGCAGTGATGGCCATACACTGGCACTTACAGATGATGGCAAGGTCTTCAGCTGGGGTGATGGTAAATATTCTACATTTATGAATTTTACATGATTTGCTGAATGACTTTTCTCAGTGTTTGTTCTTTGATTTGGATGTACCTGCTAGCTAAATTTAGTCTTGATCTGAAATATCAGATTTTTAAAAAAATGTTATGAAGTGAACATTGTGTAGAAATTAATCATGTTCGTGACAACACACCATTGTTAAAACCATTCAGATTAACCAACATTTTTGTTTTGAATTAAAATACATTTCATTATTTGTTGTTGTAGAGAGTTGTTAAAAACATATCAACATTTTTGACTATCAGAAATTACAGAATGTCATACACATCAGGGATACAGACATAGAGATAGATTTCTTTATACAGCCAACTCTTTTTCTTCTTCTTCTATGGCTCTCCGGTCCGTATTCGGTCAATGACCTCCTCAATTCTCCTCTTCCATTCGGTCCTTCTGTTAGGTCCGTCTGTCCGAGGTTGTGGTTTCGAAACATCTTCTTTTTTATGGTGCAAGGTTGTTAGCCTTGCGACCAACCCCCAACCTGGAGGACCAGGGTACCTGTCTTAGTCTAACCTCTCCCCCTCGACCAATCTGGCTAGGGAGGCTCTACCAGTAGCTATGCTACCGCCACTGAGGTACTCATGCCCTACCACCAGGACAAGGTGCAGGTACCATTAAATGGGGATACAGCTAACTCTACTTCAGTGTTTTGTGTCTATATTTTTCAGATTATAAACTTTCCCAGAATATTTATCAGCACAGGAGACTTTTTTGGTTCTCCTGTTGGAAGAAGATTCTAGCTAGCTTTCATGTTTGTGATTTCAATCCCTTTGATATTCTCGTATTGTTTATTTATTTTTGGGACAACTTTTACATGACTGACTTTACCAAGATTTTCCTTTTAAAGAAAAAGTGTTGTTGTGCTCAGACATGTTTATGTTTGTGGTCTTGACATATTTAATGTAAACATATGGATAAATTTCTACATTGTAGGGGATTATGGTAAATTGGGCCATGGAAATTGCACCACTCAGAAACAACCACGACTAGTGGGAGGAGCATTATCTGGAAGGGTGGTGAAGTTTATTCATGCTGGCTACAGACACAGTGCTGCAGTAACTGAAGAGGGTGAACTGTACACATGGGGCGAGGGGGACCATGGACGATTAGGTATTATAATATAATGTAGTGTAGTACTTCGATAATAAATACAATGTATTGTTAAGCTTCTGACTCTGATATCAACTCAGCAAGCTTCAGATTGTTTGAAAGGCTTTCTAATTGTCATATTTGATAGCACCACTCAGATTCCTTAGCTTTGGGACTCTGAGACATGCTTGAGGTGTTGTAGTTTGTCGCTTAAAAGTGACGGCACAAGTTTCTGAACTTTGTGTATACAAGAATGCTTCTCTCTACTTTTGTTTAAGTCTTGCAGTAAATTGTTTAAATTAACTGTTCAAACTCTAAGATACATTTAAAATGTAGTTTTTAATGTGGTTGCCAGGTATAAAATAATTATTAATTTGTGAGCACAGTATATTTGCCAGGTAAGTAATCTTTAAATTAACTGGTTCAGAACATACAAGTACATTACTTTCATTGGATTTTAGTTCCTTAAATTGTGTTCATTGGTTCATGTTATATAAGGGCTTCTTTTCACAGGTAGGATTTGAGGTTTTCATCATGTGAATATAGGTGCAGTCTTTGGGTGGTTGTGCTGTGTAGTATTTTGGTTATATGCAATGTTTTGCAGGAGCATATTCTTCTGTCTTCAGTCCTCAGAATCAGTGGCATACAGCCAGAATATTACAACTGATGATGAAAACGTAATTTTAATTACTTAGGAAATTGTTATTTTGCACTAGTTTTGCTTTATATCATATAATAAATGCATTTTGAAATTTATTTTTGGCTGGAAATGTTGCAGACTAGTAAGTATAAAATCTTCAATATTGGGAATTGTAATTACATCACCCTTTCTATTGAGGATGCAAAATAAATTTATTTCTGTTACTTTAATTTTATTTTGAGCAGTAGATTACACATTTAAAAAAATCTTACTTCTTTTTAAGGCCATGGCGACTATAATGGACGTAACATGCCTACATTGGTTCGAGATCTGAATGGTGTTGGGTCAGTATCATGTGGAAGTTCTCATACAATAGCTCTGTCTGCGGATGGGAAGACTGTGTGGTCATTTGGTTCTGCAGACAATGGCAAACTTGGCCATGGGGACACACAAAAGACTCCACACCCAAAAGTAATAGAAGCTTTGCAGGGGCTTTATATAAGAAAAGTGGCAGCAGGCAGCCAGTTTTCCCTAGCTCTTACAAGCAATGGGCAGGTAAGACTTATTTTTAGCTGATAGTTTCCATATAACTTGGTTCTTTTTACAGTAAGCATTTGTTTGTGTAAATAATTAAAAATGGAATAATTTTTCAGCATAATGTAAATGCAGATGGCTGTTTTCTGGGTCGTTGCGCCATGTATTCTGGTAGAAGTTTACAACCCAACAACCCAGAAAATGGCCATCCTCAGACTTATTGCCATGAAAACCTCAGATCCTACTCATGTAAATGCAGTTGGATTGTGTTGTTTGTAATGACTTGCACAGAACTTCCAAAAATACTTATTTACCATGTAATAACCATGTACATTCCCTTCAAGAGTGAGATGTAAAAGTTCAAAGAACACAGAAACTCTGTGCTGCAAACTGATGTATGTACTCATATTTAATTCTTGACATATATCTTCATTGGTTTACAGTAGAGTTTCTGTGTTCTTTATGGCATTGATGTTTTTATCACATCAAAGATAATGAATGAAAGAGTGATTTGTTCCATTCACTTCCATTCTGTACTCATGATAATCATGATTATGATGAGATACAATATAAAATTAGTTTTCTTATCATCTTATATACTTCAAATTGAAGTACAGCGCTGAAGATACACTTGTGACACAGTAATTAAATTGAGGTCCCAATTGTGTTATCTCTGTTTTGGAAAAGAGAGGAGGTTCAGAATTGAGTCTGCATATTCAAAGGATAAACTTCGTGAAATTAAGTGTACATGTATTGTATGAATGAGTGAAGCACGGTTGTTGTGTTATGGACTTTTATATGTGAAACTTAATATTCCCTACAACACTCTATGTTGTTTTAATTGCAGTTGTATTCATGGGGTTATGGAGCGTGCTTGGGCATTGCTGCAAGTGAGATGACGTCTCTGTTACCGCAATTAGTAGAAGACTTGTCAGCAGTAAGGATTGTTGATGTAGCAGTAGGAGATTCCCATATTTTAGCATTGACAAATGACAGTGAAGTATTTTCTTGGGGAAATAATTCCATGGGACAGTGTGGTCAAGGTCATTCAAGCAGCCCGATAACTCGACCACGAAGAGTGCTAGGACTGGAGGGAGTTCCTGTGAATCAAATGTCAGCTGGTACATCACATAGTATCTTTTGGACTGCTTCACCTTCTGACAGGTTTGTTATTGCACCAAGTTTCTCAGTTACATGTGAAGCATGGTTAAATGTAGATTTTGGGAAGTGCAACTGCGTTATGAGATTTAATCACTGATTGTAGCTGTTTTCTGTTTTCAGACAAGTTGTAACTTGGCATCGACCTTTCTGTGTGGACCTCCAGGAAGGCACATTCTCTTTACTACATTCCTTTCTTGAAAAATATTGCAGTGGTTTTAATCAGGAATCTTGTTTGCCACCTTTTCCAACATTTGGGTAATTATAAGTTTTTATTTATTGCCAGTTACTACTTAGCATAATGGGAAAGATTTTCCTGTGCATAATTCCTTAATTTATGAAATTATTTTGTTTATATCTTTACTTTGAAAAATAATCAGGTAATTCAGGATAAGGTTACTACAAGTCATAGCTGTTCTCTGTGATGAAATTCAGACAGAGTAAATATGTTTTGTTTTTCTTTGAAGATCTTGTGGTTTGAATGAGAAATTATGCTTTACAAACAGTTCAAAATTGACATTTTGTGTTTTCTTATACTTGGTCCAACAGATTAGGAAGGATTTTTGCCATTTTCTTTATTTCGTGGTTAATTGTATAATGAGTATTACTTCTACATTTTTAATTTGACTTGACTTTTTTATTGCAAGACATTCTGTTTTAAAAGCTCTGCTAAAATATTGTTATGTAGTATAAGTATACTGGTTATGATTTTAGGGAGCATCACCAATTTGTTCTCCTGTGCCTGAAATTATTATGTACACATTTGTCACTGGCACTAACTGGAGGCCTTGCTACATCTGTTCTGGGTAAACAGGCCAGACCACTTCGTCATTTACTCTTCAGGTCAGTAAGCTATTACTCTTACAAATTATTCGAAGTATGATAATTGATAAAAGTTCTGCATTGATAGCTTCACGTTAGTAATTCATGGAAGCAGTATGATTTGCAAATTTAAGAAAAATATAATTTTCTGTAAACATTATTTTGAAATGCTATGTTAGGTATTAAAGTAAACACAGTGACACAAACATTACACTCATCATTATTTGAAACTACAGTTGTTTCACTGTGAACATATTTTAATTTTGCATATGCAGACATAGTTGTGACAAGCCTTAATTTTTACTAAACCTTGGAAAGTATGTACATATATTCCTAACATTGCATTTGTTTTTAGCTGTTTTTAAACATTTCCCTTTAGGCTGGTGGATATTTCAACACCAACTAGTGTGAAAACTGTTGTAAGTGAAACACTTGCTATTGGTGCCCCGTTGTTGCTCCCTCCACTGAGGGAGCGGATGGAATTGCTGCATTCACTACTTCCACAAGGACCTGACCTCTCCAATGGCCAGGTGATAAATGATTTTGTAGTATATCAGAGCATTAAAGTGTAGCAATTAGACCACACACACTTGTACAAACATCTTCCAAATAGATTTCTGTCTTCTGGATTGTTGCACAGTGTAGTCTGGTCGATGTTTACCAACGTTTCAGAGGGCATACTGCCTCCGTCATCAGGGCGATGACGGAGGCAGTATGCCCTCTGAAACGTTGGTTAACATCGACCAGACTACACAGCGCAACAACCCAGAAGACGGAAATCTTCATACTCATCGCTGTGAAAACCTCAAATCTTACATCTTCCAAATAGATTTCTGTCTTCCTAATTGTTGCGCAGTGTAGTCTGGTCGATGTTTACCAACGTTTCAGAGGGCATACTGCCTCCGTCATCAGGGCGATGACGGAGGCAGTATGCCCTCTGAAACGTTGGTTAACATCGACCAGACTACACAGCGCAACAACCCAGAAGACGGAAATCTTCATACTCATCGCTGTGAAAACCTCAAATCTTACATCTTCCAAATAGCTACCAATGAAACAGTCTGTGGCTTGACTGCTATAGATGATTTTTTTCTCCCCCATTTACATAGTCATGTCTTCAGATAAGAAAAAGGGATGTTTCTGCTTTCAGTTTAGAGTTTGTTGTGTCCTTTCTAAATAGTTTGCTGTGGCTTTGTCAGATGTAAGATCTTTCAAAAAAACAGTAAAATGTTTTTATTTTCATGTGAAAAATGATACACACACTTTGCTGGAGGGCCAGATTTACAGTGACAGATCTTTGTGTTACCCAAAAGAGTTTTTTTTTTTTTAAGTTTAGGCCTGCTGTGTTCAGACAAATAAGCACATAAAAATTATTCAAATATTTTAATGTCTGCTGTGAATATTGTGCCTTCTATTGCAGAAAATGTTGCTTGGTATTATCTTAACAAGCCTTGAGGATCACAGTCATGTATCATCATTGCTTGGCTATAGTTTCTCTTCAGAGTCAATGGGTCGGCTAGGAAGTCAAGACCTACATCTGGCTGAAGTTCTTATGAAGACACTACTACAGAATCTCAGCTTCAACACGGTATGCACCTGCACCCGTCCAGAATGCTATTGCAGTATATGTGTTATTACTGACATAATATTGGTCCTTATATATATTAGCTGTTTGATGAATATTGTTTTAAGACAAACTGCTGTACAGTGATGGCTGAACAATGCCCATTTTATAAATGGAAAGCTACCAGATATCTCTCTTCATAAGAAATAAATCAGCAAAGTCATTTTAACATTTTCAGTTTAGATCTCATTTTGAGTAGATGCATGACCAAACACATATTTTACTATTATGTCTTTAAAAATAAATTGAATAGTACATACAATGCAAATTGAATAATTTTAAATTTTATGAGGTATTGCTCATTCCCCATCCAGTTCAGAGACTGAATAATCAGCTACCCATCCAGGTCCTTACTTGAAGTTAGGGTGGATCATTTAGTTTTCCCTTAATTGTTGAATATCTCAAAATAATAGAGGGAAACTGCTTCAGTGGCATAACAGACAATATTTTGAACATCTTGGAACAGTATTAAATTTGTCAGATCAAACTCTCAGGAACAATGGACTGGTTTTAGAGAGTGTGGAGCAGGTTCTTTATTAAAATTTCCCAGTATGTTTGGTCTGGATAGCTTTTGAAGATATAATTACAGAGGATGTGAGGAAAGTGCTTAAAATAAGAAATACTCACCAGGTAATTATTCCTGGAGGTCTCACTTCAATTTTGCAGCCTCTGGATGTGTGCATCAATAGACCTATTAAGGCCCACATAAAAGTTCTATACATCAATTGGATGGCAGGTGGTGGGGATGAGACACCTTCTGCGAGAATTAAGCGACCTGAACTCGGCCAACTTTGCAATTGAATAAAAATTTGCTTGGTCCCGTATTTCACCATGGTCAATTGAAAAAAGCTTTAAGAAATGCGGGATTTCAAATAAATTGGATGGGACTGAAGATGACTCAATTGTGGGACATGGAAAAAGATTCTGAGGGCTCCAACAATGATCTGTTCAGTGATGAAGAAAGCAGTTCAGAAAAATTATAGTTCTCATGAGTAATACATTTATTTACTAAACCTCTGTATTGTACAAGAAACTGAAAATAATAGAATTGACCTGGCCTTGCAGGGTCCAGTACTGCTGTTTTCAAGCTTTCCATTACCTGGAAGGAACAGCCTCTTACATCCTTTCACCATTGCCTTTATGTTCAAATATGTTGAATTTTCAATAAAAATGTGTGTGTATATATATATATATATATTACTTCCTCGAAAAATGGGTGTGTTGCTTACACGAGTGCTTGGGGTACTTGAGTAAATATGGTAATTTATTTGCAGTTTTATTGTTATTAAAGTCTTGAAAATTCTATATTTGATTCCAACTCCACATTGGGTGAACTGCTGCCAAATTCATGTCTTAAATTTTAGAAGATGGAGACACACATTGGGCAGATTAGGTGGTTGCATTATGTGTGTCATAGCATATTACTTCTGACTTCTGTTGTGCTATTGTTCATGCTGTAGGAGGAGTGTCTGAATGAACTTGAGAAGAATCTTGATAAAGGACAGGCTGAACTGGCTGCTGATTCATCCAGTCAAGTGACTCACTTACATGACTTGTTGTCATCATTGCAGACACATATACTGGCATACTGCAGTGTCAACAAACATGACTCGCCTTTAGTGAGTATATCTGCCTTCTCCTTTTTTATTTGTTTATTTATGTACCTAAGGATTACATACAGGAACCTTTTATTATACTTCTACATGTTCCTGTATTCTAGGAATTTGCACTACAGTACAAAATCCTTTCATAATGATCATTGGGTTTTGTAAGACACGATTGTAAAAGCTGCCTATTTGATATGCATAGAAGTGTAAAATTTAAGTGTTTCTTTGGGGCATTATACGATGGATTGGATCAGAATGGTACATTAATAATGGCCCTGACTTTCTTACATAATCCTGTCATTTACCCATTTTACTGGCAGTAATACTCTGATTACTCTTGTAGTTAGTTGTCCTTTCTAGCAACTGTAAACCTGATATTTGTAATATGATGTCTAATGCTGCAAATGCTGGACTCGCATAGAAGAAGGAAGTAAGAAGCAGCAAAAGTATAAAGATACATGTTTTTGTTAACATTTTTGAACAATAAAGAGAAAAACAAATACATTTATTGCTAATGACCATAGGAATGTAACTGTTGTTTAGTGCTAAATTTTGAAACACTTATTTACAAACATTAATGAAATTCAATCCAGAGCTTGGAACTACTTCTAAATTTTTGGTAATATTAATGTTTAAATAAATTTTGCACACAGTAGTATGAAGAAATAAGAATTATACCTCAGTTTTGATGTTCATGTAGATAGAATCTGAAAAGAGCATCAATTGTGAGAGATATAAAAGTGCAAATTGTGGATTTGGAGTGAAACAGTGACATCTGTCCTCATACACATAGCTCATTGAATGTTGCTGGTATGGTAACTTCAGTATATAATTATTTTGATTTATAATATAGATTAATTATGTAACATGTAATTTAATAATTATTGTACCTGTCTTGCAGCTAGTATCGAGCATTACATTACTGCAGAACCACCTTAGCATTTTGTTACCTCTAGCTTGTGGTATACTTAGGAAGGCAGCTCATATTGTTCAGAACTTCCCAAACTGCCTCAATCAGCTTTATGGTGAGTTTCCGTAACATACACTGTGCAGAATATTGGTCACATCAGATGGTAGCATTAAAATTGTTAAAAGGTGAATGTCCCAGTTATTGACAGTTGATCTCACTTAATGTCATTAAGCAGAGTTGATGTTCAAACTAACTTCAAAGGAATAATTCTAACCTTGAATGTTTCAAATACTGAAGTATGCTAAAAATTATTGCAAAAATCTTCAGATTTGATTCATAATTAAAAAATAGTTGGATTTCTTAGCTTACGGTGTTGATAACTGAGACATTTACCTTAGTTACCACTCCCAGTTCATATGCAGGCGGCCTAGGATTTAATTCTCAGTGTTTTTAGATACCTACATCAGTGACTTCTTTACTGTCCTTTTTTCATCTTGTATAATTAAAAATACATGAGAATGGTCTTTAAAGTTATGTTTCATAATTATGCAGTAAATGATAACATGGTAACATCATCACTTAAAGAGAAAAGCCCTGGTGATGGTGAAATACACTGAACTACACAGGAGCTGAAGGTTCTAAATTAAAGGAATTTGTCTTGAAACACAAGACTGTGTCCTTACATGAACAAGAATATAGCGTTCATAATTGAAAGACTGGAATTGATTGTTGACTTATTGCTGCTCTGTAGGTATCATACTTCAGTCTTTAGCAGGGGCAATGCTATCTAAGATACTGCACTCACTGCTGCTTCTGCCTGTTGCTTGTGTGCAGTCACTTTTATTTCATTTGTTGGGAATCCTGATGCCTCTAGACTGCCTTAACAGGCTTGTGCCAGAAGAAATGCAACGTGAAGAGGAGAGCAACTCATCCTCAGGTAAGTGTTCATTGTATTGTGCATGTGACTGTTTTAGGCACGTTTGCAACCCTGCAGAGTTCCTATTTAAAGAGCTCTGTCTGTATGCATGCATGTAATAACTCAAGAATAACTGAGAATGGCTGTACAGATTTCCATGGAATTTTATATTGGGGAGTTTTATTGAAATTTTTCATCACATTTTAATTTTGGTTGGAATTTGACAGTAGTCAGTTTGTATGAACACTTATGTGTGTTTCTATGAGCAGAATCACTGGGTGAGGAATCCCAAACCTGGGAATTTTCTGGCCATTCACAGATGTAAAATTTTGGGGAATATGCCAGAATCATGACACCATGCATGCACTCCTGAGTTTGTTGTGTTATTGGTCTGCTAGATGTGTTATGTGTATTTGTTAAATTTATGTATTTATTTAATTGTGAGTTTATTTATAGAGAGATGGACATGCATCTGGCTACATATAAAGTATTTCAGGGAATTTGTAAGCTTAGAGTTTTAATAGAAGACTTTCCTTTTATTGTTTAACAAAGAAAGTTTGGTGTATTGTGAAAGTTTTGCATTCTGATATCAGAACTTATTTGTTGTTTTATACTGTACTGGCACTTACCTTACTGGTTGGTTTTATGTATATTTATGATTCTTTATATTTGATGTACTTTATTTTGAGTTATACAGTGATAGCAGGGAATTAGCTATAGTGCTGCCATTGTTTAACTATGTAAAGGGAACAAAAATATACCACTAATGAAATATTTATATTGTATTGCATGTCTAAATTGGACAACTATGCACTGAATGAAGTATCCGGATACCCTGTCAAGTTTATTTAAAAATGTGTTTATTTAATTTTTCAGACATTCTTTATGATCTAGCATGAGTGAAGAAAACCTTATGGGTCCATTCATATCTGTCTCTTGCATTTTCCTTACACCTTTTCGGTCTTATAACCTTGTTGCTGAATTACTTTCTGTGCTCTTTTTAGAAGCAAATACACCAACACCTAATGATATGGCAGAACATTCTTGGGTGTGGCTAGTGGATTTAGAGAGAACTTGCAGTTTGCTGGTAGGAAAATGCCTCGGGGGCATGCTGATTGGCTCCCCATTGTCAGAAGAAGAAAGAGAAACCAGACATTGGTTGAGCAGTACTTTGTTGTCACATGGTCTGGAGAAACATTCCAGTGACCTAGGTAACCTAACTGCTAAAGATCTACTTATGTTAGGATTGTTTGGATGTGTGTGCAATTTGAATTTGAAACTATTTTCAGTTTCCATTGTAGTTTAATTTGATACAGTGAAACATTAAAAAAGATCAGTGTATGTTCCATTTGAAACACAGTTATATCTGTGTTGCTTTTAAAAGTGAAAAATCCGTAATGCAATCAAGAGTAAGCACTCATTAGTTACATCAATACTATGTCTTTTTTATGTTGTGTAGTAACTTACTTTTTTCTTTTAATGCAGTAATGCTGCTTAGAGAATTGACACATGGAGTAAAAGCCTGTAATGACGACAGTTACCGACACCTGGAAAGCATAATTAAAAAAATTGAAGTACCTGATGTAAGATTTTACCTTAGGATGGCTCTATTACCTACTCAATTCTGGGAAGTCCCCAAACACGTAGGAAATGAAAGAAGACAGATTTTACATCAGGAACAAACACTGACCCATGAATCCTTTGATGCTGCTCAAAGTTTTGAGTGCAGAGAAGATGCTGGTCTTCGGGAGGCTGTAGAGAATGTGAAAGGAGAATGTTTATATAACAGTAGTCAGGATTCCAATTACCAGCAACAGTCACCAGTATGTATAGCTGACTGCTGTACAGAGATAGATGAGGCACACCAATATTTCTGTTACTACAAAGATATGATGGAATACGCCCAATCACAGGATTGGGACACCTGTGAGGTGGAGGATGGACTGCTGTTGGAATGTGTGACAAGAGTTGTCTTAGCTGCATTACTTAAACACACTGGACTTCTTTCAGGACATGACACTAAGTATGTATTTGTACTGCATTTTTAACGTATCTTGGAAAATTTGTGCCTTTGTATAATCCATGTTAAATTTTTTGGTTACTACTGGGAATTGGATTCCAGACTATCACTTAATTTAAATGCAAGCTGAAAAAGTTAAATAATAGCTCTTATAATCACACAAACAAACATATAATTGAAGTTTTAACATAGACCCTATTGCATTCTATACCCTTCTTTCATTTTTGAAGTTAGTGAAAGATTCTTTAGGCTGGTCTCAGAGCCATTTATACAACACTGTTCTGGTGACTCCTTTACCTGGTGGAAATGAAGTTTTTGTATTGCCCCTTTTAATGGCTGGAAAAAGTGAGATTTACTTGGTGTTAAGTCCTGTGAGTCAAGGAGTGTGAATTAACACTTGACACCTAATTTCTTGTATTATCTCCAGCATAGCATGAGTGGTATGAGGGCAGGCAGTCATGTTTCAGGCACATGTCTGGGGTTTGCAAACCTGTGAATTTCTAGCTGTAGATAATTTTAAAGCACTTTCTTGTCTTTCTTGTTTTCTGTCTTGTCTTGATATACTTTGAGAGTAAAAGAAATTTTCAGCATGTAATATTTTAGTCATATTTTATTAATTCTTCAGGAATGATGTTCATCCAGCTGTTATGGAAATATATTTAATGGTATTTCAACTTCGCCGCAAAATCCTCTCTAGTAGAAATCGTCAAGAGACATCTCCTGATGAGGAAATAATTGATTCCGTCCTCTCACATAGCCGAAGTCATAGCCGGGAGAGGGATGAAGAGAGCAGCAGATGTGTACAAGTGGAAGATGCAGGTATTCACAACAATTTTCATTTACAAATCTTTGGAAATTCCTGGTATGTGGTCCCACTATAAATACCTTTTGTTGTAGTATGTTAATATTAATCAGATTCCTTTTGAACCCCAAAACTTGATCATCTCACAGCATTAAAATAAATTTGTTGTGTTGTGGTCTCACGATGTTGATTTAATGGGTTATGCTATAGTGGAACCGTATGTCTTAGGTTACATGTGTACTGAGGTCAGAAGGGAAGTATTAAGGGATTTTCGAACAGATGTGTTTGATTGGTAGTGTTCATAGTGTTGCTTGGCATATGTAGGGGTAGATGCTGGTATGTGAGGTCTGTGGCTGAAAGTCTAGCCACTTCGTCCTCTACAAATATGCACTGATCTTCATATGGTGAGGCACAAGTAAAAGACAAAATGAACCATTTGTGAAGGTTAATTTTCTGTTATGGAAAGCATAGAAAAGGAACAATTACAACAGGATTGTGTTGTATCAGTTATGGAATGGAGGAATCTGCTATCAGTATTATCCATTTTATACACACATACATGCACACAGTCACTTAATAACAAGGAGTTCTAAATGCATCTCTTAAAATGTACTTTCATATTGCACAGATTTCTAGTCATACAGATATTGTGTTGTTAATGTTATATTTAGGTAAGGCAAGAACATTATGTAACTGAAAAAGAATGTCACATGAGTTAGCATTTTCAGTATGTACACAGTTGGTCATACAGTTAAATCATGCTCTAGGTATTATTATTTGCAATTATACATATGCATTAGGATGATAACAGTTCTGCATGGTGTGTTTGTTTCCCCATTCATACCCGTTATGTCCGCCTTGATTATATTACCTCAACAGTACTGGAAGAAACTAATATGATAAGTCATGAATTTCATGGTAGATGCTGAAACCAGGTAACTTATTCACATATTTTATTCACTCAGGAGATGGTATAACACACTCAATGTACTAACTACTTTTAATTTCTTTATTGGGAGACAGTATTGTAAATGAATTAAAGATATGGTCTTATTCTTCTGGCATTGCTGTGTGTTGCTCCTGTAAGTGCATTGTCTCTCCCATCTAATTTACATATCTTTGCCTTACCAAATTTATCCTTCAAAGAACATTTTTCTTTTATTACAGATGAAATTCAGAGTGAAGGTGGTGGTGGTATACCTCTTGGAGTAGGGATAAATAATTATGATGAACTGTGTCATATTGTATTGCACCGCTGCATTTTCCTCCTGGCAGCTGTAAACGGACCAGACAAACCATGGTGTGAAGATGATCAAGGGCCAGATGATGAAATAGATAAGATACCAGTCAAGACTGAAGACTGCTACAGGTAAATTTAATCCAATTTAACATACTTATAATTGGTATAATGGAAATTATGCACATTAATTTATCACCAAGTCGAAAGAAGATGTCTGTCTTCTGGGTTGTTGCGCCATGTAGTCTCACCACCTTGAAAACCTCAAAATCCTACTTGATCACCAAGTTGTTTAATTATTACTATATACTTTTTGCTGGCCTCAGTATATTGATTGAACCATTTATCCTAAAGAAAGTAAGCATTTTATGTTATTCCCAGAACTTTGTTATTTTGTTTGTGTTTGTGTGTGTTTGTTTGTAACTTATCTCTACTTTATGTGAACCCTTTGTTTGTATTTTGTGACATTTATATAATAGTATGACTTGTATTTGTATAACATGTATTGTATTATTATGACTTATTCTACATCCTATTGTCATCTGACTAACTTATGGATCCATGGAATGTAATAAAGATGTATGTATGTATATTTAAGGTGTGAAGACAATGGCTTTGATTCTTTGCGCCGCCTGTGCAGATCAATTCTGCTGTTTGTATGTGCTGAACCAGGGGAGAGACAAGTTCTGCTGTGTGGTGCAGAATCAGAAAATGGCTGGAACAGTGACCCTAATAAACTTTGTACAGCCATGACTCACCAACAGATTCGAGCTGAGGTATGCATCATCCACATTTTAATGACAGTCTCAGAATGGTGTCACTCCTCTTAAGCGCAGGGCACATCCAGAATGCAAAACTTGTATAATTTCAAATTTCCTGAATGTAATTTAGGTACTTAATACTAATTATATAGAAGCTTATGAACACAGGTACTGAAATGGAGATAAATATATAAGTTCTCTGCATCAGTTAAATATTATATCTACTAATTTGTAAAAGATGTTACATTTGTAATGGAAAATCACCATGCGTTATCCTGCTTCCAAACTTTAAATGTGTCATAGCTGAATGTGACCTCTCTCTCTCAAATTTTCATAATATAAAATATGTTTCATTGGTGTAAGAGTATTAACAAGGTTCTCTTTGCACTAAGTGTTTTGGTTCATTATACTGAAATTTAATATACAGTACAGTGTTCAAACTGTGTGTACTAGTGTTAACCTTTATCATATGGCAGTAATAGTGATTTAAACCCCTGTACTACTGGGGTGCTGGCTGGATTTCAACTTTGAGGTTAACAGCAGTGGTAGGCTACTGTAATACATGGCCAACTGAATAACATGTAAGCCATGATGAACAGTCTGTAAAGATTAAAGTGCAAATAATCTGCATGCATATGTGACATTTCAGATCACGAACTACCTGCTTAAAATGTTCTTTTCATACGGATTATTTGTTGTATACTTCATTTAATTACTGGATCATAAACATAATGTGTGCCAACCTTCTTCATTACATAAAGCCCATATTTACATTTTGAGTCATAAAATGCCTTGTGTGTGACTTGGGAACATTATTTTTATTTATTGGTTTTTAAATTTATGTGTGGGTGAGTTTGAATTTAATGCTATTTTAAATAGGCTATTTTGGTAGATATTGGAATTTTTCATCCCATCTCCTTCCTGGGCTCTGTAGGTATGTTCAAGAGCTTGGTCTCGAGATACCTTTCACTAACCATAATTCCAAATAGCAGAAATACTTGTCTTATCCTCGGATGCTTTCAATAGGGTGTGGTAGGTATCATATGATTATGTAATGTTCTTCAGACAGTTATAATTTGTATATACATTTGTAATAGAGTCACAGCAGGATACAATGAATAAACAATCATAATTTGTTTAATGTTCTGAAAGATTTTTTTGATTTGGCCTTATGTTTCTTGATTTCCTTTACAGCATAGGTTGTCTGCACTCAATCAGATTTTAGAATTACTGACAAGTTCTCAGAAAGGTTCTAAGGATGGGGCAGAAAAGGAGTCAGCAGAGAAGGTGATGTCCAACACAATGTTGCTGAGTTCTGTAAGTATATTATTTTTGTTTGCATTTTTTTCACTAGATAATTATTGGTCAGAATGATAAATATTTAGTTTTTCATATAAAGCTGATTGTGATACATACATATGCAGCAACTTGTGCTCTTCTTTCCATAAAACAGAAAAGTGGATGGTAACTATGTTCTGTTATTTAGTAAAATATATTCATAATCAGACATAAACAAGTTCATGGTAAAACACCTTCCTTGTCCAAAGACAAGCCAAATGTGTTTCAGTTGGAGTACATAATTTATTATTGTTACATATTTTATATTCAAATAATTACAACTATTTTAGTAGCTCAACAGTATGTAAATTATATAATTGTAACTTGTACATGCTAAGATATTACTTGGCACAAATTAAATGGATTTAGTAAGAAGTAAACTGTTGCCCTTATGTTTAGCATTCTGTCAATAAGATGTGTAAGGGGCATGGAGGTAAATCTCCAACCATTGAAAGGCTTTGGGGCTTATGGAAGTGTTGTTCACACTCCAACTGCTTTATTCCCAGAAAAGGGCCACAATGTTTATTGGGCTGGGTTAATGGCAGGTTTTTCTGTACATGGTTGCGTAGAGAAACATTTCAGTACATCTGTTGGGATTTAATTCCCAGCCATTCAGAGTATAAACTAGTCATTTTACTGGCTGAGCTTTCACATCCATCACAATTTTGTGTATTTGAGGGTCTGACTCTTAAAATGGGGGAGATTTATATTGAGATTTTCTAACATAGATATTTCTGAAGGTCATGTAAGCGTAATGTGCTTTGTAGCTTTGTAATGCATGGTTTCAGTACAGTATTATTTCACATTCTAGGTACATCAGCAGTTACTTGCTGGATGTTTTGGTTTGTGTGCATCGGCAGGAGAAGGTCCAAGCACACAGTTATACCATTATTTGGATGGAGTCAGAGCTGCTCCCCAGTCACTTCAATTGCACATTCGCTGTTCTGTGCATCGTATCTATTCATTGCTCATCTTCTCCTTGGCTAGGGGTCAGGGTGAGATGCAGCATCATACTGGTGAGATATTATGCCAGTACAGATTAAGAAAAAAGTACACTGTTGATTTTCACATTGTCGCCATCACTTCACAGACCTCTGTTAGTTAAGGCTCATTTCATACACTATTCTGGAAGTGACCACTGATAAAAGTAAGTAAAGCTGTCCCACAGTACACCATGAAGGCACTTGGTGGGAGAGGTGGTATAGCTTCTACTCATTCTTAACCTTGGCACTAGCCTCCTGTCCAATGGGTACTGGGGACATTTCCCAGGAGTAAAGCACAGCCGGGGCATGATGCTGACCACTCACCCCCACGTAATACCTAGTGATCACTGATAGTCAGTATTTTTCTGAACTACATGATAGCGATTTAGAAGTTCTTTATTTCTCAATGTAAACAATTATAATTGATGTTGTAAATAAAATCTTAACAGCTTCGAAATAAATAAAATGATATTTAAGATACTAGATAAAATCTTGGTCAAGGCAGTTGTGTAGTTTTTGTTGTTCCATTTGCTGACATGTTTTTCTGTCTGCCTCATACTTGGTTGCACTTTTAAATTCAAAACTTACATTTTAATCAAATTAATAATTCTTTTGTGTGTCTCTTTGTGAAGTATGTTGCTTGTTATATAGAAGTATTTTCAAGCTTAATTTAAATCTATTTCTAATTGTGAAGTAACTGGATTGTTATGCATATGCAAATATAAAGTATCTTTGATTGAAGAAGTAATAATGCCAAATCTTCATAAATAGCCTCTGTGACAATCTTTTTAAAATCATTTGCACAATGCGTCCAGCTTCTAATTTGCAGACCAACATTTATAAGCCAGTTATTATAGCAATTTGTGTTATATGACTATTATGTTGGACATTGTCCATTGACTGACATGTATTTGATATAGATAGCACTAGGAATTTGGCTGAACTTCTGTTTTTGTCATTATACTTAAAAGCTTTGTTATTACGTTCTTTATTTTAATATTAGTGGTGACAGCTGGATTTGAACCTGTAATCTATTGAATACTACTAGGTGGTACACTAATCACTAGACCTGAGTTATCTTTTTAATACCAGCTTAATATTCAAAAAGTCTTGAGTTTTATCCCACTAGTGTGAAAACAAAAAATAACAAATCTTGTCAGTTTAATGAGAATCACCTGAAGGTGTAAGTTAGCCAACTTGTAAAATGTCATGTATATCAAATATACCCCAGAAAATGGACAGTGTCTGACATGATATCTGTATAATAAACCAACCATCGTCACTTTAGAGAATCAATAAGATATGTCCTATGACAATCGTAATAAGTATCCGGACTTAATTTACTCTCTGATATTTTAACTTTTTTCCATAATCCTCTAGCACTCCATCCTATTAACTCCTAATGGAAAGCGCATTAATTACCTCCACTTTGATCCTTTCAGGTAATCCTTGCTTCTGACATAACCAGGCAACTGTAAAACTAGTAATCAATCCAGGAATAAGGTCCAAGATTAAGACTGCCCTAAATATGAGTGTAAGATTGTAGAAAATTTCTTTGCCAGTTATAATCAGATTGTGAATGAAAAAATCCAGTAACTTGGTTTTGGTTCAGATTTTGAAACATTAAGATTTTGTTTTGAATAACCCCTCATTATTGTTACCAACTGTAAGATAATTGAGAATTTGCTGATTTACAATAAAAATTGTTTTTATGCTTTGGAATGTGCTATCATTATGCTGTCAGAATTTGAAGTAATTGATTTAGGAGTAAGTCCATCCCATAGTTACAGTCAGCATTCACTTTTGATGTAGTGTGTAATTTTGTATCACAAATTTCTTCATTAGAAGAGGTTGTTATGCAGGATTAATTATTTTTAAGTGTTCTGTCGGTATCATGTTTTCTTAAACAGAAGAGTGACCTTTTTATATTTGGATTGATTCTTACACATCATCCAAATAGGCATGGCATTTCTGTAGTTATATTTATCTTCTTAGAAATACATAGTTTCTGCTCTGTGTGTGACTAAAAGCAGCTAGTTAGGGGCTTTAAGAGTGCCTCAATTGAAAAGAATGGGAACCACAGTAATTAAACTCTTTGTATTTCAGGAAGCACACATCAGCTACAAATTTTAACAGTGTTTGCTCTCAGTGTTCGGTATCGACCATCTGACATTACTCTGGCTGTGTCATGCAGACTCTTGCAAATACTGGCAAGTATGTGTTCAAATCCTGTTCATCTGACCTCACCTTGCACACCACAACCACACCCACAACCAGAGCTTGCCGTGGCTAGCATGCGACTACTACATATTCTTGCTATGTCATGTGGGTAAGTTGATTTGCCCTGTCTATATGGTAATGATATAATTTGTGTTTTCATTAGGTGCTTCTTATATTTTCTTTTTGATCTACAAAAAACTGTTAAGAACTTTTAAAATGTAGAGAACTCTTAACTGTATAACATACAAATATAATGATTGTCATTCATATTTTATCACCAGGATGCAGGGCAAAATCATAATATAAAGATAGCAGATAAATCCTTTCAGAATTTAGTAAATTTAAGCACGTAATGTGAGAAAGAGTTTATAGCAGATTTTATATGGGGAATGCTTGCTGCTGTTTTGTTCAGAATCTCTTCTTTTTGTCACCTAAAAACCAAAATATGGAAATTCAAGAAAACAGTTTTACCATCTGTTTTTACTGATTTGAAACTTGGTTTATCCTTGAAAGGAAGATTATGTGTTTCCTATGTAGTTTCTGTCATACCTAATATCATATATTAACTTCTTGCCTTCTTACCATATGGAGAAAATGACATTCCTTTGTTCCAGAATGTATGCTCATCATTTAGATGCTTCTGTACTTGAAAGTGTAGTGTCATTGATTCATTCACAACTGGAACACATACTGATGTCAACACAAACTTCATGCACATCAGTTGATGCCAATAGTGATGTGTGTGACAGAGGTGGAGTTGGTAATAATTATAGTAGGATCAACAAGCGAGAACTACGTGCATCTGAACGTAGTCTTGGAGACTTTCTTGTATTTGTGAGGCGCATTGCATCAAGCCGTGTGTTAAGAAAATTGTTGGCAGGACGGAAATGGACAAACACGCTGCTAACTATCTTAGGACAACAGATTACAGGAGATGATACATCTTTACCAAGAATTCAGTCCTTAAGACCAAGACTTCTTGTCATTCACTTGTTGGCATCTGTACTTCCAAGTCTTGATCCTACCACTAGCACAGACCACAGGGAACAGGTGAGGATTATGTCCTATGTGAAATTGTAATTGAATTTTTAAAAAAAATGCAAAAATTATCTTTTCACATCATATGCATGGGGAAAACTAAAAATGCATACAAAACTTATGTTGTCTGATAGAGACCAAGATGTACAATGATGCATATTGTTTTGATGAAAAGTTTGTAAGGATATGAAGTGGGTCAACTTGTGTCAAGATATGGTGCAATGGTATTCTTTTGTGATGGCCTTATGAGTTTCATTACAATATGAATTTCTTGAGCAGATGAGTAACTCAACTCTTCAGGGAAGTCTGTGTAGCATGGAATTATGCTGGTTATATTGAAAGTTACTATTATTAGATTTCTGACTTACCATATTTTGGTATTATGAAAGGAGCACAGAATTTAGGAAACTGAATCTCTTTCCATCAGGTGAAAAGGTGGGAAGTACCTACTTAGTTGGGTGTGTTAGGAATGTCTGGACAACCATAGTCATTCGTTTGTGGATTTTTGTAGCATTTTGCAGGGTTGACTGTAATGAACAAGTTGACTTGACTACATAATAAAATCCAAAATTTCACTAACTAGCAAACTCCATGAGCATAATTCTTGTTGAAATTAACCTTTATAATGGAGAGTGTTGTTTTTTCTTTGTAGTAGAAACTGAATTTTTAAATATTTTTTAGTTAAGCTTTGGGCTTCAGAGGGTTAATTCCTTTGAATTACAGGTTGTTCGTGAATTGTTTTGTCAGCTGGCAGCCAATATGTGGAGTATCCCTCAGGCAGTGGCTGAACACCAAGCACTCATCAAACAGAGAGAACTACAAACAAAATTGTACCAGCTGAATAGCCCAGGTATAATGCCAGTATTGTCTAATTTACATGCAGACTTACAAGGAAAATATCTTCTGAGAAATAACTTATTGCTCTGTTTATTTTTATTCAGTTATTAGATTTCATGTACAGGTTAAACTTACATGTTAATTACTACTTTAACACATCAAATTTTGGATTTGAGACTTTCGCGGCAAGTACAATCAATAAAATCTTATCGGGCAATCAGCTGCGTCAACTGGTTACCGTAGTAAACCAGGTGATGCGGCTGATTGTCCGAGAAGATTTTATTGATATCAAATATTATTCTGTATATCTAAAACAATGGTAAGGCAGCGTGCAAAAACTCAGAGACCTGGACTTCACTGCACATCATGGACCATGGATTCAATTCCATGTATGTTTTATGTTGGCAGGTGACATATGGCTAGACAGTGAGCAGTGCGAAGAAAATGTTCCAGTGCGTGAAATGGGTTTTGATCCTGAAAGGTGTCTGTGTTGTACTGTGGAGGGTAACCAAACCCTTGTGCATGGGCCAGGTGGCAGAGGCTATGGGCTGGGAAACACAGGAATGGCTTCAGGTTATTATTATGCTTAAAATATATCAGTGTCATGGTGTCTGTTATTTAATGATAGTGTGCATGATGCATTTCTTTTGTACTGCAGGTTGCTACCAGTGGAAGTTTCTCATTGTGAAAGAGAACAAGGGCAATGAGGGGACTTGTGTCGGTGTGACACGTTTTCCTATAAAAGATTTCAGCCATCGTTCAACAACTGACATGTGGCTGTACAGAGCATATAGGTATAATGAAAATATAGTTTCAGTTACATCTTATTTAGTAAGTATGCTGATAGTACATCCACATTAATGCCCATATTTCACTATTACAAAGATCAGTAGGTTAATGTTGTTTAAGAAAATAATTGCTGTTTGCAGCTTGAGAATCATATGAAATTCATAAGTACAAAATACAGCAGGTGGGAAATATAGTTATCGCTTTGTTTTAAAGGGCTAATTAGCAGTTAGAATTCAGTGTGAACTAAATGGGATGATCAGAAATCATACTACATCAGAACAAAGTGGGAAGATGGAGAGGTTGTTTAAGTGATAAATTGGGGATTACAGTCTTGGAGTGTATTAAATTAAACAAATGCTGTAATACAGATAGAAAAGCTGGATTTAGTGACCTGATTGCTACACATGTTCCTATAAAAGGCAGCCATTTATCCTGTATGTGAATGCTTAAAGTACTTTGGGGGAGTTAAAATCAATTAACTAACTCCTTGGTGCAGGGCCTTCCTTCATAACTAGTTTCTGAATTATTTGATAAATTCCCTGCTTGTGTGAAACCTGAGTGTTTATTACTACGTTCATAAAAGTTCACTGTAGGACCCTACCCTAAACCTACAGAGTTCAGTCCACAACATAACACACTAGTTCTCTAAGATTGATTTGATTTTAATATTGTCTTCCCAAGTGGTCTCTTACCTTGAAGATTTCCAACAAAAATATTCCATACATTAGGTATTGAATATTGATGGGGCTATTGCAATTTTTCTTTTCCAGCGGTAACTTGTACCATAACGGGGAACTACCATTGTGCCTACCTAGTTTCACTCAGGGAGACTATATTACAGTCATACTAGATCTAGATGCTCGGACAGTTAGCTTTGGTAAGAATGGAAGTGAACCACGCCTTGCTTTTGAAGATGTGGATGCTACTGAGTTATATCCATGTGTTGTGTTTTACAGTACTAATCCTGGAGAGAAGGTAAGTTGAGGCATATATTTTTTCTAATATTCCAACATTACTGAATCATTTTATTTTGTTGAAAATGTATTGTGTTTGATTTTTAACTGTAAAGGAAAGATTATATTATGAAATTTGCAAAGTATATTTATTGCAGAGAGACAGAAAATAGTTACATAATGATGAATATAGATGATGATTTCTTTCTTTTCCCCTTTTGAGACTAGTACTTCTGATCCAAATGGTCATTAACTAACTAACTAGATGGCTTACCGAACCCGAAGGTTCATCACTGAATTAACCAAAGCCCTCCACCGGACCCTGTCCTGGGCCAACAAAATCCAGTCTCCTTCAACTCCTGTCTCCCATATCCAAATGTTCCAAATATCATATCCTTTTTCAATTGCCACGGTTGTGCCAAAGAGTCCATCCTGGTCCGAGGCTTAGTTAATGTGTTCGTAGCAATGCTTTTTTTTACAGTGAAAGGTTGTTAGCCTTACACCCAATCCCCAAGCTGGAGGAACACCCCTCGACCGCTGTCCACGACTGCTTATTCAATATATTCGCAGCTGACCTCCATACCTGGAGGCCGTCCCTCTATCCAAATGGTCGTTGAACAGTTTTTCTTTCTTTTTCAGTTGCAGTATTTAGTGCTTCCCTTTCTTAGAGATTAATCAATGAATAAACTTGTGAATAACAGTGCCCAAGTATTGGGTGGTTCTGAAAGCATTATTAACAAAAGGAGCATTCACATTAAATGTAACTAGATATTATGTTTGGTAATGAAAAGAAATTGGCTGTTTCTGTCTTGCCAGTTGTAATATTTTGACCATGTATTAAAAAACCACTGTTGGTTTGAAGATTTGAGATCTTTAAAGTTTGCAATAATATAATATATCTGTCATGTTTTCAACAAATTTCTTTATTATCACAATGCATCTGTATCTTTGTTATATTCACAAAACAATTTACAGCATGCGTTAAATTGAAAATAAACTATCATGCTTTGGTTTCATTTTATAATAGTGTGTTGAATTATGGTTGGTGATTTATAATGTAGGTCAAGATGACAGATGTGCAGGTTCGAGGAGCACCACGGGATATGTTGCCTGGTGATCCACACTGTGCACCAGTCGCAGCAGTTCTTGCTGAAGCATACATATTCTTGTTGAGAAAACTCAGCACCACTGATACCTGGAGTAGACAGGTAGAGGGTTGTTTTTATTACTCTGTATTTGTATGTGTATAGTTTTAATGCACCAACATTATGTTGTACATTGTCCATTTTTTGATGTGCATTTAATCTACCCATTGGTTTAATTTATTTTGACAAGTTCATGACATCTTTTAGTTGATTCATTGATAATGCAACTCTTCTTTTCTTCCCCAATTAATGTCAGTAAAGCTAGGTGATCAAAGTTAGGATATCCTAATTGTTAACAAGTCATTTTACTTCAAATAGTTTTAATTGTAGTGAATTTGTAATCAGACATTTTTAGAAATAAATTTTGCTGTCAGGTAAAGTTATTTATGATTATCTAAAATGGTTCAAAACTATAAATTTTTTGCTAGATTTGATTAGGTAGTTTCCATGATTAAATTTAATCAAAATCTATGGAAGAAATATCAGTTTTTCTCTGGAGTGCAGGCTTTAAATTTTAAATTTTAGTACTGGTTGAAGCTAATATTATTTTCATGATTATCAGTTCAATTGGAGTGGTTTTATTAATATATACGGACAGTGTCACTTGTGCTTTCCTTTAGATGACTAAACTTCAACACTCAAAGTTCTCAAGTTTTTTCTGTTTACACATACCTAGTTCTTCATCTCCTAGATAAGAGATGGCCATAGCTTCATCCATGGAATTATGTAGTTGAATAATGTCATTGTATGAGAACTGTTTCCAGGTTAGTGACTGCCTGGTGGAGAGATTGAATCAGACAAGAGAACTTTTGCCAGCTATACCAGAGAAGAAAAGTGAGATTTCCAATACTCTATCTGAACCCACTGTCCAAACAGAATCTCCAAGCATCCAGCTTCAAAGTATATAATTTTCTATGTGTAGTATGTTGTACAGACTTAGTGACATGTAAATTAATGAAATTACTTGACATTATTACTTTGTAATATTTCTTGTAGCCTCAGATAGAAACTGTTGGAGTATCTTTAAATGCATAACATTATTTTGCTTGTCTCTCATTACAATCTTTATCCCTATCTTTAAATATAGAGTCAATGAGCCCTGAAGGTAAACAAGATCACCTAAAGGAAGAAGGAAATAAGAATGGATATCCTACTGGAGAATCTGAGATAGATCGAGAAAATTGGTTAAAAGAAGTGAACTTAGAACAACTTTGTAAAGAGGTACCTTTGCTTGTTAATGAATTTGATATTTAGTACTTATTTTAGAAGTAATGCACCCTGTACATTAATAGACTGGAATGATATTATGTTTTTGACTCACTGCATGTTAGAAGATATCTTACATCCAAGTAATTAGTTTTTGAATGGAACTGAATGGATGTGTTGGTTTGGACAAGGTAGCAACTAGCAAATCTACATATTTTCAAAAGAAACCCCCAAAAATATACTCACAAGAATAAGTTGTGAATGTTTCTTGAGATGTGTGAAAATTATTTTATTTATACTTTGGTTATGTCTGCATTACTGGTGTACTTTATTAAGGTTTGGCCTGCTCTTGCTGTGATTGGTGGAGTCGACCGTGGATTACGTGTTGGTGGTCAGTGCATCCACAAACCATCGGGAAGAAAAGCAATTGTATTAGGTACACTGAAACAGGGCTTAGCTTCTGTCAAGTTACAGTGGGATGATGCTGAAGCAAGTGTTTGGTGAGTGCTTGTTGCTCATGCTACATTACATATATTTTATATTGCCTGAAGATATTATTTGCCACATGTATATAAGAATATGAAAAGTGCACATTTTTAGATTTATTGTAATTAACCAAAATCTTGATGTGGTGTAGTCCTTGTTTTATGGACCACCTTTTAGGCACATCCATGTAATAGAAAAAACAGTCATAGCAAGATATAATGCACTTGTTGTGTATGTACCGCTTGAAAGCAAGATATTCAATCATATATGCTCATTTGCTTCAGGAAAGTAAAAGGGGAAATCACACTTAACATAATTTTCCTTCAGTTAATATTTATCAAGGCTGTATCTTATCCTCATTGGTGTCATCTTTTGAATAGTTCAGTGTCAAGTGATAGAATAACTATGGTTTGTGTTGTGTATTGATATTCTATTTACCAGGTACCTCACTTTAATGTATGAACATTTTACTTCTTATTGCTGCATGTACTGATATTGAATTATAATAGATTTTAATTGTGTATTTTATTTTTAATAGTGATGGTTTAATAAGCTCTCTGGAGCCATGTGAACCTCCACCTTTCAATACCAGTAAGCTGAGAGACATTACTCCAGATATGTTCCTGCAGATAGCTAGACTTAGTGGTCTTACAGATGAGGTGAGTTTTTTAATTTGGTCTTAAAGCTGTTGGATTATGTACTGTATTGCAGATATGGCTGATGACCTGTAATTGTGATAATAATAATAATTTATTTACATTCCATGGATCCATAAGACAGTCAGATGACAATAGGATGTGGAAAAAGTCATAATAATAAAAATAATAATAATACAATACATATTATAAAGTACAATTCATACTATTATATAAATTTCACATAATACAAAACAAAGTATTCACCTGAAGAAATGATAAGCTACAAATAGATCTACCCATTACACACAAGAAAAATTTATCACTTATTTGTAAACAACATAAATTCAGGTTAGTTCAGGTTTTGAGCAGCTACCAATAAGGATCCAAAAACAAGACAGTTTCTTACTGTCATAAGAACCCCTTCCTTTATTAACTACCTTATTAATAACCTTCACACTGTACTTTGTTATAGTTCCGTTTTCCACAATGTGGCTTAACATCTGCAGAAATGGAACTGGTGAATTCAGAACCAGTTCCACAAGACCTGAGACGCCGTCACTCATCTGTCACTACAGATGGCTGGCGCTCATCAGCACATCATGAATCACAGTTACTTGCTGATTCCTGTAAACTTACGGCTGCCAGAACAGTTGAGTCCCTTACCAATGAGATGGTCTCGAGCATCATTGGAGAAGTAACACAAAGGCGAGGAAGTACAGAGAGACTAACACAATCTAGTTCGGACACTAGAGTTCAAGGGGAAAATGATGACAACTCTAACAGTAAAGACACTATTGTTGCAAGGTAATATATATTGTTCTGTCACAGATTAACCCTTTTGTATGTCTGTGTGGGGCACATGACATGGTCAGGTAACTGTATTTGAATATCAAGAGGTAAGACTAATGCTGCAGAACATACATGGGATTCTTATCAGCTATCATTAAATATAACAGCTTCAAGAGTAAGTCATGTGATATACATTTATATAAACTCAGTTATTCTGATTGAACAGAATAGTGTCTTTGGCAGAAGAATATTTAATATTTCAAGTACTTTTTGTGAACTTTAATTTTATAGAGGCTGTTTTGTTTCTAATAATTTGTTTTACAAAAACCTTTGTGAAATATTATAAACATTTTTCCAGGGTTGCCAATCATAAGTTATTAGAATGTGAGGTAGTGTGTCTTCAGTTAGCATTTCTTCAGCTGGCAGCTTTGAAGACCCTAGCAACACTTCTGAATTGTGGACGTTATTCTGAACTTCTGTTGGTGCCAAATGCAGTACTTCAAAATTCATATGATGGAATTGACAAAGATAAGGTAATGTTTTTAGACATAGAGCTTTGTTAAGTCAGTTTTTGATCAGGTGAACACTGTTCTGCTTTCATAGTGACTTTAATTTGGAAGTCAAAATGGCCTTGGTATGTTATTTTTGTCATTGTGAATAAGTTTTTTGATACAAATTGTGTTATGAGATATAATTTGAAAGTTCAATTCATGTGTCCAAGATTTGAGGTTCTCGTGGTGGTGAATATGTCATTCGTGATCTTCTGAGTTTTGACGCCTTATAGTCTTCTAGCTGGTTACCAAAATGTTTTGAGGAGTCTATCACATCTGTTCAAGTTTCAAGGTTTAGTAGTTGTGTTCTCTTATGAAACTTATGCTGGTTTGATGAGAGGCTCACTTTGTCCTGGGATGAGTACAAAAGTACCTCTTACCAGCCATAATATATTTAGTTTTTGGCAGAAACAAAACAGTTATTACTCTTTGCTTGACATTCTATAATCATTTTTCAGTTATCCTGATAACTGGTGCTGTACAGCTTCATAGCAATGCTGCTTTTCTTTTCTTCCCCCACTCTACTGAAGTCACCACAGAGTTATGCATTTGCTAGTGCTATTCAAACTTTGCCCAAAACAATCTTGGCATTTGACAGTTCACAGGATGTGCAGTGGTTCATAATGTTCACCATCCTTAGATGCTGTGATGAAACACAGCACAAGATATTAGAATTTAATTATATTGAATTATAAAAACTGATGGAGTTTGTCAATATATTTTATTTCACATTTGAAGCACTACAATATTAGCACGCTCTGTGTACAGGCTGAAATTAATACTGGTACTTTTAAATATGAATACCATTTTATACTAACAAAATAATGTTCATTATGAACCTGTTTTTTCTTTCTTTCTGCAGGAAATGGTTGGTAATGCTGAATTGAAGCAACAGAGGCCAGAAATGGAAACCAGTAAGGAACAAAGGGACACTGATGAGACTTTAAAGGACAGCAGCTGTCTTATGCAGGAAGAAGCCGAGCTGCGCAGTGCTCTGAAACATATCATGAGGCAAGACTCCTTGCTTACCATCAACCACATATTGATATTGTGCAAGGGGAAATGTTAATGTTTTGAACAGTGTACAAGCTCAAAAGAACACTGTATTGTAACTGAGGGTAATAGTTGTCAGGTAAAATAGTTTCTTGGTTAATGAGATGATATAATTGCTTCATATTTTTAGACCTTGCTTTTATTCCATCATATAGATAAGTTTCCTGGCAGTATCCTCAGTTCCTCCAGATAAATGTGTAGCTACTTTTTCTCCAGACTCGATCACTGCCTCATAAACTTTATAATAAAAGACTGATATATATGAAATAAATAAATAGAAATTATTAGAACAAGATCAAATTAGTTAGTTGTGACTAAGGTCAGGGCTTAGTGCTTGGTAAAGAATTGATGTATGTTCTGGTGTATGCCTTTTATATATTATCAGCACAGTATGATTAATAACTTTATTTAACTGTAATTATCCTTCAGGATACTGATTTGTTATGTTATGTGTTAGGTTCATGGTAAGCAAAAGTGTTCAGCAGTGCAGGTTGCGGTCACTTGTGAGTTTAAGTGAGCTAGAACGTGTGGAGACAGTGCTACACTCTTTGTATGTACACGCTAAGGCAGAGGAAGGTCTCCACATTCAAGAAACAGAAACGAAAATACGGAGCTTGACAAATATTCATGATGTAAATTCTGGTAGCCAGGATAATACTCAGGTGCGGTATCAGCTTTTGATTTCTGTATTTTTTATAATTTAATTTAATTGCTGTAAGTGTGGTTGTGTGCACATTGTGATGAACCTAGCCTATTAAAAGTGATTGTAATTATATGTATGGTGTCAGTATAAAAAATTATTTGTCTCCACTTTTTAATTCAAGTTTTAAGAAAGAAAGCTACAGTAAACTTTTTGTAATTGTGTTCATAAAGAATAATAATTGAAATAAAGTCAGTGTGACCAGTTTTGAAACAAAAAATTACTCCAGTTTATTTTGTGGATTTTATGTAAAATTTAAGCAGTAAAAGTGAGTTCTTTGTGATGATTTTCATCCAGTCAGGTAACTATTCTTTGAATGAATAATGAAGTCACATGGATGCTACCAGTGCAGAATCATTTGTATTCCTAATATCTATACTTCTAAGTACAGAATGTTGTGGCTGAATAGTTAGTTCTACATATTTTATTCTGAAGATCCCAGGTTCAAATCTCAGGCCAAAGAGGGCTAACCTGACTGAGGTATTTCAGGTTTTACCTCAGCCCTTCCAGGCAAATGCTGGGATTATACCTTAAATTAGGCTATGACTCTTACCTTCTTTATCAATTGCATTTCATCATTAATCCTACCAGTCAGCACTAAATAGTCTGACCTACTGAGTATCAGTAAACCACATATAAATAAATAAACAAGTATATAAGTAAATTACCTTTGAGTGCTGTTAATTGTGGTATTTTTAAATTTCTTCAAGGAATGAGGAATTTAATATTCACGGATGAAACTGTTAGTTATACTGTTGTACATACATAAATATATTGTGATAATATGCAGTTTTTAACTGTGTTTTGTCTGCTGCGAAGGTTGTACACTATCAAAAGACAGGATGATTATGAATGATAAGTGGGAAGTATCAGATGCATAAACAGATATATGCAAACAAACAATTACTTTCATAAAGCAATAGTTTGACAACATGTTAGAGGCCTCATTTTGATATATGTCTGTTCCTTTTTGCAGGATTCTTCAGCAGTACAACGCTCACAACACAATTGCACTACTACACCAGCCCCTCATTCTCCATCGCCCTCATCCCTGTCTCGCCTTGTCCGTCGTATCTCACCATTCGTTCCTCCTTCATCTTTACCTTTAGCAGCAGCTCTCTGTAGCTTCTCTGAGTTTTCTTCACCACAGTTGACATCACCATCACTATCCAATAGACTGACACCTCAGTCAGCCCCACTCTTGAGAGTTCATCGCTTGCGCACTCCTTCGCCTCCACCACCACCCATTGCTGCTCCTCTTATGGAGATGGGATTCTCCCTTAAGCATGTACAGAAAGCCATCAATGCCACAGGTAAGCATTAAAAGTATAAATGTGGAATGTTACCACTTCAACACATTTGTAAACATCATGTATATCCAGCTGGCTGATTTTGGATAATGAAGTTAAAATAAAAGTATTTGTGCACTTGAAATTGCTTGCTTCTAACTGAATGGATTTTCATGAAATGGAATATTGCCAGCTGCAACAAAAAATATATTGACTATATTAAAGTTTAATTTAAACTAAACAGTCTGAGCTGTCACTTTACATGAATCCCATCTTTGGAATAAAGAACTATTATTGTGTTCTATTTACAGACTTTAATGAAGTTTAACATAGGACACTATAATGAATTCCAATTCCAACGTGATATTTTTGGACAAATGAATTTTAAACCTGTTATTTATGTTTTATAGTGTAAGATTTGTTAGTCACCAGAGTAAATAATAACGTATACAAAGTTCATAGGATCCATGAATGTTGTCATTTCTTATTATGTATGTTTGTTTCATTTGACAAGTTCTTTTTGGATAAATGTTCACTGTAGGCTGACCTGGACTTTTATTAAGAAGCTCACTAAATGATTACAATGAGTGTTTTATTATCCAGTCCTAGAATAGCACTTACTTTTCCCTTTTACTGTTTCCTTCTATGTTCTTTCCATTTCATTATTTGTAATCAATCTGCATAATATTTGCAGTTGATAAATTGTTATTAAATAAACTGATAAAGAAAGAATGAAACCTTACCTTTATGGTCCCCATGGTTTTTCTTGTTATAGGTTGCTTGTCAATTTTCAACAGAGTGAATTTTCATTACAAAAACTACTCTTAATAAATAAATAATTACTCTTTCTTCTATAAAGTCACAATTAAAATTTACTTTATCTGTGTATAGGTAGTACTGGTGACATGTCAGCTCATACTATTAGTCAGCTGGCTACATGGATGATAGAACATCCATGTATTGACTCAGAGGTCCTGGAGGGAAGAGGAGATGATTCAGGACACTCATCAGGATCTGAGATTGCACTCAGTAGGGCACAGGTAATTCATTTGTACTTAATATTACAAATATTTAAATTTTGCACTGTTGCAAGCCACTCTGTAACAAAACTTTTTCCACTCATTTCTATTCCCCCATTTCTATTCAGTTTTATTGCATTTCTTCCTTATATTTCCAACATATTTCTTAACTTCATACTTCTGTTTTCCTCCTTTGCTTTCTGTTGGACTTCTGTCACTTATTTTCAGTTATACTGCTATGTTTGATAAACTTGCATCTTCATTCTCAGTACTTATCCAAACTATTGTTTTCCTTTACTTTATTTCTAGTGAATTCTCTCCACCCATTCTACATGTTTTAAATTTTTCACTCTATCACATGTCTGTATAGTCTAAAAGAAGGCAAGGCCCACTTTTCACTCACATGTCTGTAGAAATGTACAAAGACTGTGGCTACCTACTTTATTCAGAATGAAATTTTTGTAAGAAAGTTGGCAACATTTGTTCTTCCCAAAACATTTTATTTCATTTTATTTTACTATTTTTCCAACCATTAATTAATTTTCCCCACAACTAGATATTAAATTGTCAATGAATTCCTTTTAAGTTTAAATTTCACCAATGATACCAATGTGGAAAATTAATTATTTAGCACAATAATATGAGAAACTAATTATGTTGTACTAATGAAATTTGGTTTATTTTTTGTATTCTTTAAATAATTGTGAAATAACATTGGATTGATAACTTATAAACCCATATTGTGCATACTTTATTTAGACCGTAGATGTCAGCCAGTGTTCTCCAGACCTTGACTTGGGAGTTGGTCGTCGGACAGGACTTGGACCAAAAAGAAGAGCATGTACTGATATTCGCAGTTATCTAGCTGAGAGGGCAGGTAACATGAAAGAAACAAAATTAAAGTTTCAAAATGTGGAAACAAATATGGTAGAAGTGTTAAAGTTAGGAAAATAGAATTGACAATACTTGCTGTGGTTAAGAATGAGTAGAAGCTATATGGCCTCTCCCCTCAAGTGCCTACAAGGCATTTAGTGGGACATTTGGTTGTTGTTATTATGTTTTTAGTTTTAGAATTGACACTACATGTGAAAAGTTATTATTTTAATATATATATATATATATATATATATACAGTGAAACCTCGATGCATCGTTTTCGGCGGGGGTGGGAAATAAAAACGATGAATGCGGGAAAACGATAGATGCGGGAAAGCATTAAAAA
>NW_019059605.1:1568921-1640561 GCF_000696155.1 Zootermopsis nevadensis | reverse complement strand
TATCACCCCTGCACCGCTGACCCTCATTCCAAAAGAATGTGCTGGTTGGGCGACATAACAGGTTACCGCTACTGTGTATTCCAAAAACATTGTGCGTCTTTCGGTATTAATTTATCTCAAAACCCAGCATTTTAATTTCTCAGAAACGATCATTGCGGGAAAATTGTTGGCCGGGACTAAGATTTTTGAACGATCGATGCGATAAAACGATAGTTCGAGGAACGATAGAAGCGGGAAAATGTAACATTATTTTATATGGGATGTATTCGGGACCGAACAAAACGGACGATGCATCCGGGAAAACGATAGTTCCGGGAACGATAGATAGAGGTTTCACTGTACTTTTTTTTTCCTTTTTGGTTAAATGTATTTCATTTGTACAGATTCTTTGTCTGTGTTAAATTCATCAGATGTAACATCAGGATTCACACTGTCTCCATATTTGTAATTGTTGACGGATAAACATTATTTCATACAATCAGATTTGAGATCTTCATGATGGTGAGGTGGAGACATTATGTTTCCCTGAATCACTGGTATGTACTTGCAGTTCCACATCAACTTGTAATTTGTAAATATGTGTATGTTCTGTTTCCATACCAAATTTCATATGCCTAGCTTCAGTGAGTCATTAGTTATCACTGTCAAACGGAAAGCTAAATAAAATTTTTGCAAAGCCTACATGGTGTTACAAGAATTACCTTAACAAAAGTCGCATATTTTTCAAACATTTATTACGTTGCATATTTTCAGGGACCTATATATTAAGTGGCCCTTCTGGTAAGAGTTTGCATATCCTCAATATAATTGTTATTGATTCTAGGAAATTAAACTGTATGAGGCTGGGGTGGTCTCCAGTGGCATAACATTCATACCAGATTTTGTGAAAATCAGTGTGCTTGTTCAGAAGTTGAATGAACATCCACTTATGGACACATACACGCACACAGCATAGTAATCTTGTATGCCTACTTTTTTCTTGCAGAAAGTAAAATAAGTTGATAATACAAGTGACTGTCATTAAAATGAACACTGAAAATATGTAACTTCAAATATTTTATTTTTATCAGCATTTAAACTTTTGATTTCTTGAGGGATCTCTCATGTCCTAAATTACAGTTTTCTTCTTGGATATCTTTTTTATACATTGAAATATTAGTATTGTTACCACAATTTATATTCCACTTAAGTGCGGTGCATTTATGAGTAAGAAAAACTGTATTTAGGAGGTCTTTTCTGTTAACTGAAGCAGTAGGAGAGTTCTGTTTAGACAAGAGGAAATTCAAGTTCAGGTCCCTGCAAGGTAACAGTTTTTTGTGATATCATTATAATCATGCAGATGTGTTGACACACATAGCGATGATGGAAATTTGATTCTTTTATTTGTGAACATATATTCCATATTAAATTCTTTCTTTTAAGAACCAAATTAAGTTGTAAATAGTATGTAATAATGACTGTTGGACACTTTTTTCTCTAACACAGATGGTGAGGAGAAATTGGCAGGCAGTCCAATGGCAAATTTACCTGTAATAAACCCATTACAGCTGCCAGATGCCTTAGCAGCTTGTGTTCTGTCTACAAGATTGGCCTCTAATCATCGTCAGTGGGCATCTCAGCAGTTGGTATGATAGCAAATAGTTGGGCTGCGATAATGAACATTTCTCATTATTCTTAACCCCTCAAAGCCAGTCATTAATATGTAGTTGAATACACCCCAGAGTGGTAATATTTCCTGTTGTCAGTTGTAATCTGTATACATGATTGCAGTATCAGCTAAATCATTTTGGTCAGTAGCCACCAAATTCTTGTTCATGTAAAAGAAAGATAGTAAATTTGATATTTGCTCTGTACAGACAAACCACTTGAATTGTTTACTAACTAAATCTTCATGTGAAATTAATAAAGAATCAATCACCTGTCAAACCTCATTCTTTCAATATTTTCTTTCTGTTTTCAGACTTAATGATTGTGTAGTGGTACTGTTATTGCTTAGGTGTTATACCCCTAATTGCAATTATGTTATTTTTAATAAGTAATTCTGTACACTTCATGATGCAGGTGAAGTGTATTGCAGCAAGGGTGTCTGTCCTGTCACCCCAGATTCTGGAAAGCCTGAGCTTTGCTGATCTGTCAGGAGTAATGCTCCAGTGTTCTCTGATGGAGCTGGAGGGTCATGACAATCGTGTCAGTTTTACAGCCTGGCATGAAGATAGGGCCATGCTTGCAACCTGGTAATTATATCCTTAAACACATCATGGGCACAGACATTAACTCTGTGTACGAAACATAATATTGTAGTGGTCAGCACTTCTGCTTCATATTTGGGAGATACTGTTTGGATCTAGCATGAAGTGCTGGCAAATCTGACTGAAGTTTATGGTGTTTTACACAGTGTCACCAAGAAAATGATTGGGTAATCCCTTAAAGTAGGTCATAACTGTTTCCAAATGTGCCCTTACAGCTCATCATTCATGTTCATCCTGTGAGGTTCTCATGGCGGTGGAGATGTCAGTGTTGTTCTGGGTTGTGCTGCCATGTGGACTTGTAGGTAGATACCTAAATGGCATAGTTGAAAAAGAGAGGGAACATTCTTGTCCATATACTGTGTAGTATAACAACTATATCTGTGTGTCAGAATTTCTGTGTCTGTGTCAGTGAAGGCAGTAGCAGATTGTGATAATCACTGTGTAATACATGTGAATATAGGTATAAATGTAGCACTACTAATCCATCACTTTCCTGAAGGAACCAAGGAAATGCTCATCATCTGTTTGAACATCAGCACCCTGTTCTTAAAAACCCCCAGTTTACAGGAATGCTATACATTCAGGATATTTCAGAACATTGTGCTAAGGATAATATTTGTAGCAAAGTCAGGGGAAGTAACAGAAGACTGCATAATAATCAAAGAATTTTTTTACTAGCTGAGTAACTATTACCTCCCCAAGAAGGACTCTACTCCGTTTAGTTACAGTATTTACATTGGCTTTGGAACTTATTGTAACTGCACTCACATTGTATCCCAGATCATTATATTTACTGTAAATATAAGTCACTCTTCTTTTCTGTTACAGTGGCTATGATGGAACTGTGCGAATATGGTGTTCAGCCAATGCTAATTCAGCATTACTGGCACACACTTTGGTATTTCATAAGTCAGAAAATGTGTACGGAAGAGAGTTGAGTGGGGAACTTGTTTCACAGTTGGGTTGGTCTTCATCTGGGAAGTTTGTGTCAGCAGCCATGGACAGTATTGTCAATGTGTGGTACCTCCCAGGTTTGTAAATATAAACCATCTTATGAAATATGGTTGAGTTTTATTGTATTTTATAATTCATGCAACAAATTTATAGAATACATGTTTCTTGGGAAAGTAGGTTAAAGAACATTCTTATATGTTTATTAAAATGTAGGTTAGTAAATTAAAGCTGTCCCAATAAACAATAAACCAGAGCTGCTCAGCCTTATGGGTGCATCGCACCCAGGTAGCAACATATGAGGGGTGGCAACATTAGAGCGGCAGCAACTTGCTATGGGGGCACAAAATTTTGAAGCATTGCATTGGAGTGCCAAAAATCAGGGGTGGTGCCAGAGGGTAGCAAAGTATGTAATTGCTTACAGGATTTTTCTTGGTTCTTATAGGTAATGAATGACCACTTACAGACACTAACAGTTCTTGTGTTTACAGTTAACATTGTTCATAGGCTTCAGTCATAATGAAATATGCATAACAGAACTGGGAATCACTTTTATACAGTAATACAAATTAGTTTTTAAATATATTAACTTCTGAAAATCTTGTAGATGGTCCAGATGTTGCTGTGACAGGAGAGGATTGCCACATTGACACCCAGCTGGCATGGGTAACTTCTATGGCATGGCCACAAGTGACAAGCCAAGATGAACCAGAACACCTGCTAGTGGGAACAATCAATGGATCAGTTGCCATGCTGACCATCTTCCCTAGGAGCAAACAACATGAAGAACTAGTCCATTGTTCACAACAGTATGGTAGGTGCAAATTAGTACCCAGTTAGATCAGTAATTGTTGATAAAGAAAGTTAACTTTGCAGTTAAAATATTTTGTGACATCTTTTCATTGTTGTTCTGTGGTTCTTTCCCCCCTTTTATTGCACTTCACAAAGCCATTAGTTCTTATTGCATGTTACAGAGTGATCACTGTGATTTTACTTTACTTTTCTCTTCTGCCAGCTTCAGTTACGCACATTGAATGGTTTGATGAGGAAAAGGAGTTTGCCATCGCATTCACAGATGGAGTGATGAAGTTAGGACGGAAGAATCCTAACTTCCAGCCCATATCAATATCTGCACATCAGGTTAGTTGGTATTCAGCAGTTTGTGATGGTATACTGATTTTTGTGGATTAATGTTGTCAGCCATGTTGTAGATTTAAAGTGCCGCACATTCTTAACCGCAGCTGTGGATGGATGTGCATCATCAGTTTCACTCTTTTACATGACATGGTGCAACTTAACTGTAATGGGGGTTCACATATGGTTTTCTTTAATGTTACTGAATGATCCTCATACATAAAGGCAGTCAGTCAATGATGGCTGTCAGCACACATTTTCTAAAAGTAAAAGTCTTTGGAATTTGGAATTGTGGATATACTAATAAAGATTTATGTTATCTAAGGGAGCCTTGTCTGGTATGAAGTGGGACCCATGTGGTCAGTTGTTAGCAACTTGTGGAGTGGATGGAGTTTGTCGCATATGGAAAGAGATGGAAAGTGTCTGGTCTTGTGTTCATACACTGGTACCACCGCATGAACCAGTGTCTCTCACATGGTCACCTTTTATAGGTAAGTAAACTCTGCAATATTATATGAGATTTGAGGCTTTAGCAGCAGTAGGAATATGGAATGTGGTCTTCTGGGTTAAGACACCGAGTAGTCTTACAGGTGATTACCAGTGTTTTGGAGGTCTGCCCTGAAGATGGAGGTGATACATTTCTCCAAAATGTTAACTACTAGATAGCATCTCAGTCCAGAAGACCAAAATATATTATCCAATGTAATAATAGAGAAAGATGATTGTTTTACCAGTAGGTTTATGTGGTGACTTTTCTGACAGATTTACATCAGGTTGGTATTGTTGATGACAGAACATTATAAAGCACTAAAAACAAAGTGACCTTACTGTTATTACAATATTTTACAAAAACTGTTCAACTAGTATCTGTCATGTAGATATAAATACCTGAATTAGGGGATGGACAGTGGGACAGACATATGCATCTTTGTAATATGGTTCTGAAGATTGGACAGGCTTCCTTTTGAACCATTAAGTGATACTAAACCGTTTGATGTTTCATTGTAGGTAAAGGATGTACTTCTCTTCTACTGTGTGTGGGAACTGTACATGGTAAAGTGAGCGTATGGATACTGCCTGATGCCCATATAGAAGAACACCACAGCCGGACAGCACCACAGTTGGTGATGTACCTACAGGGACACTTATATCACCCTGTCACATCTTTAGCCATCCACAAGGATGGTCTACTGCTTGCATCAGGTCAGTTCCACAAAGCAGAAATGTGAGTAGCATTAATAATTTGTTAGTTTTCTTAGGAGATGGTGTTCAGTATTTTGATTTGTGTAGGTATGAACGTAGAATCACATTGATGATATTGAATGCAAAAACATGAGAACCCAAGGAAATTTATGAATATTTCTTTGGCAGTATGTTCCAACTGAATAAAGTCAGTAGGTTCATATATTGAAACTGGACTTACCAGTGTTATATTACAGCACTTAGCTATATAATATCAGTTCTGTAAGGAGGAACATAAAATGTTGGCAATGTAAGAGCCTAAAATGCCCATAGTGTAGCGTGACAGAGATATAGTCTTACCCTATCACAACAATAATAATAAGTTCTTCCCTGTAGTATAATTTGTTTTAATTAGTTTCATTTAATTAGAATTGGTTATATTATTTTTTTAGGCAGCATCAAAGGACCCAGTGGTGTTGTTAACATCTGGTCTCTTCAAGATGGCAGTCTCTTGCAAACAAACACTGGAACAGGAGGTGTCCACTCATTGACCTGGCTAGGGGAAACTGGTTTGGCTGTCTGCTTTGGTAGATCTAAGGTAACACCTCTTTCATTTTATCATACATTATCTTGCTGGTGACTGTAACATTGCTATAATGGGAGGAGATGGAATTAAATTACATGAATTTTTACGGGATGTTGAAACAGTTGTTCTCTTTGAGACTATTAATAAATGTTTTGTACAAGAAACTTATGCATGACATGAAATATAGGTCTGTTTAAGACAAACATATTTTTATAGAACTCTTATTTTGTATATTTAACAGAATGCAAGAAAAAATTATTTATTTCTGTATCAGGAGTATATTACAAGTAATTAATATTACATCTATGTAATTAACCTGTTGTTTCCATTGTTTTACAGGATGTTCGTGTAGTGCATTATGGTATGACCGAGATGACCCAAGTCCGTGTGTTAGCAGGGGCGAGAGCTTCACTGCTCCGCCAAGGTGTGACAGGTCTGCAGAATGCTCCATGTCTGCGAGCACTGTTGCTGGCACTACCCACCCTTCTGCAAGAGCAGTATCAGTATGAGAAACCACTAGTTGTGAGTGGAGAGCAGCTGTTACACAGTGGGTATCTCAAGTGCTTGGCATCTCTAGTCCTAGTGCTGCAACTGGACAAGGTGCTGTGCTATCGGCCTGTGCCACCCAACCACGATAAACACTCCTCTGTTGGTAAGCTTCATGACTGTTATAATTGTAGGAATATATGTTGTCAGCCTCTTGCTTGCACTTTGAATCTTTCTAGAATTCTGATGCTCATAGTAGATGACTGCTTTTAATTTGAGGTCTCAGAAGTGAATATTTCTTTGTGCTGAAATTAGAATTTTATTGCAGTTCCAGAATGGCAGTGGTTGCAGGTTTTCAGTGTTGGCGTACATACTGCTGAATCACTTGTAAATAGAATTAAGTTACCACAGGAGTTCTGTGCACTTGTGCTGGAAGGAACTACAGGTGGGTATTTGTTTTTTGCATCTCAATAGAGTTGACTGTAATCCAGGAATGTTGGAATTCTAGCAACTGATTTGCAGCAGGTCTTGGAATTAGAATTGTCCTCTTTTTACTGCTCTCATCTTGTATGTGAATTTTATATTGTATCTGCTTCTTTCTGTTTATGAGTATATGCATGTTGTGCATGACTAACCAATTTCTCAATGATAACACTAATTGGCAGATTGTTTTGTTTTACCATTATGCAGTTTTCAGAGGTAGCTAAGGAGATAAAGATACAAAGGGGTAAAGAAGAGGAAGAAAGGGTATACTGGATGAAGATATGAAGGAAGCTATTCCCTGTTGAATTTCAGTGGTCCTCTTCTAGTTATTCTGTGTTTTGTTAAGTGTAAAATACCAAAAGGACATTATTCCATAATGTAAAATTTGAGGGAGACAAATTTATTACAGTTCATGATATTAAATGTTTTGATTTGTTAGTTGTACTGAAAATAGTTAAACTTTTTTCAGAAATTTGCATTAAGGGAGTTCAGTATTTACTTGTTATATTTTAATTTTCACAAAGAAGGTCATCTTCATGTGTTCATATAAGGGACTAGATGGAGATAAAAATATTTGAGGAAATCAAGTTACATTGCATATGTGATGTTCTTAATTAATTTTCTAGAAGAGGAAGAGGATAGCCTAACAGCCACCAATAACTCATTTTGGAGCCTAAAAGCAGATGAACAAATTATGAGTTGGTCTACCCAACAACCTCATGACTGGCAGATTGGTGGGAAGTGTCTTGCTTTTTTGTGGGGCAGTGGTAGGCACGGCCAACTTGGGGAAGCAGGTGAGATTATACTAAAGCAGAATTATGTCAGTAGCAGTTCTGAACCAAAAGTCTGGTTTCAGTAATGGGATCATCATGTAGAATGTTATATTATTTACAATTATTTATTGCTGTCCAAATCTGACTTCAGATATTCTTGGAGTCTCTGTATTGATATTTTTGGCACTAAAAAAAACTTTCAAATGATGCTGTACATTTATTCATGACTAACTGTTATGAAAACATTTACACCTCAGGAGTTTGGAAGACAGATTTGTTTATAGGTTTTCATTAAAAATATTAAAACAAGATGGATAAAATCATAGCATATCACAACTAGTTACATATTTTTTTGTTTGTATCTTCAGAAGGTACAATTTAATTATTATTATTATTATTATCATCATCATCATCATCTTGACCACTGCCACCACCACTTCAGAAACAGATTGTTATGAAGATCTATAATATGCATAACTTAAAATGTTTATTTTATTTATGTTTACAACTTTGGTACATTTGTATGTACCAAATATTTATTGAAACAAATTTTAAAATATATTTATGTATGTATTCATCTATAACAGTACATGTTATAGAGTTTTAATCAAATTACACAATATTTACGGATTAAAAGAATTTGCAACACTTTATTTTATTCATGTGACTTTATCCTGAGTACTGTTACTCCATATATGTGTCTAGGAAAGTTCCATACCTCATTTGTTTAGACTTTGAATTATTCTAATAATTTGTATTTTTTATTTTGTAATGGAACTACAGTACTTCAATAAAAACAAATTCAGAATCTCATTGAAACTCAATGCAAGTACAGTAACATAGGTTATTCTGTCTCTGTCTCTACACATGTGGACGCCTGTGCAAAAGTCTAACTCAACATTTGATTGCCCAAATTTTATTATGTGTAAATTTTCTGTTTGACTTCCTTCATGTAGATTTGTACATGAATACAGGAATCATGTTAAGTGTATGTCTGATAAATTGTAAAATATTTTAATCAATTCTCATAGTGTTTTCATTTCTGAGCACCAGTCATCTTTATGTGTTGATGTTAATGCATTAGAAATTCTTTCTTCTGCAGGTCGTAGCTCATTGGTACCAGTTGAGACAGAATCCTTCTCAGGAGCACAACAAATTATCTGCGGTCAGAATTGTACATTTGTGATCCAAGCCAATGGCACTGTATTAGCTTGTGGTGAAGGCAGTTATGGACGTCTTGGACAGGGAAATTCTGATGATCTCCATTCCCTGAGCATCATATCTTCTCTTCAGGGTAGGTCAGACATTATGTGACTTGGTATGTCATTACATTAAATCCCATTATTACACATACAGCAGATATGGATATAGAAAAAGGCGTTTGGCAGCTGCCATTAATTTCTGTTAAAACATAGGTTTTTCAGTCATCAGAATATTGATAAAACTGAAATCCAACTTTTTTAGTTTCTGTAATGTCAGATTTATGGTGTTATTGTGAATAGTTTAAATATAACTCATTGATAATAATTATTACAAGTACAGCAGTACTTTGGAACAGAGCAAAAACAATTCAGAGCTTCAGGTTTAATGATAGAAATACGTGTCTTTATCCAAATGTTGAATAACCAGTTAACTACAAGTATTGCAGTTGAAATTCTGTATTTCAGGATTTGTGATCACAGCTCTGGCAACTTCATGTGGATCTGATGGCCACAGTCTTGCCCTAGCAGAAAGTGGTGAAGTATTCTCATGGGGTGATGGTGACTATGGTAAACTGGGTCATGGGAATAGTGATCGACAGCGTCGACCTCGACAGATAGAAGCATTACAAAGTGAAGAAGTGGTGCAAGTAATTAAGAATTGTATATTTAGAGCCTTATTCTTCACTGTGTACTTTATTTTTGTACTTCCTTACACAGAGACTTCCAGTTTATGTGGTTCAACTTGGTTTCTGAAAAGAAGAAGGCTTATACAGCTTCTCTCTTCATAATATGCTTTTCACAAAAGCAGTATTATTAGAAGTCCCTTTTAAAATCATATGAATAATATGAAAAAATCTTTTGAGGTAGGGTAGATTTAAAATTCCACAAGTTGATACAGTAAGAAATTATCTTTTCTGATCTTAGTTCCTCACTTATAGGAACACTTTTTTGGGACGTTTCTCTTTTAAAACTGATGGGGCATGGAAAAAGAGGAACACTAATATTGAAATTTATTTACTGTGTCAGGTTGCGTGTGGTTTCAAGCATAGTGCAGTTGTAACAGCTGATGGGAAGTTATTTACCTTTGGAAATGGTGATTATGGTCGACTAGGTTTGGGCTCAACAGCAAACAAGAAACTGCCAGAACGTGTGGCAGCACTGGAAGGACATATTATTGGTCAGGTTGCATGTGGATTGAATCACACTGTGTGTGTGTCATCTGATGGCAGTCTAGTTTGGACATTTGGTGACGGAGATTATGGGAAGTTAGGACTGGGGAACACAGCCACAAAATCGACTCCACAGGTAATTAAAGTTGACAATAACACTTCATTCATTTACTTCACTTATAGTACACCTGAATTGATTCGGGGGGCAGTTATACTGTTTGAGGGTTTTTATACATTTCCTCAGTCTCTTGTCTTAATTTCCTTTCTATATTATCATGTAATTGCTTTTTATCATGATATCTGCATATCATTTAATATTCTGTTATTAGTATTTTGGCTAATACCTCCAGTTATGAACTGTTTGATTGTCCTGGCATCTAGCTGCCCAGGCAGTAGTGAAGGAGTCCATTTCTATGGAAGATGCACATTCAGATATAGTTTTTACCACTCCAGATGCTATGGTGATGATTCTTAGTATTTGGCATTGTTTCAGAAAGTTGATCTGCTCTGTGGAGTTGGTGTGAAGCGTGTTTGCTGTGGAACACAGTTCACTGTATTTCTTACACAAGATGGACGTGTTTTCACTTGTGGTATGGACCGCCTCATTGGCCAACCTGACTCTAGGGCTCGTGGCCACACCAAGCCACAGCAGGTTAGTTCTACATACAGTAGAATGAAATGGTCAAGGCATGTAACACATAGGGGAGATGGAAAATGCGTACATAATTCTGGAAAGCCTGGAGGGAAGAGACTACTCAGAAGACCTAGGCACATGGGAGAATAATATTAAAATGGATAATAAAGAAATAGGGTAGGAGCATATGGTCTGGATTCATCTGACTCAGGATAGGGACTGGTGGTGGGCTATTGTGAACAAGATATTGAATCTTAAAGTTCCATATAATGCAGGAATTTCTTGACTTGCTCAGAGATTGTCGTCCTTTCAAGGACTCTGCTCCATGGAGTTAGTTATAGCAGAAGGCACATTATTCTTGTCATCAAGACATTATAATACAAATCCTGTATGACACTAATGGTAGCCATTGTTTTACTCTTATACAGGAGTCCCAAAAAGATGTATATACACATTCAATAAAATAAATAAAGACATTTTAAACAAAACCATTACATATGTCAGCGTTGGAACTTAGTGATTTAGTGCATCTAGTGTGGGTATGCTAAGTGACCACCGCTAGCTTTGTGGCACAGTTGACAGTGGTGATAAACTGACTGACAATCAGCCACCAAAGTTGCTGATGGGATAGCTAAATCTGGCGATCGGGTCTACTCAACAGATCCTCTGCGTCCTAACCATCAGTTGGGTAAAGTTTTGTCAAGACAGGCCTGATATCACAATGGTAATGTGGGATGTCCCATCTTGTTGATATCACATGTCCTTATCTCCATACAGTTGACAAACGGTAGGAACAGTTCCATATGTGTATACGTCTTTTCGGGACACTCTGTGTATTTCATTTACTTGATCCTGTACCATTTATTTGACTTCCCACTGTTGTGCCTAAGCCTTTTTCAATATCAGTGTACTCTCTTCTTCTGAATGTGGTTGTTTTGCAGATGCCCATTATCTGAGGTAGATTTGTTGTATATGACATTCTGAAGTCGTATCTCCTGTTTCCAGGAAGTTGGCTGTCATAGTGACAGTTGTCTTTTAATCATTTTTTTTCAGCTAATGACAGTAAGTAATATCTAATAGGTAAAGAGTTTAAGTCTGTTTGCTGCCATAAAAAATTAAAATACTTTTAAAAGAACCTGCCAGTATAATAAAAACTGGTTACCTGAAGTTGGGAACAGATGAGCTGATTGTTTTTTATATATTTTACTTGTTGAATCTGCCCAGCTTCATAGTTTATATATCATTTAATTGGACAGTAATTGTTAATTATGAATTTGAAAGAATGTGGAAGTTGTCATGGCCTATTTCAAGGCAATAACCCAATGTTTGCTGGGGGGGGGGTGATAAAATCAAAAAACCTTGGTCAGTATAGTAGGCCTCTGTACCAAGAACTGAATTAAGGACCTCCTAAATACAAAGCAGGTGTGCTAGTCACTTGATTATGGTGTTCAGCATGCAAAAATGTTATGAGTATTTCAGGCAGTGTCGTAGAAAGTGCTTGTCTCAAGAAAGTTACCATGCTCTTTTCCTTCGGTGTTTAATGTGTTAGTGTTTGTCTTGTATGTATGTCATTAACTGTTTTGTTTTATTTTCATAGGTTCCAGCTTTGAATGCTTACTTTGTTGAAGAGATAGCAGTAGGAGCAGAGCATGCACTTGCCTTGACATCTGGTGGTGATGTCTGGGGGTGGGGCAACAATAGTGATGGTCAACTTGGTCTTGGTCACACAGCCATTGTGAGGGAACCACAGTTGCTTACAGCTCTTTTAGGGAAAGGTGCTAAGCAGGTTAGCAATGCTTGGTGTATGGTACCAGAACTCAGATTATGCTGACTACACGGTAACTTCAACCTATAGATTTATCTGAAGTCTGTATTAGATTTGTATCACTAGAGTCAACATCATATTTAACTTTTTTCTAAAGCATTGATTGAATTATATTGCAGATCGCTCAATTTTCACTTGGCTGTACAACCTTTAAGACTGTCATAAGAAATATGTAGTTGCCAAAAATTAATGCTTCTAATGTTAGCAGATATTACTAGGATGATCAGATAAATGGGGATAAGATGGGTGGGGCATGTAGCATGTATGGTGAAGATGAGAAATATGTATAGAATTTTAGGTGGGAAGACTTAAAGTTAAAGACAACTAGGCATAGATCAGAGGATAATATTAAAATGGATCTTAGGGAGATAGGATAGAAGGGTATGGACAGGATTCACCTGGCAGTGCTGGTAGGCTCTTTTGAAGACAGAGAAAGAATGTTCTGGTTATAAAAAACTACAAAAAACGGAATTTTTTGACTAGTTAACAACTGTCAGTTTCTCAAGAAGGACACTTCTCTGTGGAGTTAGTTATGTCATTGTTTTCAAGTAGTACATTTTAAATTGTTTTGTTATTCAGATTTCTACTGGAAGGACACACAGTGCAGCATGGACTTCTCCCTCATTGCCTAGACAAAGTCAAGGGGTATCAATACCTCTGCGATTCGGTTTACCAGCACACATTCCTCCTCAATATGGCCACCTTCAAGGAATGTCCATAGTCACCATACAGGCACGACTGAAACTTCTGTATCGCTTCTCTGACACCCTGTATGCCTGCTGGAGATTGTTGCCACTCTGCCCTCAGGTTAGGCCAGTGTTAATATGAACCAGCTGTGGAATTGATTTGATAGTCAAGAAGGTATTCAGTTTCTGCATTTTCAACTCTTCTTTGTATCACATTTTACACAAGATTATTAACTATGATAGTGAAATATCACATTTGCTCTAGTTAAATTATTTATACATTAACTAAAAACTAGGACTTATGTTGTGCACTAATTAAAGTAATGTTTATGTAGCAGTATGAATGGCTTACCCCATCTCTGCGTGTTTTCACATCATCTCAACTGCGACCACTGTTAGCACCAAGAGTCTACACATTGCCTTTGGTTCGAAGTGTGGGTCGCACCATGGTGCAGGGTCGAAATTATGGCCCACCAGTGACAGTTCGAAGGCTGGCAATGAGAGGACGCCGCTGCAAACCAATATTTGTACAAGTTGCACGTCAGGTAGTTAAAATGAAGCCAGCAGATCTTCGTCTACCATCCAGGGCATGGAAGGTAAGTGGTACATACATATTCATACAGTTTGGGTTGTCAGACATTGCAGATTTCCACATTACAGAACATGACACTTTTGTCCTTTATAATGCTGTACAGTTAAAAGCATGGTGTTACTGAGTTCCTTAATATTAAATTGTAACTCCATTAATATAACTTTAATATAATGAGAATAACATGTTGAAAATATGCATTCATTTGATTTTGGATTGAGGCTTCAGAACTTTGATATCATGTGAGTAAATGTGCAGATTTTCTGATGAATAATATTATTAATGATGTTTCACTTCAGTTTCTAATTGTGTTTACTTTCAAAAGGCAAAGTATTCCTTTGCTTAAGTTCTGTGTCATGAAGACATAGGTGGAAGTGGAGGTAAAGCTCCACACATTGTTGACCTTGGCTATAGGTGTAGGTGAGTGGTCAGTTTTATGCTCCAACTTCTTTACCTCTGGGGAAGGAGCTCCTGGTAGCCAGTGGACAGGAGGATACGTGGGCACCAGGGCTTGTCTTGACATCTGGAAAAGAAGAATCCCTGCCTCTACCAGGAATCATAATCCAGTTATCCAGCTCATGGCTATTCACTTCCCATACTGAGCTATCCTCATTAATTCTAAATCCATAACAAAGTGCATGTTTACATAAGATGATGATATTTCCTTTTAATTGTTATTATTCTTCAAAATATGGAAAACATTCATCTTTAATTCCCTTAACATGTCAATGAGACCTGCTCCCGAGAATGACAATAAACATTTCTGGTAAGAGAAGAAAATGCTGCTCATGTTTTGTAGGTGAAACTGGTGGGTGAAGGAGCTGATGATGCTGGTGGAGTGTTTGATGATACTATCACAGAAATGTGTCAGGAGCTTATCAGTGGAGCAGTGCCTCTGCTGGTGCCCACACCAAATGCAACAAATGATACTGGCTACAACCGTGACCGCTACCTACTGAATCCAACCCTGTGTTCAGCAATGCACCTTTCATGGTTTAAATTTCTTGGTAAGCTGATACATTTTTGATAGATGTATTATTTAGGCATTTTATTATACTTTTCTGACTACAAAGGTGATATGTCAGTGATGGAATTAATGACAGGTGAAATGAGATAATTACAAGAAATTATATTTAATAAAAACTTTTCCATTGGAACATACAGTTTATTGGGGAAAACAAAGTTATTTTGAAATTTGGTTGATAATAGATCAAATGAAAAGGTTTTGTGATGTGGATTGCATTGATGCTTTGAAGTGGGATGAGTAATGGATCTTTCTTGTTCATTCAGCTATCAGTGAGTTAATTATTACTATCACATAGAGTAATTTCTTGCTTATAGTAATTGCAGTTTACACAGACTTGCAAGAAAGTTTAAGTACTAAACTAAGTCCATGGTTTATTATGAACTTGCAGGAATTTTGTTCGGAGTTGCAGTGAGAACCAAGAAGCCACTTGCAGTTCCTCTTGCTCCATATGTGTGGAAACTATTAGTAGGAGAACCAGTCTCCATAGATGATCTAGAAGAGACAGACAGTCTATATGCCCAGAGTCTGAGAGGCATAAGAGATATACATCAGTCTGGTGTTACTGAAGCCACATTCCATGAAGTAATTAAAACTACACACACACACACATATTTATTTATATAGCTTAAATGAATGCCATGATTAGCACTCCTGCTTCGTATTTGGGAGGTCTCAGGTTCAAATCTCGGCCCAGAGATTTTTGTGATTTTCCTCGGTCCTTTCAGGCCAATTCCAGGATATTACCTCAAATGAGGCATGGCCACTTCCTTCCACATAATTTCCAATTCATTATTTATTATCATCTTCTCATTTGACACTATATAGTCTGAGTTACTGAAAAAGCATTGTTAAGTTAACTATAAATAAATAAAATACTGCTTAAATTGCAACTGCAGCTCTACCATCGCAGGTTGACAATGAAATTAGGCCAGTTTCAAAATGTGATAGCATATTGGTCATGTGGTTCAAATGTGTACCTGGGTCATCTGTATTATTCTTGTATGGTTGCAGTCATTGTCAAATAGCCCATAATAGATGAAATATGCGTGGTGAATTAATTTTTGTACAGGTTTGTTTAATTTTAAATTTACATTACCTATCGTATTGGATATTATACATCTAATTAGTAGGTAAATTCAGTGACTTATGAACAGCCCAAACTTGGACACTGCCTTAAATGTGGTATTGGAATTCAAAAATTTTAACTGACTATTATTAACCACAATGTCTGGGAAAGTCTATTTTGTACTTTCTGGTCTCTCAGTTGGTGATTTTTCTCATTGGTGCTGCCAGTGAAAGATTTAATGGAACTTAATTTTTCTTGAGCAGAGAGGTAATGAAGCTAGTCTTGGCTGTAAATATATTCAAACACTTCTTTGTGTCTGGAAAACATATTTTAAGTATTTTGTGCATTAAATTGTAGTAAAATTAGGTGTCTTTGTATTGGTTTTATTTTCCTTTAAAACTATAGTTTATTATAGTCACTTTCTCTTACTGCACTCAGTACATTCATGAAAATACAAGAGGGAAAAATATTGGGGTTTTCAAACAATTTTCTGTTAATAAATCTTACATTCCAGGTGATTCCTCTGGAATGTTTTGAAGGAACCAGTTGTACCAACCAACTGGTACCTATTGTTGCTGGTGGAAGGAGCATACCTCTGACTTTCCACAATCGTTTGCTGTATGTTGAGCAGGCTGTTTACTTCCGTTTGCATGAGCTAGATCTTCAGGTAATGTACATGTATTACAAATGTTAGGCACCATTAATTATTATTGGTACTGTCAAAACTTAAGGTTGTTCCAACTTGCTGTGTACTGCAGCAGCATTACCACTAAACCTTAACCCAGCTGGCAGCTGTGGTACACTGCACTGCACCCTTTATTGTCCTTATAAACAAAGTAAAACTGATGATTAATTCTAATTCACTAATTTTTTATTAAGCTACATTAATGCAGTAACTGTTCAGATGCTGGCTAGTGGATCTAGGGGCAACAGGGTAGTCACCAAGCCCCCATAAAAAGTAAAAGTAATAAAATTTTCTAGTACAGATCAAAATTAAATTTCAGCAAAGTATAAGTAATGCATGGATTTTTCACTATTATGATGCATTAAGTTTATGAGAGTTGAGTATTTTCATGTGTAGAGAAAGGTGTTTTCCAGCTTTAAACTTAACCAAACTACATACATAAAGCATGTGAAGTCTTCAATATTGAAAATATTTGCATATCCATATATTAATAAAATGGAATTACATAAAGTAAAATACTTGTGATAATTTTTATGGTATTCTTTATTTACTCTGAGGAACTAAGAAAAAGTTAATTTAGGTATCTAGTTCTTTAAATTTTGTATTTTAACTGAATAATAATTCAGTATGTTTACATTAACAGCATTTGACTTGTTCTTTAGGTGGCAGCCGTGAGAGAAGGAATGGCATGGATCATCCCTGTTCCTCTTTTATCACTGGTTACAGCTCAACATTTGGAGCAGCTGGTGTGTGGATTGCCTCACATATCAATCCAGATGCTTAGAAGGGTCGTAAGGTAGCGATATATATTTATGGCATTATCCATGTCATTACTACTATTGTTCCAGTCATTTATTACAAATATTATAACAATCCTAACTTGGCTTTTTCCATTATGATGACTACTGTAATTATGTTCAGAACATGGAGTCACAAGGTGTTGACATATCAGTGTTATGTGTGTATTTCTCTAGGTATCGAGAGTTGGATGAAAACAGTCTGCTTGTACAATGGTTATGGGACATCCTGGAAGGGTTTACTAATGCAGAAAGGGTCCTGTTTATGAGATTTGTCTCTGGGAGATCTCGTCTACCAGCCAACATTGCTGATTTGTCTCAGAGGTTTCAGGTATGTTCTCTGATGAAGAAGTTTCCTGTAAGTATCCAGCTATCTCTGTTCCTACTTATCACTTTAATTGTGTTCAGGTAATGAAAGTTGATCGAGCACCAGACGGTTTACCTACAGCACAGACATGTTTCTTCCAACTGCGTCTACCACCTTACAGCAGCCAGGAAATCATGGCAGAACGCCTTCGCTATGCAATAAACAATTGTCGCTCTATTGACATGGATAATTACATGCTGGCTCGAAATATCGACATGGGTCAAGCATCTGATGATGAATATTAACATCAAATCACACCAAGAGTTCTGTGGGTAGAAAATGTTAGTTATGTTCAAAATATATTATTATGATAGAAGGAAGCAACAAACATATGGTCTTCTTTCACTTTTTTTTTTATAAATGATTCAAATAATGTCTTCAGCAGTTGAATACCATGGCTTTGCTTCTTCTCTGCATTACATGTATAATGGAAAAAAGTCAGAAAGTAGAAACTTTTCAGTCAGGGATTAACTAATATCTCTGATGAATAAGTCTTCAGTCATAATTTTTATGGATTACAAGTACTGTAAATTTAAAATGTCCTGCAATAATAATACGTAATTGCTTTAACACTTTCTCTAGTATACTGTCGATACTGTATGCAGTTTTCCAGAAACACAGCTTTAAATTAGAGTCTAATGACCATTGTATAAAGGTTTCTAATTTCTTTTTATTATGCTTTATATACTGGGTTCCTAATATACTAGAATTTATTTATTTTATTTCACTCACTCAAAAATAACTTCCAATTTCACAGGTGAAATTTATAACTTACTCCTATCTGTTTTGATAATTGGTTGATTGATATTATTCATTACAGGTAACACACATTATTTAGTTCCATGAAGAATATTGCAATAAAAAACATTAATCCATATGGCATGTAAGATCTGCCTCCATTGCTGTCAGTGGAAAAACCCTATATTAGTATATATTAATTGAAATTGAAGAGTGATTGTTTCAGTTCATGTCATTTTGCCCTAATTGTTCCTAGCAGTCTCTAATATATTACATTAACTTTACTCTATTTTTTTTTCTAGTTTTATATAAAGTTGTTAACTTCTTTAAATCTCTCTGCCTCCCTGAAATAACACGTAAATGTTTCCTTTTGTTATGTAAGTCTATTTAGTAAGTGCTGCAACAGCCTTCAAGTTCTCTGCCAGTTACAATATAAATTCTCATGAAGTATTCATATGGGATGTGAAATGTAAACTTATTTAGTATAATAACGTAGAATATATTATGTTTCATAATTCATATACATGTAAATTGCTGAGATGCTGCCATTTGTTATGCAGTAACAAAGTCTGAGTACACATCTGTGTGACTTAGGTACATTTCTGAAAGGTTTTGTAACTTTCTGCTCAGTCCTAACAAGAGATGGGGTGACCATGTACCTGTTGTGAAAAATGCATATAAGTGAATTTTAACTGTGATATGTGTATTGCTTGTGGGACTACCATTAACCCTTTGCTTATCCTAACAAATTAAATCCCCTCTGAATGTCTTTGACAGAGTTCTTGTATTACTACCATCTTTCTTTTGGACTTTGTCCATTGTGTGTTTTTTAAAAGTCTTTAAAATCTTAAAACCTTGATAATCTTACTTCATTTTCATGTAAAAAAAGTGGGGAGATGCCTGTTCTGTTGAGCCCTGTGGACAGACAATGGATAAAGTCTGATAGAAGGAAATACAGTAAAACCTGATTTTAAATTAAAAAATATCCAGAAAAATTAGATAGCACCATACACTGCTGTTTAACTGGAAATAATGAAATTGTTTGAACAGAAATAATCACTTCTGCTTACATTTGGTATGTATTTAAGATGTTCTTTGCTGAGCCCTGTAGACCCTAGTCTGGTCTGTTTATGCTGCATAATAATTTCAGAAGTTATTTACTTAATGGAATCTTGATACATACGACGATTTTACTCGGTTATAAGCATGTATACATGAAAATTTGGCCCATTTACAAGCAATACAACTATTTTCAATGCTTTAGATTGATAAGAAGTGAAACATAATATGAGCATTTTAATGGAATATACGTATACAGTACATTCCGGTTAATTGGGTCATCGGTTAATCGGGGCAGTCGTTTATTTGGGACAAATCTTAAAGAACAAACCTTTTTAACTCTTCATGTGGAACTTCACATAATTGGGGCAGCCGCTTAATTGGGCCAAGGTGTTCTAGTCCTGATGTGTCCCAATTAACCGGAATCCACTGTATTGTGCACTGTATGTGATATGGAAAAAAAAAAGCAGTTTAAAGGTTTGGACATATATCACATAGGAAAAGTAAATATAGACGCCATGAATTGCATCTCATCAGTCCACATTGCCCATTGATGCAGTTCTTCAGTTTTTGTTTCAGTAGTGACTGTGTATACTTCTTTACATTTTCTCACCACAATATGAAGAAATGTTCCAAAGGAGTGAAGTTAGGAGATCATGCAGACCACAGACTGGGAAACCTTGTACCAACCAATAATTAAACAAAGATTATTTATGAACTGTTTCATATTAGTACCTGGGAAGTCAGCTAAGGTATCATCTTGCTGAAAACCTACATTTCAATGTCCTATAAATGCTGTGGCATCAATTAAAACTAGAAAGAACGAGGTAAGCTATTTCACTGATATAAAACTTTGTAAGAATGCAGTGGTATGCAAAGTAAAAGGTTGAGAACTTTTGATGCAAAACATTGCCCTCTTTTAACTCATTTTTATAAAAATAAAACAGCACCACTTGTCTGTGTCAAAACACATATATCCATATAATTTGAAGACTGAACAAGGAGACCACCTACAGATGCCCTTACAAGTGTGATAAAATGCCTATTTATCAGTATGATAAAATATAGAAATTATAAAAAAAATCCTTATTATAATAAGACTGTTGTCCCACATTTTAACACATTCCACTACTGGGCATTTAAAAGCAGACCATAATTAAATGCTGGAATTTAAAGCCCAAGTTATAAAGAGTAGTGAGTGGTGTGCTAATATTTTCTTTTGTTGGCACTGGCAGCATTAAAGAGCATCCAACAAATGTAAAATCCCAAATTTGGCAGTGAATGTGTTATGGAAGCACTTATCATTATTAATGCTTTTATCATATAATGCCATGCTCTTTTCTCTTGAAGCAAAGGTGAAATCCTGCTTTGCAAGTTACTTGCATAATTCCTTTATTTGGAGACAAGTTATCGTATGTATTGTATCATGCAACAACAAATATATGTAAAAAAACACTAAACTGTTTTGTTACTCATATATCACATGAGATCTCCAGTATATCAGCAAGACATGAAGAACTTCAGCTTTAAAAAACACAGAAAATGTATTTCTTAATACAGACTACTTAATATTTCTAACAAGCTGAGAATGTGCCACACATCATCATCCAATGATGATTCCCCAGCCTCCATAGATGCTCCTGTATCTGTGTCAATTGGTTCTTACTCTTTTGTGAATCTGCCCTCACTTGCTGTCTATTGTAATTTATTCAACATGTTCATGTTTTATTATCTCAGAGTTTTGTTGTCTTCCTTATACAACACATCCTTATTATCATATCCTCAATATCGTATACTTGAAGTGTTTTTATTTTCAGCTATTAGATTTGGATTTTACCCTTCTTGTTCCTTTGTTAATGCTTAATAGAAACTTTACCTGAACTGTTTATATATATCAGAATCATTTTTTTTTGCTACATATATCACATTTGTTAAGTAATATATTTAATCACTGGGTCCAAGTAATACATTTAAACGAGAATTATACTGAAGTATTTTAGTCTTTGATCCTTTTGTATAAAAAGTTCATATTAATTAAAATTACAGATATACAGTTTTCATTTTATGTTGTATAGCATATCACCACATAAAATATTATTCATACTGGATATCACAAGATAATTGTTTTATACCAGTACAGGGTTTATTAACACATTGAATGTGGGTCATGTCGATCTCTCTTTTCATGCAACTACGTAATCAACTACTTTTCCATTTACACTGTTGCACTGTACAGAGTCAAAGTCAGCAGAGCAACAGACAAACTCTCCACAGCAGTACTGAAGCTGCCAGAAACAAAACCATTTTCTCAATCGGTATAGCATTTCTGAAACAGCAGATTTAAAAATGTGCAGGATCTGAGGCATTTAAATTTTAAAAATTGCTGATATGCAGTATGTTCAGAAACCCATCTAAAAACCAGCACTCGTGCTATTGATTTTAATATCTTTCTTTCTCATTTTACTGGTCGTATGGCTCAGAATCATACATTCTTCGTCTTGTATTAACTCTCGACTCTGTTGGATATTCTCATTTTGTGATACACATATATCTTGACTGAATGTGTCATTAACTTGAAGATCCAATATTTGAAGAATATCTTTGGTAGGACCTTCAGTATGTCTTGAAACTGAATTAAGAGGTGTTGAAGTAGCAAATTTTTTTCTGGAATGGGTCAGTATGTTCTGTGACCCATGAGGTAGTGTTTCGTGTAAGCCCTTTATTGCAATTTGAGAATGTTTTCTTGATTGTGGTGTATTCAATGCAACTTGAGATTTCTTAGATCTTCTAACCTCTTGTTCTCGTCCATTGTGTGATACATTGTTCTGATCTTCATTCTGAACACTGGTCAACCATGCTTGTACTTTATCATGTGATGTGGGAGAATCATGTTCCTGGAAAACAAACTGTCCTTCATACCACTCTGGTTCTTCTTCAATGCCCCAAACTCCAAGCATCCTAGGAGCCAGTACATCAATACAACTTTCCATCACTTTCTTGGACATCTTCCACTTATTACCTCCCCGAATCTTTCTTTTTCTACCGTGATGTTGTTTGTATTCACAAGATTGCAGTCCTGAAACATGTATATACATTCAGCCAATTTCAAATCCCTTATGTTCACTACAGCCTGTCTTAAGAATCCTTCAGTACTGAAGACCTCCGTATAACTTTGGGAATCTTGAGTCCCAGCTACATATAGTAATTTACAAGCTGTAACTCTTACACACAGAACTTTTGTATTTGAAAAACAAACTATAAATCATATTAAGAACTGACCAGGCTTGGACAATTGTACTGAGTTGCACTGATTGTCACTATGAAAGAGTTAAATTATTCTGCCATTGCAAGTTTCTTTTCCTATAGTTATACTTATTTAAATATGACAGAAATAGAATCAACATAATTTATAGTAATAATCAAAATATCTTACTTCCATATATGTGTTCCATTTCCTTCCTTCTTGTTAATTTCAGAATAGCTGATGCCTTCTTCTTGAGTAGCTGTTGTTCCCAGTTTACCATGCATCGAAATTCCGTTTTCTTCAAATAGTCTTTCATAATCTCTGAACCACTATTCAGATTATTATTCTGATTTGTACTGTCCCCCATACTTCTGCTATGCTCTTTTATCTCACTTGATCCCAGAAATTCCCTAGGCTTCAAGATGTGACTGAAGACATCTCCAGCAGAAGTCTGAGAGAGAAGAGTAAGCTTAGAAGCTTGTGGTGGGAGCCATACAAGTCCTGTCAGGCTAAGCTTACAACGCTGTTGTGTGAAAGGATCAAGCCACAGCCCATATTTGTGAGCAGAATAAAGTGCATCGTGCAGGTTCGGGATAGCAAAAGGAGGTACCTGGCAATACGGTACTTTGCCCTCCCAAGTATTGAGGAATGTTACTATCTCACCAGGTTCTTGGTTTCCTATGCATACCAACTCTTTGCCACTACTAGGTGCTACTGTACAACCATATAATGGTGTGGAACAGAGGAGGTGTGTCCAACGTTGTAAGGGCTTTGATCCAGAGCGTATGTCATAAAGAAGAACATGGTGACTTGTACACACATATAAGGCATGTGGTAGTATGCAGCTTTGGAACACCAATGATATGTCCTCGCAGTGTTCCAAAATATTTGGCACCTTCTTGGGGCATAGCAGCAAACTTGATTTCCTTATATTCTAAAAAAGAAAACAATGTTAGTTATTAATACATTTGTTTCCACAGTAACTTCTCTAAGAATATTGCAAATCATTATCTGCCATGAATTCTCAGTCTTATTTTTATGCCTACAGCACAAATGAAGGCTACATTTTTCCACATACTCGGAAACATCTTTATTCTTCACTGTTGCATTTCATGGTGAAGGTTCTTCTCCTTCCCACTGCATGCAAGCAGCAACAGCGAACTAGTCAAAATATTTACCTAAAGGGAGGGTTTCTGAGCTTATGTATAATAGATATTTTGATTAGGTACTGCTACGTTCTTGGCACTGAACTTCAAATCCACAATATATTGTACTGCATACTATAAGTAATAGATATATTAACATTTTTCATGCATTTAAAGTTATATCCATAACATAATATTTGTAAGGTTATCTCAGAAATTTGTACCCTCTTGTCTAGAAAATATGAACAGCATCTGTCAGTCATCCTTATCATGTGTGGATCAGTACAGTAGGATACACTGCACCATTTATCTGCCAAATGTTTTTCTGTAGTAACTTGAGAAGTAACACAGTTCCTAGAAGAAAATTACCACCAACAATGCAATATTATTATTTCATTATAGTCAATGAGCATAAGATAATTTACTTAAAAATACAGTGAAATGCCATTATACTACCTTCAAATTTTATTTTTAAAAAAGGAAAGCTTAGATATCACCATTTCACATAACAACTCCATGGAGCAAATCACCTGACAAGCTGTTACTTATTGTAAGAAATTTACTGCCTCTTATGGAACCCTCAATATATGTTCCCTACTATGGTTAGAGATGAGCCGGGATAGCTCAGTCAGTATAGTGACTAGCTACGGGCTGGACGACCAGGGTTCGATCCCCGACGGGAGCAGAGGATTTTTCCTCTAGCCTCTGCGTCCAGACCGGCTCTGGGGCCCGCCCAGCCTCCTATCCGATGGGTACCGCGGTTCTTTCCCGGGGGTAAAGCCGGCCGGGGCGTGATGCCGACCACTCACCCCAATCTAGTGCCGAGGTCAAGAAAGAGAGGAGCTATACCTCCTCTCACCCCAAACGCCTACATGGCGTATAGTGGGACAAACTTTACTTTACTTTACTATGGTTAGAGACCCCCACACCCATACAAAACAAGAGACAAAATTATATACTTTAATCTTCTATTTTTATATAGGAGATGGCAGACAAGAGCATGAACTGTATGGTAACAAGCAATTTACAAACTAATAAGTGATGTATGCTTTAAAATGTGTTTTTTCAGATGAAATAGTGCTTACCATGCATTCAAGTCCCACTCTTGAACACTTCTGTTGGTTGTAACAGTACAATATGTTCCAGGGGAATGGTGACTCATGTCTAATCCTGTGAATGGATGTTTAGATGTTGCCTTATGTATACTTTCCAAACTCAAGCTTGGTTTGAGTGAGTACAGTTGACATACATTGCGTAGACGTATGCCAATAAAACCTACAGCAGCAAGTAATTACATTTAAGTAAGTTATTTCTGTTAGAAACAGATCCAGATTCTGAAAAGTTATGTTCTAAGAATACCAGATGATGGACAAAATCCAGTAATACTAACGAAACTGTTTATTCACATTTGTAGGGTCATAATCAGATATTTTGTTGGTTATCCAAGAGTTTTCATTAGCTCCCTACTTTGCATCTTTCAATATCCATGGAACAACATGGACTTCTATATTTTTCAATTACAAGAGGTAAAAGTCTGTCACTATCGATGGCATTGTATGCATGGAGCACAGTTTAGATACTGTACCACCATGGTAGGAATATGCTCAAAAAACAAGGGTGTTACTTTGCTGTAGATTGAAAAGTATTCCTGTTTCATCAGTGTTATATATGTCACAGTCATCAACTTGAATCTCTGAACCAGGTAGGTATTTTCCCAGTCTTCAATTGTTTCTGGAAATATACTCCTGCTCTAACCTTATAGAGTTTTGTAAGCAATATCATTGGAAGCTGAATGTTCCTAGACAAACAGTGATGTAAATTATAAAATCTGAAGCACCCCAACTGGAATATTCTGGGAACAGTACTGCCAGCACATACTTTACTGAGCTGGCTGCAATAATTTTACCTTTATCTTGCCTGTATAAGCCACACAGTTGGTGGATGGTATGACCAGAGATGGGCTGAACAGAACTGGCAGCTGGCAATGAGGCCTGCCAGTAATTTTTCACTTCCAATGGCACAACACCTGCAAAGAATAATAACAGACTGTGCACACAAGTGTAAGTATTCTTCAGATAATGTAAATTATTTCAGCCACACTGTAAGTTTCTCAGTATAGCAGGCTGTAAATTTAGGGCTGTCTGTTGCCTTAAAAAGTGAATAATAATCTGGACTGCAACAGATGAGGTAAATGTTCTGAATGCACATGGAGACAAGAGTGGAAAAACAGTATAATGAATTACCCATTGTCAGAAACCGTTAGAGAATCATTCAAATGGAACCTTTCCTTCATTTTGACTTTATTAAGATATCTGTAAATACATTCAAAATATCTATCATTACCTATAAAACATGGCTGAAGAGACTGCATAATCTACATAGTTTACCTGAGAGTTAGTTTAAATTATAACAGCTTTGTAAAATCAGCTAAAACCACTGTAAAAAATGTGTACAATTTCATGTGATTACTCACACAGCTGGTCTTTCTTCTTCCCTTTAGTGGTTAGAAGCAACACTTGGCCATCTACCTCCAGTTGATCCAAGCATCCTCCACCGTAGTACCAATTGTAAGTCTACATATACAATCATGATTCATTATGGTGTTATTTTTCTAACTTGGCAGAAAATTTAAAATATCAACATATATAAAAACAGATCCATACTAAGTATATACACACATTCTTCAACATCTTGTTTATATTTTTAAGTATGTTACTATGATTGGCTGAGTACTTAATCACAAATCAAAGAAGTGTTAAAAAACTCCTTCTTTTCTAGCAGAGTTTAAATGATGTACATCATAGTTTTGAAATTAAAGAAATCATACTCTCTTTCCTCAGTTCAATATTTCAAATATTATACATTTTTGACTTCTTAACTATAGACTAGTAATGTTCATTGAATGATTTAGGGATAAAGCTGTTAGTATATTTAATGAACATGCAAGAATATGAATTATAGCAACATACTTCAAATCTAGTTAGACTGTACTGTCCTTTCATTTTTCTGCTCATTTCTGTCACTGTATTGAAACAAGAATATTTGTATACAATTAAGCATCAATGACATCAATCAACATATAAAAACAGACTGGGATATTTAATTATTTTCCTCATACAGATCTCATTAACAATTGTTTCATAACTGAAATCATCCTACCATCTTAACCACCACATCTTACCCCATCAAATTCTTCATCTGGATTTCTTGCAATTAGTTTCACATAATAAGCAGCATCATGTGAAACTGTGTGTACTTTTCTATTTGAAGAAATCAGATCTTGAAGACTTTCACAGAACATATTTTCTGGAACAACAGATTATTACACAAATATTCCTGAGTTAATTCCAATCAAACTAAAACTGACAACCCAATAAGGCAATTGTATGTCTGAAATTCATCCAAGTATGTATCAGTGAACTGCAGTACTTAGGTCCCAGCTGTATCTTCTAAGATCTGTTATCCACTTAATGCTACAGGGATTTTTATCTGTCTGGTATTCTTATACTGGGCTATAACCCAGCCCACAAATTTAGGAGCCAGAAAATATTTTACCCTTATTAGATTTTAATGACTAATACAAACACTTCAATGTGCTACCAATGAATGGAATAAATTACTTTTTAAAAGTCTCTATAAGCAGTAACAGAAATTCATGCACATTTGTCATAAAAATACCATTGTGATGTGAAATTGGTGACTACATTTCCACCATTTCCAGTTTGGTTTCTTGTAGCAGTGCACCTCTGTAGTTTTGAAACCAGAGTACCACTGGTCCACAACCTTTGCACATTCAAATTCAATCATTAATGGTTAATTCATGTTACAGCAAAATCTTTCTTTTAAGCAAGAAGAAGGTGGCTCCAGAAACCATGTAATTTCTGTTGGAAATACACAGCCAAATATGCACATCTGTTCAAATTTCAGAGATTTCTCTGCTAAAACAAGGACACTCCAAAGCTCTTTTTATAATTAAAGCCCTTCCTCCAACAAAATGTTGCTAAAGTGAAACCACATCCTTTTTCACTATGTAGGTGATCACAAATACAAAGTTTAAGAACTATCTATGTATTTCACTACATATTGTATTGGAAATATTATGCATGTACAAATAAGTATAAAGGTCACCTGTATGAAATTGCTTACGTTTCTTTTGCGTCTTGTAGTGACTTTTATGCACAGAAATTTTGTGTTTCCACAGGCATTTCTTTTTTACCAAAACTGTTGCTGGATCTTCACCTTCCAATACTGTAACATAACACATTTCATATATTACAATTGTAGGGGGGGGTGTTGTATTGGAGGCACCCTTTTCAGCAATAATCTTAAGTCAAGCTAACAAGATACCCTGTAGTTGGTGGGGAGAGAGCCAATTATAAAAGCTAAAAGATACCCTAAGAATTATAATGTATTTACATTCCATAGATTCTTCATTTGACATAAGTCAAGAATATATAAGATGTCACATAAATATAATGAATTCTTCTCGAGCTACCAGCCATGTCAGGTGGTTGAAAGGTGAAAACACCAGTATTTTAAGAGCCATCTTTGTCTTTGTCCTCAGGGTACTGAACTTCAGGATGATGATGGTTCACAAAATGTTGGTGTTTTCTCCTTTCAGGCTGGCTGGTAGCCAGAGAAGAATTTGTTATACTTTGTCACTATGAAACCTTCAGATCATAAATGTCACATAAACTTAATATAAGTGCAAATATAAATTATGAAGAAATAATTAACAGACTGTAATCATGTGTCTGACTATATTTTACATGTAATATTGTGTGCATATATGTGAACACACACATGTGTGCATGCATATTCTTATGCCTATGTATGATATATTAAGTGCATGGCATTTATGAGTACAGTTACTTACTAGGTATTTTTATCTGATAATGAGCATAATTTTAATGTAGTGTAATTTTGACATAAATATACTGTATAATTAGTAATAATATAATTACATATGTGATTAGGCCTGTTATATATTTTATTCTTGGGATACTGTATTTATTGTATTTCTAGGTATTTTCTAAATATGATGGACTGCAATCTGAGTGCTTACTAGGATCTATGGAATGCAGGAGGTTAGTATCTTTCAGAGCAATACATCAGCCAATGTTCCATATATATATGTGACAATAATACCTCCATACCTACACACCACCTTAACCATGGCACTATTTGGAGGTGAGTGATAACAAACATCACAGCCAAGTGGTTAACACCCTTGTTTCATATTAAGGAGGTTCCAGGCTCAAATCTTGGCCTGGACACAACTATCCTCATACATTTATTTTGGTTTTCCTCAGTCCCTCCAGACAAATGCCAATATAATACCTTAAATTAGGCTTTGACATTTTCATTCCACATCCTTTCCAAATCATTTGTTAATCATCCTATCATTTAACACTAAGTAGTATGAGCTGCTGACAACAAAACTAAATAAAACAGAAATAATAAATAAGTGGGGTGAATGCTATTTTCATGCCCAGGCTACCTTATTTCTGAGGAAAGACGCCTGATATCCATTGGATAGGAGGGATGGTATGCCCTAGAGATGGTCTGGATGGGATCAAGACAAAAAATACTGCCAAGTCTTGAATCAGATACTGGTCATTCAGCCCTTAGCCTAGTCACTATACTGACTAACATAACAAATGTGATGTGGGAAACATACTGACAGTTATTATGTGTTCATGTGATATCATACAACTGCACACTGAAGGCAAAAAATACACGTAAGTAGGAAATGCTGTTGAGTTGGCTTCATACTCAAAACCAAGTAGCAGAATGTATATTTAATCACCTTTCCTGGAAACCTTAGCTGGAGGCAGAAATGGCAGTGGATGCATACAGTTAAAAGGAAAGGCACGTAAGCTGCCTTCATGTTCCACTTCTATGTTATTATGTAGAATATGGCCTGGCATTCCATAATGGGGAAATTTATGCAAAGATACATAATCACATTTTTTTAGCACATCTCGATACAAGTCTACCATTTCAACACTTAATTATGTCTCTGAAAGGTGCAGTAAATTATTTCAATAATAAGTTTGCTAACATAACCTTAAAAAGAATCTAGAATTTCAGTACTTTACACACAAATAAAAATAAAATTGTCATTTTTTTCATGTTGCGTTCTATATATGTGTGTGTTAAAACTGTTCCATAATTAATAATGTGGGAACATGCACAATGTGAATTGTTGACTTGTGTATACCGCCGATCAACCAAGAACAAATCCAAAACAATACATCGTTTACACGCAGTGTTACAAACTGAATTGGGTAGAATCTTTGGTTCAAGGTTTAACAACCCACTGCCCGTGTATGTTATATTGTTCCGTTTATTGTGCGTATTGAAAAGCTGGTTTTGAATGTCGTGAAAACTTCAAATCATACATAGATAGAGTCGTTGTATGGGTTTAAGTAACACATTACTGTGCGAAGTTTCCGTGGCGAGAATACAAGGGATGTACTAGTTCTGGATTGTTTTGTTGGCTCAGGGGTGAGTGATAGTATCCGTGTAATGGATATGTGTTATCAACCCATTGCATAGATAATCTACGATGGTAACCACAAGTAATGCCAATATCTCCGGGTAAGTTCCTGTGGTACCTACCATTGCGCCCCAAACTGTTGCATGTGTAAGGCGTGACCACTTGAAAATACGATGCATGTCCTGTGTTTATAATTAAAATGAGCCGTGTTATTTTTGTGCGGATGATTTTGGGTCTGGTTGTGATTAGTGGTACGGTGGGGATTTGATAGTACAGGACCATGGGTCTGAAATCATTTCAGATTGTATTTGAGAACCCTACCCAAACCTACTACTCTGGCGAAACAGTATCTGGACGTGTTGTTTTGTCTCTCAACTCGTCAAAAAGTATTCGTGGTGGGTAAATTGCAAGCATGTGAATAAGTGTAAAAAGATGATACAGATTATTTTAGGAGCGTGAACAGCAATTTAGAGATAATTTGAAACTTTAATTGATGATAAAGTGTGAGTTATCTGTGGGGCCTAACCCCACCAGTAGAATATTTAAATGTTTTATCTTATCAGGATTGATGGATAGGTTCTGGCCCTACACCAGCTTTATACCATGTTTAGAACCCTTTGTATGAGCTCAGTGACAGTACTTGGGAATTTTCCGGTTATCATGAAGGCCAAGTCATCTGTATTAAGCCATGCAAGGAGTCTTTCCATTATCAGGCCCCATTGTAATGGGGATAGAATCCCACCTTGCAAATACCACAGATCAACAGGCACTCACCACCTGCAGCCTATTTGGGTTGTCACAATCTGCCACCTTCAAGCATGGCACTGATCCACCTTACCACACCTTGCTCCACCCCACACTCTTCACTTGTTTTGTATGCAGTCATAGGTTGTGTTAAATGCACCCTCAGTGTCTGGAAAATCTCCCAGAGCTATAAGACCGTATTTGAATGCCCTCTTTTAGACATAAAATAATTAATGAACTGACATCATTTCTTGTAACATTTGGATAACATCATACATATGTCTTAAAAATACAAATAGTTAATTTTCTCTATGCAGACTTGTTTTTCAAAAATAATATCATATTGAAACCAAGGAAGGTAAGTTCTAATTTGAATCTTTAATTACAGAATGAACTATATTCTGGGAACTGCTTCATGTTTTTTCTTTTCTTTTAATTTATTGTAGGTATTGTAATAAAATTTAAAGGTGAAGCAAATGTCCATTGGACTGAAAATGAGTCACGAAAAAATAGTGATGGAACTACTGAGGAACACACTGTATATTTTCAAGGAAATGAAAAGTATTTTGAAAGTAAATACCATTTGGTTGGTGGGCGTGGTAAGTATGTATTTGAGTGTTCTAAAATTATTACCTTTAGAATATAATATTTCTGAATCTGAATGTAAATGTGAGTACACACACAGGTATGTTGTTTTTCCATGGAATTGAGTAATATGTAAAACTCTTTGCAATAGTAGGTCTAATATAACCCCATGTGTTTCAGTAAATTTCCTTCATTTTAACCTTGCAACCTGTGAATTTATAATTATGAATGTTGCCCCAGGTCTGGAAACTGTTGAGAACCCTTGCCTGAATGAAGTTTATAATCGTATATAATATAAACTCCATGGAATGTTTCACATACACATCTTTATTAGGAATTCTTTATCAGTAGTCATATTAAACTGTTGCTGGAGTTCTGTCAGGATAACATTTGAGTGTTGAAGCATGTTAGTCAGAGGTTTAAATAGCTGTCTGGCATTCATGTCAGGATCAGCCATGCCATCTCACAGAACGGTTCATGATCTTGCTCTTCTCTTACCTGGACTGGGCCTAGCAAACAGCTTTTAGTGAGGAGAGAATGTTGATGTAGCTCTTGGTGGTGGGTCATGCAACTCTTGCCAGGTTGTGAAAGTTGTGTATGATAAAAATAACTTACTCGGTTACAAAATTCAATAATCAGGTAAATGATGTGAACATTAAGTTCGGAAGAAAATACAACTGAAATATAAATATGCTTGCTTTAGGAATTGAAGTTATTAAATAAGGAAATTATTTACAACAGGACATTTTAACATTGATCATATTTTGGGGAGACTTAACTCCTAAGATGATCATTCTGTGGGGAAAGTTATGTACTAACACTAAGATCATTTTGAGAGTTCATTGTGCTCTTATTTTGTTGCTCTGATTCCGTGTTTACAGCTGATGAAATGGTACTGCCAGAAGGAGAACACTGCTTTCCCTTCAGTACTGTCCTACCTCCAAAATTGCCATCATCTTTTGAAGGAGAATTTGGTCATATTCGATACACAGTCAAGGTTGTGGTTGATCGACCATGGAAATTTGACCATGAGATAAAATCAGCATTTACTGTAATCTCACCAGTTGATCTAAACACACATGAAACAGCAAAGGTTTGACTATACTAACTTTAGTTTATGGTGTGTAGTACTTTATCAGGAAAATCTTTCTATACTTTTGCTTCAGTTGTACATACTGCAAATAGTATGAAAAATAACAGTTTGGTTTGGAGGAGCAACTAACTAACTAACTAGATGGCTTACCGAACCCGAAGGTTCATCACCGAATTAACCAAAGCCCTCCACCGGACCCTGTCCTTCGACTCCTATCTCCCATAGATCCCGCCTGAGATTATCCTCCCATCTATGTCTAGGTCTCCCCAGCGGTCTCTTCCCCTCAGGTTTCCCAACCAGTCCCTGGTGCACACATCTTGTCCCATCCATGCACACTACATACCCTGCCCATCTCATTCTTCTCGACTTAATCACCCTGACAATACTGGGGGAGGAGTACAGATTTTTAAGCTCATTATTATGCAGTTTTATCTGTTAATGATCTGTAGCAATTCTCAGTTTTTCTTAGTACAAGCATACAGTAATTTTTATCCCAGAATCCTTCGATGCAAGAAGTGGAGAAACGCTTCTGTTGCTTATGCTGTGAATCCGGACCTCTTACCATGGCATTGTCACTGCCTGTCACAGGATATGTGCCAGGGCAAGATATACCAGTCACTATTGAGATTGACAATGCTAGTAATGTTTGTGTGACAGATGTAAAGTGCAAGCTCAAGAAGGTATGTGGTAAGGTTAGTCTGTCAGCATGTAACATAATTGTGTCTTAAAATAATTGCAGTTGAGTGTGGTTAAAGTGGTTATTTTGTTCGTTTTAATTAAATTTATTAACATGGAGTTAAATTGAAAGCATTGAATATGTAATTCATTTTTATGTTTTAGCTAATTACTTTCATTGCAACATCTCCATATGGAAGTTCCCGTGAAGAAGAGCTTACTGTTTCAGAAGTTATATTTGATTCAGTTCAACCAAGACACTCCAACACTGCAACACAAAAGATGACTGTTCCACCTTTACCACCATCTGACTTGGATAACTGTGAGATAATTGATCTTGCATATTACTTGAAGGTCAGTTTGGGGTTTCCTGTGTGCCCCCCTCCCCCAACACTAAATGAAATAACAGCTAGGTTGAACACCCATCACTGAAATGCCTTGCTCAAGAGACCAGCGTCTGAAAATTGTCAGCAGCCAAAGTGACAAAGCTGCTCAAACTTCTTCTGTATAAGACAGAAGTAGAGTTAAAGGGAAACATACAAAAAGAGATTTTGGAAGTTACCCAGGAAGAACTTTGGGTGAATTGCTGTCTATTTAAATGGTGTAAAGAGTGTGTTTGTACAGACACAGTGTTTTCAGCACATCTTATAATATAGCATAAGTTGATTTTATGGAGTTGTACTTGAGTCATATTGGGAAAACTTTGTAGTGCATGGTGGTGAATTATGCATTTCGTGGTGGGAACCTGGAAGTGATAGTTGTGTTTAACTTTGTCACTGGATGTACTGTATGACACAACATTTACATTGAGTTTGGTATATTTATGAAAGTATTCAGGCTAATTAAAATTGGTTAAAAGGAAATCTTTTGTAAGGTGTGTGTAGGTAAACATCTGATGCATTTCCTGTTCAGAATGGTCTGAAACAAGATATTTTTATCACCATTGCTTTTCAACTTTGCTTTAGAATATGTCATTAGGAATGTCCAAGAAAACAAAACTGGACATATCCACTACTTGGTCTGTGCTAATGGTGTTTGTAGAAGGTCCAGAAGTAAACACAGAAAACTAAGTATATGATCATGTCTTGTCACCTGACTACAGGACAAAATTATAATATAGATAAATAATAAATCATTTGACAGTGTGGCAAAGTTCAGATGTTTGGGAGCTAATTTGACAAATCAGAATTTAATTCGCAAAGAAATTGAGAGCAGATTTCATTCGGGGAATGCATGGTACCATGCAGTTGAGAATCTTTTGTCTTCTCGTTTGCTACCTATAAAATTAAAATATATAAAACTAAATTTTACTCTTCAGTTTGTATGGGTGAAATTTGGTCTGTCATATTAAGGGAAATTATTTTAGGGTGCTGATTTTAGTATTTGAACCTAAGAGGGGGTGACAAGAGACGAGTAAATTTCATGAGGAGGAGCATCATAATTCATGCTGTTCACCACATAGTAAGATGATGAAATCAAGGAAGATGAGATGGGCAGGGCATGTATCAGGGAGATGATAAATGCATATCAGATTTTGGTTGAAATGCCTGGAGGGAAGACACCTCTTGGAAGACCTAAGTATAGATGGGAAGATAATATTAGAATGGTTTTTTAAGGAAACTGGGTGGAAGGGAGTGATTTGGATTCATTTGACTTAGGATAGGGTTTGTCGGTGAGCTCTTGTGAACTAGATTCCTACCTTACAGGTAGTTGCAGAGGTAAGTGGTTGTCATAATGCCCTGAAAACAAGTGCACCAATCATCATTGGAACAATTCCATTGACTTCATATCAACCAGTCTTTACTCCAATGCCAATGGAAGGTGGTAATGTGAGTGGTGGTATTGGGTGGACTGTTCCGTCCTTGGGTTCAGAGGCTCAGTCACCATATGTGCAACCCAGTATACGACCTCAAGGAGAACCAGACTGTGTACCTAGTGCACCACCGCCTGATGGAGGAGAAAAATACAAGCAGCCACATACGCCATTTCATGGATCCACATCATTATCTTATCCAGATATTCGTATGTATAAATCACTGAAAATTATGTTCTTAATGTTGTGTGCAAGTATTGTTACAGTATCAGTGTGTATTAAAGGATGCAAAAATGTTCCAATGAACATATTTTGCATCCCTTATTTTAGTGTTTGTTTATTTCAGGTATAAATTTCGTAACAGATAAACTAACCTTTAAGGGCTCAAATTATGTTTTGAGTTTACAGTTTCAGAAGTTTCACAACCCTTGCCTCTAATACAGCAGTATGAGCAGTCATAATTTCTGTTGTAGACAGTATGCATGTAATTTATACATATTACCTAGTATTGTTAGGATAATGAGACCAGGAAGAGGGAACCAAAAAAAAAAATGTCTACTTGGATGACTAAGCAGGATAATGTAAAGACGGGTCGTAGGGAGACAGGTTGAAGAGAATTGAAGGTGAACAGAAGTGGCTCAGAATCATGTCCAATGTCAAGTTTTGTTATAGCAGTACTGAATCCTCAGGTTCTGCTCCCACAGTAGCATGTAGGTATTTCAGTATTATATATAATTTTGCTTGTATATAGATTCATTTTGTGCAGCATGCCTCAATATTTAATGGATGCAATTGATATATCTGCCACTTTTATCATATAGAGTACTGGAATAAAGAAAAAAATCTATCTGTATAATCATGTCCAATCACCAAAAGGGGAATAAAACCAGCTCCTGAAACATTTTGCATATTACATGTACTTAAGATTCATTATTAAGTATGACTCTTTTTCTTTACATCTGCAGCTCCACCGACATTCACTGAGAGTTTCTTTGGCCCTCAGAACATTCAAGATGCTGAAGATAGCCAGTACATTCAGGGAAACTTAAATTATGTTCCTAAATACCCAGTGTACAATTTTGTAAGCAAGTGAATTGCTTAAAAGGGGAGACATGTTTATTACTTAGAATTGACAGGTAATTAACTCAAAGTATATGTTTCACTTAGTGATCTTTGTTCTTGTAGCAGTGCAATCAGACCATTGACAGTTTTAATTTGCATATTTATAATATTGATACAAAGGCTGTTTCAAACATCACACATGCTTAACACTATGCCAGTCCTGCTTACATTGAAACTGTCTGAACCTCTTTGACTGTGCTTTAAGGAGCCCTGCAAATAATATATTAAATGAATGTGTCATGTTAAATGTACAGCTTTCAAAAATTGTATTTATCTTGAATGCCATAGAAGGTATATTATCACTTTAAAAATTTTGACAGAATATTTGCAAAGTACTAAAGTTGTAATTTATATATTCACCTGAACTTTGACATGTTATTGTTTGCCTTATCTGTTTAGTGGAAATAGAGGGACAAATTTAAGTAAAAGAAACTGTGCAAATTTTGATCTAAGCATCGAGTTAATTTCTTGTCATAAGTTGAATCAGGGCTATCATATTTCCAGTGGATGGAATCCTTGGGATTGGGAAAGCACTGTTTTTTGTGTGTTGCTTATGTTGGGATGCAATTTTCATTCAACAAAAATGTACATGCATTTTCATTCAGAACAAGAATATGTATGTATTTTCAGAAATATTGGTAAGGTATGTAGATATACAGGGTATGTGTTATTATTTACGTACACAAGAGGATGAAAACTTTTAGGATAATCCCAATAACCATAGTTTGGCTTATGTAAAGTGATTCCAATTCCATTATAACATAGAATTAAAACTGAAGCCAAATTATTATTCCTGGTTTTTGTATTATCTATCAAATGAAACTAACACAAATTTAAACATGGGGAAGACTGAAAATTTTAATTTGGAAAGAGTTGATTGTGAATGGTTTGTATTGCACTCCAACATGATAAAGTCTCTTCTTATGCCATATCAGTTCTAAGTCTAATTTGGATATCTGGCCAGTCTGATAAAAATAAATTAATTTTATAATGTTTTAAAATGTTCATAGAGATTAATATGACTATGTTTTTATTAAATGGTTGTGAATGCTATGTTGACAAGAGTTAATTATTTTTTAAAGAGAGCTACCACAATATTTATATTGTTAGTAGTTGAGATTCGTAAACTTAAAATACTCTCATTGTAATACTTCACACCAGTCATATGTAGAAGTGACCTGTTCCCAAAGCCCATCCTGTTATTACTCAGGAAAATGAATATCTAACTCAGATCCATGTATTTTAGTGAAAACTCTAACACACTGTAATTGTATTGAAGAATGCTAACTTTTGTAAACAGTTGCTGAAAGACATATGTTATGTATATTATTAATACAAATTGTCAGCTTACTTTGAAAACGGTCTGGTGTCTGTGTTTAAATACCATGTACCTGCTGTCAATAATAGTGCCCTCAGCATCCAATTTAGAAATCTTGTATTCCAGCATTGCAAACTGTAGTTCTCTTATAGTCTTTAGCTGGTTATAGTACTTAACACACAGCAGAATGCAACACCCATGCCCCTAGTAACTGGCAGTTTCATTTAACACACCAAAACAGACCAAACCTGTAACATGATGCTTATAAGGAAACAAAAGAAATCAACCAACTGCCATCTATGCATATCTTTATTGCTGCATTCAGAACCTAATTATGAGGACTTAATACTACATCTCATGGTTCATAATATGCAGGGATAAAATTAAAGGCAAATAATTTTAATATTGCACCTTCAGCAGAGAATACAGTGTTTTTATACTATATAAAAACAAGTCCTTACAGGAACTAAAACCTACAAGAATCTCTGCTTACATATTTGTATATGATACTTCTGACATAATTTTAGGTTAAAATAGCATTCTGAAACAAAGTAAACATTAGAAAAGATACTACAACAACTCAGATAATAAGTAAGACATCATTTCTATAAATGTAATTGGATATGGACAGTAAGTGGTTATTTAATGTGTGTAATAGTATTCATTACCATTGTATAAGTGTCTAAATAGATAAGTAATCTCCCATATTTGAGGAGGCCAAGGTCCATCAAGGACTCTAGAACCACAGATAAAAATAAGTGACTTTAATCAGTTACTATCTTTTAATTATGTCTAGTTATTTTAACACACAATATGAAATGACACAACTGATTTTATATAACAATGTCTCAACAAAGGTAACTATATAATGCAATTTTCAAGATCAATACAAAATATTATGATGACTATATGTAGTTAAAACATGCCATGCTTAATGGTATGTCATAAAACTGGCAAACAGAAAGAAAAATTTGTTAAGTTAGTAATAAAGACTGACTGAAAATCAAACTAGTGAATTCAGATTCACAACAGGATGCTTACATACAATGTAATTCTTATTTCCTTACCAACAAAGTAAGCTATTTTTAATTTTGTTTATTGCATGTTATGGCTATAAAAAGTATGCTTTAATCCATATGCATAAGAGTAGTTGTTAGTGTGTGTTTGTTTTAAGTAACAGTTGTAACAAACTGTACAAACATGGAAGGACATCAAACTTCATAACCAATCATATTGACAAAATTCTTAAATTTGTATCAGGTACTTATGTTTACTTAAGGTAAATCCATAAATGACAGTGAATATTTACTTTCAATTCTTGAAACTCCTGAACAAAATAATTTGGTTTTCTGCTTGTTTTAAACAAGATGTATATACCAAATGAACTGATTTCTTTTCATTTTATGAAATTTAGGCTAATGCATTAATAACAATGTGTGAAAAATTATGACTACAGGTAGCTGTTAAGCAGTAGAAAATCTGTGTACGTTCAGGACTAAATCTGATTTTAAAATATTGGTCATGCCCATAATTGCATTTACATTCAAAGGGATTAGAGTATAATGCATACAAAGTATGAAAGTGATTAAGAAACAGGGGTATATCAATAAATAAAGATACATAGTCACATTTTATAAGATATTAAATTATCATCAAAGTTATTACTTATTGTTGCTATAAAATATTCAAGTCTTAATCTTGTGAACAAACTGTATCATTTGTTTATGTGTAGAACTTGTCCCATTTTCCAGGTATTTGGAGGACACTTACTGATGACATTTTTAGGACAGGGCAGAAGTAAACAAGTGATGGATATGTTGGTAAAAAGAATGGGCTATGAACTAACAAGGAGATAATGTATTAGGTATGTGTTGCCTGTCAGTGGTCAATGCTCTTTCTGGTAATACCATATTGTACATCTAATGTGACTATGAATTTATTGCCATTTAGCTTCTTGAACAGCAACATCACCTGTGGTAGCATTTCAATCTTAATATTAAAATAAAGTTTTCAGTGTGCAATATTTTCAAAATAGTACTATTTGGCAGGGGGGGAGGGGTTTTGTTAATGTAACACATTGAATTTTTATAGGTAGAATTCTTCTGAAAATTATGTTAAAATATTGTCTATGCCACATGCAGTACTAAAATTAAGTTATAAAACTCACTTTAGTAGCTGCACATTTAGACTAAAACTACGACCTTCTGGGTTGTAGTAGCACCATGTAATCTGGTAGTTTACCAGTGTTTCAGAAGTCCTTGCAGCCTCCATCATCAGAGTGACCAGACTACATTTTGCTACAACCCAGAAGACAGCCATCTTCAGACTCACTGCCATGAAAACCTCATATTCCACCATTAAGCCTGTTACAAAGTTGTTGAATACTTATCAGTGCCCTATAAGTTGCTTTGTTTATGTTGTAACATAAAGAAATAAATTAATATTTTGTAATTTAATTCAGTTAAAATAATTTGCAACTAGAAACATTAATACTTGGGTTTAGGTGCCAAAACACTGGCTTGAATTTTTGTAGAAACCTGAAGATATTCATATATGTCCCGATATAGCTTTGTCTGTCACAGATCCCATGGACTGACCTAGAGTTATGCTAGTCTCAAGGAAGTAATAAAGCCAGTTGTTTCAACTGTTTGTTAGCTGGGATTTGTTATTAACTGGTACACAACATGTTTTGATTCATATGGGCCATCATTACTGGCTCTTTTATACCTGTTCTAACTACTGACCATGTGGATAAAATTTACATGTACAGTAGTAGTAACATATCGCTAAGCTTCATCGACTGTTTCAGATACACATGGATTGGCCAGTTGGTTGAGGTATGGGGAGGGAGGGGAAGACGACCAAGTGACAGTGCATATGGAAAGATAACCCAGTCCTTCATTGTACAATGTTTAGTCTGTATAAGTAGTGCATGTAGTAGTGTTTTACAATTTGTTTGGTTCACAAAATACAGTGTAGTGTAATAGTCATTGTATCCACCAATTTTGTCATAATTCAATGGAAAGAAATTACACTCACACAAGAAGTTACTATTAATGACTTTCATGGAAGCTGAGGTGAGAAATTAGGAACCATCCATTCTGACTGAGAAAGCACAGTTGGAATAGCCAAAGCAACAAGCAAGAGGAGTGTCTTGTGCTACAGTGCAGGGGGGGAAAAAGAAAGAAAGAAAGGCAAACAGGCTAGATCAGTGAAATCAACTTTTTTTTCATTGATGGCACACGCAACACATTCCATATTTTATGGCACCCCTGCATGTCCATAATTTGTTTTCTGGAGAAAACACTTGGTAGCCCTAAACTGATTTACATAATACAATGGTGCCCTTGAGGAATAAGTTAAACGTTTAACTTAAAAATTGGCATGTTTAAATTTCTGTGGCACCGCAGGCTGCTGTAATACCCTTGTTGGGAGCTACTAGGCTAGATGTAGAAGGAATCTCATTTTTGACACCTGACAGAAAACTGTGAAATACAATCTAGATGGACTTGATGAAGCTGTAGTTCATAGAACTGTTCATAACTTATGTATTAATAAAAAATGTGTTCCTGCTATTTAAACTTCTCTGTGGAAGCTAAAAGATGACATGAAGTTTCTAGGCTGCATTACCACATTAAGAATACTACTAAAGCAAATGGGTTTTAGGTGGCAGAAAACTACATCACAGCACCTTCTTTTGTTTCAGAAGAAGGACATTCATGACAAGAAGTGTCTAACTTCTGCACAGCAATTCAGGAATAGAAACCATGGCATAATATTTAAAGATGAGTCTTATGTTTTATCTTTACATGTTCAACAGAAGTCCTGGAGTGACAAATCTTTGAATGGATTCCTTACACCTGTATCTAAAGGACATTTCATTATGATTCTTGCCGGGGGTGAGAACAGTTACATCCCTAATGCTCTTGTATCAACTCATCAGGCTGCAGGAGATTATAAACATGAATCAGACTAGTTACAAGAAATGGTTGAAGGAAAAACTTGTACAAAACCTCCCTGCTGAAAGTTGTGCGATAGATAATGTGCCACAACATAAAATTAAATTACTCCATCGTCCACCTCTATGAAAAATGAAATGCTGCAGCAGTTACAAACCAGCATATTAGCTGATGACATGCTAAAACCTACAATGCATTGGCTCATTAAGCAGTACGAGCCCCAGCAAGTACCATACTCCATGGGTAAAATAGTGGAAAATCACGGACACACAACACTCTATCTGCCACCATCTTGAACCCAATTGAAAATATGTAGGCAAAAGTTAAGGAACAAGTTGCAGCAAGAAATTTTACTTTTAATATGAAATATGTGAAGCACCTGTGTGACAAAATATTTCACAGTATGTGTGTAGAAGGCTGGAAGCTACTACGTGAACACATGAATTTGTTGAATGAGTATTATTACAAGGATGCTTGTTTTGACACTGCAGTCGACCCCATCTTATCAGTTTCAGAGGTTTGGAGAATGACAACAGTGACAGCGATAAAGGAGATGACAGCACAGACACACTGGGTGAGGAAATGGGTGGCATTGCATTACTTACAGGGAGCAGTGGATGAGAATGGTGAGTGGTTACAGTTTCCAATTATACTGTGCATATTCAGACTCTTTGCTGTCTTCCTCCTCTTTCTCTTACTGTGATGTAGCTCAGGCTCAGAAATATTTTGCATCTATTGTAGTGGAGAATTTGTCAGAACTATAACAAACTTGTTTGAAAATAATGGCCTTTAAGATTGCCAACAACATACAAAAAATCTTACAAGCAAGGCCTCAAAATCTGGATTGTGCAGTTATATATAACGCATACCCTTGACGAACGTAAAACCGCACGAGTGTAGACATGGCTTAACACTATCATTTCCATTAGGAACACCACCAAAGAGATCAGTAATATGAACTGGACACCTACAGTGACACAGATCATTAAAACAGGGTAAAGAGGTAATTAAGTGCAAAAAAATCCAACAGACTTTGCCAGTTATAACTGAATATGTCTACTAATGCCTCATCCAAAAAATCCTTGGCAACAGCAGACAGCATCTATTAAACCTGAAATCCATTAAATCAGTAGTATGTTTATGAACTGATATCATCATGCAGTGTATAGATGAGTCATCTGATACTGATGCGCTTTACAGCATCCCTCATGATTGAAAGTCTCTTGCTATCAGTCAGCATTTCACATTGAACCTGCCTTTCTATTTTTTCAAATCGAACCTTATCAGTGAATATCTTTGGAAACTGAGCTCCGATGTACTGTAAAGTAAGCTTTTGTATGAGTCGAAGAGATTCTGGCAATGTAAGATCAATATCTATTAAAAGAGGAACATTCCTTATAGTACCACATACTTCAACAGGACTGGCAAGTTTATTTCTTGCTATATGGCAACAGAATCTGTCTTCTATAAAATTCCTTGTAATATAAAATATAAGTACAGTGCTCCTCTCAATAACATCTTCAAACACAGTAAACTGGTCAGCTCCCAGGTACACAGAGTTCCATACAAGATGGCCTATGAGTTCAAACTGGTTACTCAAGTTTTCTGTTAATTTTTCTGCTTCACACAAATCACTTTCTGAACTTATCATACAAAAATCATATTGATCCTTCACTTCAAATGGACATGATTCTTGCAGTTTGGTTTCTATTTTTCTTTGAATGGTGGAAAGGTGAGCATGGTCAATATTAATACTTTCTTGAGCAATAACTGCCTCCACAGTGCTGTACAGCTGTTGTCCAGGCCAAGTAGCAAGTGGAATAGGTTCAGTTGTGTTGTCACATTCTCTGCCCTGTCTGATGGACATTCGCTTAAAATGCCACTCCATAAGCTTATTTCTTGTATGATACATGCATTCCTTCCTTCTTTGACTCTTAAAACATGAGAATAATCTTTGTAATAATGATGTATCTTTGTGTCTTTCATAATTCATAATTGCACATTTTCCTGTTTCACTGGTCATGCTATCATTTTAGTGTATGAATAATGTGATCTGAAATATAAAGATAAACATGATGTAACAATATCCCTTCCCCTCTGAAAGGAAACCATTTGCTTTGTAAGTTCCAAACATTTATTAATGACACCACATAATCAGCCTAATCTCTGTATTTGGTATTCATCTTTCCATTTTGTAGGTTACTTAATCTGCAAAAGCTATAGTGTAGAATATTTACATTGATATTGCATGGAAGGAAGGGAATTGAGAATACTAAACATGCAGCATGTACAGAAGAATGTCATCAGTAATTTAAAGAGTAGAAACAACATACTTACATGGCCAACAGCAGAATATAGGTGATCTTTATAACAAGCACTCATTGAACAATTTGTGTAAAGCATGCCCTCTGCTAAGGGGTGCTTGCCATGAAAGTCATTGACAGTACAGCCAGCATTATTACTTCAGTTTTTAATCATAATTATGACTCCACATTATATATAAACAGTAATGCAAAAGAATGCTACATATATCCTCCAGTTTCATCACTAGAAAATGAAATCAAGACAAAAGCTTAAAATCATTAGCAGAAAGCTAATCCAGTCTGTTATGTTCCATTTTTTCCTGTAGGTACTTAATATCTGAAATCACATACTGCCAAGACATATAGATATGCATTGTTAATTAATGGCTCTGCACAGCTGATTTTAGAGAGTAAAAATAGAAGTATGAATCTGACACACACTGTATAGTATACTAGTAATACTAATAAATAACTGAGGTATTCCCTCTAAAATAGTGAGAAAACAGAAATGTACTCTTCACATCTATTATTGAACATGGCATTCCATTCCAATAACATGAAATGGTCCTGCTATCTGATCTCCCATGCATAGTAAATATAAGTTACCAGAGCTGCTAAATACCCTGTTGTAAAAGGCTTGGCAAAGGAATTTGGCTACCAACATCCATTTTACTTTTAAAGGATAAACCATATGTCTTAGACATCAACAAATTAATACTTTTAACTATGAAGTACATTTGTGGGGCTTGTTTGATACTCAGAATAAATTATTAGTTTTTTTAACTGCTTATAAACAAAGAGCAAAATTTAGAAGTATTACTTGGATGAGGGTTATCTTGTAAGTATTCACAGTTTGTCAAACATGAGTACTATAAAAATTGTATGATATCACAATTAAGTTACGCTTGATTTTAGTTGAAGTAAAATTACTCCATGCTTCAACACCTTCAGTAATTAATTTTATTGTAAAATAAATTGAGCTATGTCTGAAAGTAAATGATGGCAAAGATAATTTTTCTTTGAATATCTGGAAGAATTCTCAGAAACATGCATGCCTTCTACAGGATTTGAACTTTAACCCCAGCACTTGCTTGGTCTTAAATTGTCTGGCTCTCCAATATTATAACCACAGTGGAGTTTAATGTTTATAGCTGTACTACCTGAATGACCAATGGACCTAAAAAGGAGTATCTTATGGATCACTTGAAACTGAAATTAAGTAGATTTAGCCTAGCCTAAAAATAGGGAGGGGGATCAAGTTTAGATATGTATTCTATTCAAAAAATGCCTCAGGAAAGAAGCTAGTTTTAATTCTGTCTACTTCTTCTTAGACTGAGGAACATAGAAACAACTGCTCATCTTGAAATCAGGTCCTCTATACAGTGACTAAAATAAAACGCAACTGCTAGCGCAACATTTTTTGTCAACAAGGCAAGAGGCATGTATGAGGATAGTCATCAGTAACTGGAATTATTATATCAAGTTTTAGATCTCATTTATTTTATGCAGATTTCATTCAGTATTAGGTTAAGTTGTCTTTTTTTTAATCAACTGGTAACATTCATGTATGTTGCAGATAGCATATGATGAGAAGATCAGGGAATAGGGATTCTTGTTTTATGTTTCTTAGACCCAAAACAAATATAATGTTACTGAACTTAAAATTAAATTTTCACCTGACCAATAGTAATGTCACTGAATTTGGATTTGTTAGAGAAATAAAAAAATATGACCAAATTTGAGAAAAATGGGTTGAAACATTTCTAGCACAATTTACAAATAGTGGTTAATAGTGCAATTATCACATAAAAGTACTGTGCAAGCAAAAGGGGCATAAGAAACTAGTTGCCATATTGTAAAGTTAAACAGAATATTTTTATCAATCTCCATTCTTTGTTTCCAAAGTGTCATCATCAGATTCATTATTAAGATGACAATATCTTTCTTCTGTTCTATTGACATGTACATTCAGTTCAATCCGAGGCCCTACATGTATATTTGATGAACTCGATATGTTGACTCCATTAGAACTATTACTCTGAGAAGGCTGTGTGTCTAAATTATGCGTATGATCATATGGAAAGCTATTTTTACAACTTTCAGATACAAGCTTGTGTATTATATTCTTTGCTTCCTCTTCCACAGACAGAGATGTCAACATCTGTTTTAGATGTGGTACTTCACTATCAGATGGATATATTTCAAGTTCTTGTCTTGTACCTTCTTCACTTAAGGGTAGCTGAGTTCTCATACTTAAATCCTTGCCTTGTCTAATAACAGAGTCTTTTGTCTCTTTATAATACTGGGCCACATATTCACACAATTCTTTATAAAGGGCATATCTTTTCCTCTTTGCTTCTGCCTCCTTCAACACACGAACTTTACGTATCATGTTAGTAAATGTTGCTAGCACACGTCTGCGCATATGATCTGGAAGGGTAGGATCCAAACCAGATATACCTGATAGAGCTAAACCCAGTTTGTGACTTCCATTTGGAAATATAGGAACACATTTATCTTTATCTTTGCACATTCGTTCCCAAAGTTGTTGGTAGACAGCACCATTTTGCACACGGCAATGAACATTGTCCTTTTTGTAATTTTCAGTGTGGTAAAAGAATACTTTAGTACTCCGTTTCATCATTGCTTCATACTGATCAAAGATATCTTCTCCTAAATGTGCAATATCATCATCAAACAACATACAACCTATCAAATTATATTCCCTGCAAAATTCTGATCTAAATATTGCGGCTTCCTCATAATCTGCATCACAAGTTATAAGGCAGAAATCATAATATGTAGCTGGACATATCCTATTTAGGTGTATTTCAACATCATTTTCTATCAAGGCTATTTCACCTGCAGTTAATCCTGAGTACACACTGATTTCTGCTGGAAATAAATCTGAACTTGTACATGAGCCACTACACACATAATTTTCATAGGCACCACAAGCATGTATGTTCAATGTGTTTGAAGTTTCTGAATTTGTGGTCAGTGCTTGTGCATTCTCAGACACTTCAATGTGCAATATAGACTGAGAGGATTCACCTGTCAAACATATTTCCTCAGATTTTATATCTGCTTCATTACATGCAATTCCTGGTTTAATACTTCTACTTGAGTCACCTGCAGATACTAATTTGCATGTAGAAGTATATCCAGAATGATCCAAATGCAATTCTTGCTGATTTTCTTGCCCTTCCATTGCCTCACTTTTTACAGTTTCCTGAAAATCTAAATGCATGACAGATTCGGTCTCATGTGGGCTGACAGGAAATTCATTTATTTCGGCTATATTTGTAGATTCGGTCCTATTAGTTCTTTTCTGAAGGCGCTTACTAAACCATCTGAAGAATCTACTTCCCATTTTAGCATGGTAACCATGAAACTGATACTGTGAAATGATCGTCCCTGCAAGTCAAACCTAGCATTAGTACAACCGCTTTCACTTTACAACGATAAAATGACATTCGATTATCAAGAAAAACTAACCTTATAAGATTTTTCGATTTTACCCTGTTATCTCAAATCAGTGAGCACGACACAAGTACCTTTGTGTTTATTTTTTGCTTACATTTCACTTACAAATATTTCATCCACATAATTAACAACGTAATAAACGTGTTATCTGTGACCGCTGTCGTTTTATCATATATCACCACATATATTACTCATTCCATTCATGGTCTCATGTAATTGGCTATTATTTTATTTTAAATGGCTAACCATTTGCGCACTTCAGCGGCGAATTTGTAACCAAGTTTGAACATCCGCTTAGAATATTTGTGGAAACTTTACATCATAAAATAAGGGTTCATGGAATTTTAGTGCTTCTCGTTTCTACACAAACTTTAATAATAGTGATTTTCAAAATATCCATGGTATCGGCTGTGCCATTACTGCACTCATTTACCGTAAAAATCTGAGGCTGTAATCATACTTATTCAATGGGTAACTAAAAATGGTTGGTACTTGGGTTAGTATTATCTGTGATTACAATTTCTTCTATTGTTCTAGTATGCGTTCTGAAACATTGTCGAATAAATTCTGCCAACATTTCATTTGGAGTCACATGACGGACAGGATATGACGACTTTTCAAAAAAATATCCCGTAATTTAAGAACACGACAGGGTTGACTCAATGTTGTGATACTATTACGATTTATTTAAATAGCATGTGTGTTCAGGAATGTGAGAAGCCATTGGAAGTTTGTGAATGCTGTGGAAAAATATGCTGTGAACATTTTACCATAGGTAATAGAATGACAATTTGGTTAGACTGTTATATTACGCATCAGGTGACATAACCATGTATATTAATAAGGTCAAATCTGTTAAGAATTTGTGCCTTTAAAAATTTCTCCGTGAACTTTCTTGTTCCAAAAATGCCCTTATCTTTTAACAGGACTGGTTAAATGGAGAATAATCCTGGAGACAGTAGCTCTGAATCTGATGTATCAGATCCTTGGTCAATAATTTACAATGATTCATGTGAAGTAGAAGACATACCAGTTTATAGCAATGTTAAAGACAGAGATAGTCTTAGTGGGGAGCCTAGTGATGGGGAATCACTTGAAGTTATTGATGAAGAAGAAAACCATGACGATGAATGTAAGTAAAATTAAGTTATTAATCATGAATTTTTGTTGTTACTTTGCAGCTTGTATTCTATTATTATTCTTTTTTTTACAGTTAGAAATGTTGACATGGAGACAGATGGCATTTCTGTCATAACTGAAAGTGAAGGTGATGAATTGGATCAGCCTCTGCCTTTGGCTGTGTCCAAGGAAAAGAAGTATCTGCACCACCCAAATACATACCTAAACACTCGCCTCAATGTTCTGTTAGCGGTTTCATTTGCAGCTGTAACTGGTCTTGGTTTGGGACACTTTCTAGGTAATTTCACTCCTTATGTTGATAGGCTGTATGGGAAGCTTTAGTTGTAAGGTCTTGTGCACTGGTAATTTTTATGATTTCATGAAATAATTGTTTGTGCTAGAGTAACAATGATAAACTATGTTGTTGGTAAACACTGATGGTTGACCAACACTGGTGACAGAAAAGGTCTCTGAAATGTTGGACTTCTCCACTTAATTGGTGTGGCTGATAATGAGAGAGGATTTTATCACTTTAAGTAACTGAGGATCATTACAGTACAGAGTAATTATGCAGGGCGAAAGTTATTGCCTTAAAGAAATGAGCACATAACATCTGCCATTTGTTCCTGATATCTGCTTTCTGATGTTCTGTGATTCAATTATTGTTTCCTTAAAAACCTTTCATTTGGTACTCTCCTGTCTTGTGTTTTTGTGTTGGTGCTAGGCAAGCATAAGCTTATGTTATTGCTTGATGGTCATTTAATGCATGGACTCTCTTATGGCTTCATGACTGTTTATTTCATGAAGTTATCAGTATGAGGCATCATGGTAGCAAGTAAATGGAACATTGATTATTAGAAGTATATAGCATTACACTGACATCTCTAGTCCACTTTGGACTAATTCATTGTCAGTCATTCTCTCATATCCATGTTAGTTTTTATTTACAATGAACCACTGATTTACATTATATTTGTTGCATCTTTCAGTGTCATTTTTTAATGACTTAAAAATTATCTTCAGCAATCAAAAATATTAGGCAGTATTTTTTGGAACAATCTGTTGTTTTACTCTTGACTCTCTTCCCCTCCCCCAAGTTGTAGAAATGTTATAAATAGCATCTTTAATTATTAGTGACTACCAAAATAAAAGGGGATTCTTTTCTTCCATAATCAGGTTCATCATCAAGACCTTCCTATACAGTTGTTTAATGATTGCAGTTACACACTAGGTTATGCAAAGGATGTAACATGTGGTGGGAGATAAAGGACAGTTATGTCACCATTTTCTGCTGTTAAAAATTGTTGACATGTGCAGATTTTTACTTTCCTATGGTGGCTATTTTTAATGTCATCCTCCGAAGTGTTAGAACAGCACAAAATTATAATTCTGTCTTTGCTGACCTTGTTTCTGGGAGCATTTATTTTTGACAGGGATGCTTATGTATGAGTAAGCATTGTTTTCCAATAAAATCCTGATTTATCCACATTGTAGATTTGTTCCAGAACAAGACCCTTAATTATTTTTGCCAACTCATTACAGAACAAGGTTGCTGCAACATTGTTAGCAATGAGTTTTTCACCTTGTATGTATACCCCTTTTATGCCATGCCTCACTTTAAACCATTTTAACCAATCAGAAGGAAATTAAAATGTTCCAGGAAATTCTAAATAAAAAAATATGTTTACTTATTTAGAATCATTGATCCAAATAGTTGAATTCCTTCGGCTGTTGTTGAAGGAACCTCTATATCATGACAAAACCAAGTGGCTCATCTGTTGCCTCTTTTATTTATTTTCTACGAGAAACTCCAACAAATGTCTCACTATACTTGACAGGTAATTGGACCACAGATAATCAGTGTTTTATTGTATATTCATAAGTATAATAAATTCTTCTAGGGCTACCATGCTTAATGGAGCTACCTTATACGGCTGGTAGCTCTAGAATAATGTGTGAAAGCTTCAGATTATGTATATTCATGAGGTTTTCATAATAAATTAAGTACAAATTTAAAGGAAAAGTTGTTACTGCACAATGCAAATGCAGATGTATGGTTGAGTGGAGGTATAGCTGCATGCATTCATAACCTCAGGCTAGGTGATGATGGGTGATTATATTCATGTGCCATCCACTGTACCTCCAAGGAAAGAACCCTAATACCTACTGGATAGGAGGCTGGTTGGGCCCCCATAACCAGTCTGGATGTTGTGAAGAGAGAAATCCTGCCTTCATCATCCAGCCAGTAATCTAGTTATACTGGCAGATCTAGCTCAGATCCTCATACATAATAAGTAAGCAATTTAATTTCTATTTAATTCAATGCGCATCTTGGGTGAATGGACATTTATGGTGACTGTTTTTGGTCAGTGGCAATATACATTCACAAGATTTTGATGATTTTATTTGGTCATTGGGGAAAATAATTTTCATTATTTTAGTACAGTTTATTTTAAGAAAACATGGGAAAGGAATGAGTGCTTTTTCTAGTTATAAATAAGCAGCAGCACCTGTCTGCGTGGCCCTACCTCTTACTAAAAAACTGTCATGCTCCTCAGTCTACAAGTAGACCATCTTCAGGCATTTGCAACAAGTTAAATGAATATAAATTGCAGCATTACTTAAGTTTTTTTACTTAAAACCTTCCTTATTTTTATGTGTTATATTTATCCCAAGTTGTCATATTTTTTGTCTTACTAGTGAAAGTGTTCAGGGTGTCACTATCTTATATGATCAGGTTTATGGTCATCTGTTTATAATCACATAATATACTGATGTATAACTTGCCGATTGCAGGGTTGCAAGAGGAATGCCCCTTGCTGAATGAATCAACTACCATGCTACTCACAAAATTACAGTGTGATAACCAGTTGCTTCGGTATAACATTGAAAAGCTTCTAAGTGAGAAAGATGCTTCATCTCAGTCATTCAAAGATATTCAGTCTTGGGAATGTGCAGCAGGTAAAGAGTTTAGAGATGAAGGTATGTTACATTTGCTCCCATCTTTCCAAACAGGCAATCTTAAACAGCCCTTAAACCCAGAAATGATTAGTCTCCATGGGAATACAATAAGCACTCAGCAACACACATCAGAAAATGGAAATCAGTATGAGGATGAAGTCAAGAATATTTCAGAGCAATATTCTCAGGGAAACATGAGAAGAGTTCCATTTGATGAAAGTTCAGAAAACAAAACACCAATAAAATATGAAGATGAAAATGTAAAACTACCATCTGGTATGAAAGCAGGAAGTGTTCCTTTTGACTCTAGTTCAGGATATGTTACAGTAGCAGATCATGAAGATGAATTTGGTACAGAGAATGTACCAGACATAGAAATATCTGGGAACAGTGTTCCTGATTTTATTGATCATGTGGATGATGTGAGATTTGTACAATTTAGAGATCATAATGGTGTTGCCAAGACTTCTGTTGAATTAAATGATGTGAGAAATGTTGCAGAATCTTCCGTTCTTTTCAGTGAACATGAAGCTGTTGAAAATTTCCTATTTGCAATCAAGGACAAAGAGATTTTTGCAGAATCTTCTGTTAAGGATGAAGAAGTCACACAGCCTGCTATTCAGGTAAAGGATAAAGGGTTTGCATTTCCTGTACAGGACAAAGATGCTTTCTTGGATCATACAGTGAGTACACATTTTTCTGGAGGAGATGGTACTCCAAAGGTAAACAGAAATGTGAATAATCTCCAGCCAGAAATGATACAAGACACATATGACTTGGAAGAATATAATATAAAGGTAATTAAGTCAACTCTTAAACTTCTGCAGAGACAATTTGAGGAAGATACAGTGTCACCTGGCACTGGCAGTATCTTGTCCTCCTCCGTTGCTTTGGTTACAAAACTTGAACAGAGTTTGGTTCTTCTTCAGAATGCCATTACTCAGTGCAGAGTACAAAAGAGTGAGTTCTGCGCACAGTTCCAAAAGAGGATGGAAGTGTCAGTCAGTAAGCTGAAAAAGACAGCGGAGGGACTTGTGGATGATATAGATGAGCAGATGTACAAACTGTTAACCAAAATTGTACGGAAGTTGAAAAAGTGTAAAGGAAACTTGCAGGACAAGTGGTGCCATTTGAGAAAGAAATATGATTGTGAGAATGATGCAATATGTAATTGGCTACATAGATCAGTATTTTTAGACTGTGAGAAAAGTGACAGGCAAACCAAAAGGAAGTTAGACCAGTTTTCTTCAAAAGGACCTCATAAATTAAATGAAAAGGTTGTAAGAAGTACCTCAGATAATAATGAGAAAGGATCAGATATACCCAATAATGTTTTAAAAATTCATGTTGTGAAGGACAAACATGATATTTTTAAAAGTGTTGATTCTGATGCAGATCAGAAGAATAGCATTCATTATACAATGACACAGGCTGAGTATCGACCAGACAGTCAGGTACTACAGTCCAGTATCAGTGAAGACTGTATGTCTGACAAAGTTATTATAAACCATGACAGTTTAAATAAACAGCATTTAGAGGCGAACATACCATTGACTGTTTCTAAAGCATTTGAGAAGTCTGGTGGGCAAGAGCAATACATGTCAGAATTATATAAAGAATGGAAACATGACAACCAAGGTACATTCAAGTCTCACTTCAATGAAAAAGAGAAAAAGAAGTATGAAAATAAGCACAAAAATGTACCTCAGTCTAAAACATGCTGGCAGACTTATAATGGAAAGAACTTTTGTCAAAAATTTGTAAATAATCAGCAGTTATTACATTCAAAAAAATTTAAAGATAAATATATTGAATGTGGTCATGAAAATAATCAGTGGTGTGAGAAAAGAAATTGGAATAGTCAGATTAATGATAAAGACAAGAAATATTACAACAAACGAGAAACAAAACATAGTTTGCATGATGAAATCAAATATAGACCGTCTGTAATCTTAGAAGGTGTTATGTCTTGGGCTTTGGTTGATACCAACACCCCTAAACAAAATGTGTCAGGTGACTGGATGTTTAAAATGGCAAATGGTCGTGCTGAGCAACGTAGGTTGGAACACAGAAGTGACTGGCTGTTTGATCGAGCTGATGCACGTAAATTGAGAAGGGAAAGGCACCGTGTGACAGACAATTGGTATTTTCAAAGAGCACGTGGTCGTGAGTACTGTCGCTACTATCCATTTTTTTGACTGGTGCAAAACTGTAATTAATTAATACAATGAAAATGACAGATTGTCAGGGTATTGTGAAAGTCCTTTTAATACTGAACTGCTAATGCAAGAATTGAAAAGTGCAGCACTGTATGTAACCTGTGTGGTTTTAAACCTTTATAACATGTTAACAATAACATGTCTTCAGTGTTTGTTTTTTTAACTGTAGATAGTATAGTTTATATGCAGAGATCTTCATAGTTTCTAATTATGTTTGCATATTTATTTTGGAACATTTATAGTGTGAAACTTTTATTGTACATGACTTTGATATTCTTTAACCTCTTCATTGAATCTGTACTAATTGGTTCTGATGATGGTATATTAGAATTGATGTTACTGGATTTCTGTATTTTGTCCATTATCTGGTATTAAATGGACACAGGAATTCAGAAAATGGTTCTCTTTTGTATCCTCTGGTAGAAAGGTGGGGACTATTCATTTGGGTCCATTAGAAAGAACTAACCTCAGTCACTTATCCAGTGACAGGTTAGCTCTAAGCTCATGGTCCAACCCAAACCTTACATCCTAGGACTTGAACCTCTTCAGACCACCAAGACAACACTTTGAAGATATGATATAAGATGATAAAACTGAAGTGTACCAGTATCTGCTAACACAGAGCCTTGCCTTATTCTCCGAAGGGATTGAACACAGTGTATTGCAGGGATAAATATTTTAATCACTTTAGCTGTGATTCAGACCCACCTGTTCATATGTTTACAAGCAACCACCGCTAACTTGCATTTATAGAACTTTTAGTATTTGGAATTCTTACACATAACCAGACCTTTGTATCTAGCGAAGTACTTCACTTTTTTTAATTAAGAGTGTGTGCTGTGGGATTTTGGGGCCAAATACCAAAACATTTTTGTCTATACATCTTCACAGATACATTTATTCTATCTCTTTTTATTATAATTTTTTACATCTAAGTGTGATTTGCCACACCCATTTTGTTCCACTATTAAGATCATTTCATAACTGAAATTCTTCGTACCATTTGTGAAAGGTTCTTTGCTTAGAAGGAAAATGAACATTCTGCTGCTGGTATACCTATTCCTTTGTTCCTAAATTAGACTTGGCAGGACCATTCACATAGTATTCGTGTCAGTGGATATGTATTTTTGGAAACACATTCTTATTTAATTACAACTTATGTCAATTGAAATTCTGTAGATTATTTTGAGATTATATACAAGGTGGGTGGGAAGTAAGTAGGCATTAAATAATTTTTGCATTGGAAATATAGGGGTTATAACCATTTCTCAATGCCTACTTACTTCCCACCCACCCTGTAGTTTCACATGCTTGCATGTAAATGAATAGCATAGGAAGCAGGGAATCACAAAAATAATAAGTAAAAGGCAGATTGTAAAGGTATTGATCTATTTTACAGCAATACAATATGTGAGTAATATACATATATACACACACACACACTATGATCACTCCTTAGTTTTGGTGAAGTAAAGAGTTATCATCTCACCCTCTGTTGCAGCAGGAAAGGTTTTACCAGTAATCTGTGGTGTTCCAACTGTGTTTCACACTGTTTGTTATATTCTAGTCAATAAGGCAAAGTCTGAAGAAGCTCTGGAGTGCAGGCGCAAAGGATGTGAAGATGCAAAAACAGAAAGACAGTGCTCAGCACTCATCTGATCTAGGCTTCAGGGTCTTTAAGAGAGCTGTCATCTAGTCCAGGATGCTAAATGTCAGATGTGAACCTGGCCATTGCATCCTTCACCAGTATGGGGACCTTTTTTCCTTCTTGACCAGTTCCCATTGTTAGAGCACATGATCCCAACTTTTGGACCGAGTCACTACTGTGTGTGCGAACAATATATTTCAGCAGAGACTCCAGTGACTTCAAATTTCCCAATGACTTCAAAAGCTGTGCAGTGGTTTATCTTGCCACGTTTTATTCGGGAAGACGAAGATTTGTTTATTTCTCACCGCGGAGGACCATGTTCGAGCCCATGTCAATTTTCTTGATGGAGTGATATTAGGGCAGGTTTTCCTGAGTCCTTTGGTTCTCCCCTGTCAGTATCATTCCCGGCTAATTAGAGACACTCGTTCGTCAATAAATTTGATTTTCCTCATATCGTGTTCGTGGTTTCAGCCATTACGGCTTTATGTTTTCATTTTATTACCAGCCTCCTATACACTGGGTACCGCTGGCCTCTCCCGTGCGTAAAGGGCGGTTGGGGCGTGAAGCACTCCACTCTCCTATATACTGCCAAAGCGAAGAATAAGTAGTTGCTATATAACCTCTCCCACAAGCGCTTACATGTCGTGAAGTGGGACAGCTTTACTTCCCTTTTTACTTTGGAGGTTAGTATAATTTTAATATCGTCATTCCATAATTGCATTCTGCTATCGAACACGAATCATTTGATAGTGTTGGCATTACCTGTGTCACTTGATAATTTGGCCAAAGATTGTAGCACGTGTTTTCATCATTGTCGTAAATGTTAAAGTATGATCATCAAATTCACAAATTCTTCATATCAAATCATAAAATGAAAATATTTCTACCTATAGGAACACGACATTAACATACTCCTTTATGTAGCAGTACATGGCGCGGCGGTTTCCTGTTGCTGCTTTCCAAGATATTTTATAACCTCGTAACAAATGTATCAATGTAACCAATACTGTTAAATTGTAACAAAGATAGTTGGTGATGTAACAGTCATAGACACCATACTCGTATATAAATATTGAAACACAAATTTATACAATCCTTCCACTGAATACAGTCTTTAGTAAGTCGATTGTTAGAAAAAAATTATTTCAATTCATGGGTTGGTGACAGTGTGCGGAAAGAAGTGGGAATAACGGAAGTTGTGTTTGTTAAATGAGTGTTGTAGGTTGTGTCTCTTGCGGTAATAATTATATTGGTGTGTGAATGTATTAATTTTTATGGTTACATCGTTGAAGGTTGTATTCTGTATTGGCGTAAGTATTTAGTTAACTTTGCTTTGTATGAAGAGAGTTGTCTGTTCCTTGGGTCACTTCGGTGGTAGTCACGCCCCCCCTATATTTTTAATGAAGTACTGTTTAATCTCATTTCTACTTTTCTTTCCTGCAAGGTAAATAAGTTAAATATTATTTATTTAACGCCCCGGTTCATCTTCATAGGTTTTGTTTAGACATGGTAATAACATTTACTTTTTCAGGCTATTTCCTTACTTGTGATGACTTCTGAAGAAGGATGGAATTTTCCAAGTACTCTTGAAGGATTTGGGTATGCATTCAACAAAGGTAAAAGAAAGATTGATTTCTGGAAAAATAAAGAAATACGCTCATATATATGCTGGAACATGGATAGAAATATGATGTACAAGTTAGGTTTTCTACTTCTCCCACAAAGCTCTGACCATTTCCTGAATAGAAGGAATAATTATACCAAGTATAAATATACCGTTATACCTATGTAATATTATAATTTATCAATCAGTTTTATAATATGGTGATCATGTGTACCTCTCACTAAATTTGAGATTTATTTACAGCTGTTTGGAAGCATAAACTATCCTAATAAACTCAAAAAATACAAAATAAAAAAATTGTAAAACTGAATAAAGTGAGCAGTAAATACTCTTCCCTGTAACATGTCACTGAACTTGGGTTTCATCCAAGATTAGTGACCAGAACACAAACCATACTAGTGTAACTGGACACTGTATTGTTAAGATATATTAATTTCAGGATTTACCTGCCATTACTACCTCTGACACAAACCATTCTGGCTTCCATAACCTCCTAACAGTCACTAAACTTGGATATCACTAGCAATTACAAGGCCTAACATAAACCATTCCAGATGCTGAGTTCGCAGGAAACGATGTTTAAATTAGCTGATTGAGTAAAGCTTATGTTGCATGATCTTAAGGAAAAATGGGAGTTACTGAATTCCAAAGTCACATTTTTTGTGCAAGATTTTTATTTTCAAATTAGGCATATATGCAGTTTTTATATCATATGTTTGTAGACTAAGCTTAATTAAATAATAACATATTAATTGTATGGATAATCATCTTATACATGTGCTTTTTGTTTTTTTAAGATGGGCAGCTTAGAAAAGTTGATCCAGATACTGGCAAGCCTGGATATGAATCTTTTGAGTTTAATGTTAGTGAGAATCAAGAGTATAATCAGAAAAGATACGAAGCTTTGGGTGATGTAAGTGTCAAACAGCTGAAAACATTCATACTTACCATCTGTCAACTTACAACATTGATTATGGTACGAACCTGGTACTGTACCTGTTGCCAGGTACTGATCAAGTTCAAACCCCAGTCATTTTGTCTTTTACCCGGTGTTTATTTGGAATAGAAGCTTTGAGAGGAAGGAAGCTGACATGTAGTTAACAGCCCTGTTCCCTCCTGAGGAGAGTTGTTTAAAAAGTTTCATAGTTCTGTTTGTCCCACAGATGTGAGGCTTGACTTGCCCATCAGTAATGATAACCTTAAGCAGGTATGTCTATGTGGATGAGATCACAGTACAGTAAGGGTACTTGCCTGTTAGTTTCCAAGGACATAAGATTACATTTGGCTGTTGGAACAAAATTTTCTAAAAGTAAAGCCAAAGATTGTTAAATTAAATCTACACAGATCAAATTATGACCTGACAGTTTATAAGTAGCAAGTAGTCCTCAATACATTATGGCCGCTTTTCATGTGAGTTGATGAAGTTCTGAAAAGTGTGTGAATCTTACTAAATTATTGTTTGTTTGTGGGTTTTTTTTTAAATGTAAAGTAATATGTCAGTGCAGAATGTTTTGTTGGCGTGATAAGTCGTGTTATACCAATATTCTGTCGGCCGAGTCTTCCAAATTTTATTGTAGCATTGGAATGTGTTGTGCTTTATGTTTACAGGTGATAACAGAATATGTATATCACCTACTTGAGACTGAAGTAGGACTCCACAGAGAGATGGTTCCTCAGCAAGGATCAGCACAAGAAAGTGCAGTTATCTTTGTTTCTTCAGATATATTGTCGAGGCCAGATCATCTTCTTGTTCTGATTCCTGGAAGTGGTGCAGTGAGATCAGGGCAGTGGGCTCGGAGGTAGGCTTGTAGGAGTTGGCTTATAGGTATAATGATTGTTATTCTTGAACAATTTGGAATGAAGATTTTCAATGTACATATCTCTGTTTGCTTGTTTTTTTAAATTATATGTATATTCCCCCCACCCCCAACGAAACAGAAATCACAGTATATTTTTGAGTGTGGATGATGAACTTTTCTGTTTTTGCTAGTGAGGTTTATATGATTGATTATTTGAAATTGTGTGAAAAGTGTAGACTGGGAATGATTTTCTCCAATACTAAAATGATTGTTCTTGTTTAATTTTCCTTCCAAAGGAAAGGAAATAGTATTCCTGTCTTTCCCCTCAGAATGTTTCTATTGTTCATTACAGATATTTTAATCGAACAATATTTTTATTTGTGCTTATTGATGAAACCAGTTAAGTAAAAATTGGAAAATATAAAATAATAAAAGACAAATATATTTTCAACACACGGAGATTTAATGAACCAAGGCAATAATTATGTGTCCTAGTAAGACGTAACAGTTTATGTTGTGGTTAGTTGCCAGTTTCGTATTTCTGAGGCCTGGCTCCAGTCTATCCGAAGATTCTGAAATTGCTTTGGTTTTCTAATGTCGGTCTTTTCTTTACTGTTGGTTCATGCTGACCTGATACTGCTGCTGGGGTGTGACGGACCGTACTAGCCAGTACATTATCACACTCTTGGTCCTCAGAACTTCACCTTTTATTCACACTTGGGCAGAATGAGAAAAAGGAGATTCTTCTTCTTGTACGTTAAGTTGTGTGTGTGTGTTGCTTGCTTGCTGTTTTCCATGGCACTGATCCAGGTTAACCTGTCTGCATTTCCAGTTTGATTATAAATGACAGTTTACAAAGTGGGTCACAAATCCCATTCATTAAACGTGCAAGAGAACTTGGTTATGCTGTTATAGTGATGAATCCAAATGATAATGTGAAGGTTATAGATGGCAAAAAAATCAAAATTAAGGTGAGTCAAAGAAATTATAATAATTTTCATGATTGCGATAAATAATGTCGTCCTTAAGTGTAAGTAAACCGCCACGGTGGTCTAGCGGGTAGAACGCCGGGCTAGTAATACTGGGGTCCCGGGTTCGATTCCCGGCGGTGCTCAGATTTACAACTTGTGTTGGGCAGGGCCGTGGTCCAGGCATTACGGAGTTTTCCTCCGGGGCTTCCCCGGTTTCTCCGTGGCATCCCAACAATTACTCCACTTTCACCATTTCGCAAAAAGGGGGTCACAGCAGGAGCGTTAAATGTCGCGGTCCCGGTTGAACTCATGTACTGATGGGTCGTGAATCCTGCTAACCACCAATGCACACCATGCTGAATGGTGTGTACTGGAAATGGAAAAAAAAGTGTAAGTATACTTTTATTTATGTGCCTCTCTATATAATACTGACCAGTGCTGTTATTTACTGGTGTGGCATCATTTCATGCAACAAATTAAAAGAGGTTGTGGTCATGTAGAAACTAGACTAGAATCATGTATGGTGTTTCTGCCATTTTGCCATCTTTTTTTGACACAGAATAGCCGTAATGGAATGGAGCATGCAGATTATGTATGGAAACATTATGTTAAAGAAATTAATCCAAAGCATATTGCCATAATTGCTCACAGTTACGGCGGATTCCTCGCAGTTGACCTGGTAAGTCAGTGTGTGTGTGTCTATATATTTATTTATTTCTGTTTTTGAAATGGAAACTTACAAGGAATTGGTGACAGGTGGCATTGAGGTTTCCATTGTTCAGCTTGCATCATTAATTTCCACTTGACCAAATGCTGAAGTTTTTAGAGTGGCCTTTTTTTTGCAGCATATGGCATTGAACCTCAGCCTGTATTTTTTCAGTTCATTATTGCCGTATGAATGAGAAAAGGTACTTGTACTCTGGTATAAAATCAAAAGGCTGCAGTCAGTATGGTACACTTGACGTACTGAAGGTACTGATGAAGTCCACTTGGGCGATCAGCCTTTGTCATCATGGTCAAACCCTGATGATGGAGTCAGAGATGGTCTCTGAAACACTGAATTGCAACTCCATGCTTACATGGTTGATAACTTGAGAAGACTTCATTGCGTTCAGTTGCTGTAAAAATTACAAATCTTAAATACTGATGGTAGGCTTTATAAAACAGAGTGTAGCAGTTCATGAATCCAAGTACGGTTGGTTATTTCTGAGTATAGAGTGATTGGGTTGTGATTTCAAATTTTTATTTTAAATTATGTTCATATTTGCTGATTGTAGTTAAAAGTTGGCTTTGATAATCTTTACATCTTAATTCAGTTTAAAACTGAATTTAAAATAAAATGTTTTGAACCTAATGTCAGTTCATTGATGCATTTAGTGTTATAAAAGGTAAATTACTTTTAGTCATGTTCTTAATTACAGTATTTTAATCATAATACAGAGAGAGAGAGAGAGAAGGGAGGGTACAAAAATAGTCATTGATGTATAGAAATTAAGTCATGTTATGAAGATTTCTGTCTTCTGGGTTGTTGCGCTGTGTAGTCTGGTCGATGTTTACGAACGTTTCAGTGGTCATACTGCCTCCATCCTCAGGGCGTTGGTAAACATCTATCAGACTACACTGCGCAACAACCCAGAAGACAGAAATCTTCATACTCACCGCTGTGAAAACCTTAAATCTTACAAGTCATGTTGTGTTCAGTAGATGCACTTAAAATTAAATATCACTCACACGGTGAGGGCTATTTTGTTGAAATGAAGAGCGTGTCTATTTAATCCATCTTAGAACCTTATTGATTTTTTAATAAATTGCCATGTTAGTATTTACAAGAGTCAGAATTAGCAAGTTATTTATTTTTTCAACAGATATCCTATGTAGTCAGTAGAAGCAGGATGATAAATTCCTAATTTGAGATATAAATAAAATCAGAATGCATACCATAATTTTTAATTAATGTTTTTGTCTTAGGCTACAAAATATCTCTCCGACTTCAGCAGTAGCGTGTTTGCTATTGCCTTAACAGATTCTGTCCACGATTTTTGGGCACAGAAAGTCCCTTCCAAAGTTGCAGAGTACCTGAAAAAGGTAAGTTTCGTTCCTAATTTCCTTCTTTCCGCAGTAACCAAGTATGACCCGGAAGCAACATTTTTATACTTGGTTATGGAACGCACTTTGACTGTTGTCATTCTGCAAAATGTGATGTTTTGTGAATATCTATTGAAGTCATTCCATATAAATCTGTGGTGTATGTTTCTAGAAAGAGAGAAAAATAATTTATGGTATTTCCTTTCTCTTTAAACCATTTTCATAACCACATGTTGCTTGTAGAAATTTCTTTTTAACTGCTTCCTTGATAACCCCAAATTAACTTGGGATAAAAACGGATCCCCGAATATTTTATCCCGAATTAATTCTTATTTGGATTTTTGCTTCTGTCAGTTATTCCTGGCAATAATTTTAACTTCCTTTTTCTGCTTGGAGCCAGAGTTCAATATTTCACTGAGAGATTTCTTTTATATTTCTTTATCTGTATTTGTTGCGGTGCATATGTTATCCGTGTATAATGTGCTTTAATTTGATGATTTTTCCGCAGCTTTTGTTATTGTTATAACTGATTTTAAGCTACTTTTCTTTTTTTGTTATGTGGTATGAACGCTACTTTGATAGTTATGATGGTGAAGTCGAAGACATTTTTATCGGTCGATGAGTCTCGTATTGACAGTTCTACATAAGAAGTAGAAACTACAGGATCGGACAGTGAACAGAAGTGAAAACTTCATGAATTGATATCCAATCTTTTGGAGCAGTTGACTGACCACTGACGAGCTTTGAAAAACTTAGATATCATTGGGAAATTTTGTAGATGAAACCAAACATAATTTTTATTGTATTTACAAAATAAGGAATTAAATTTGAAGGTACCTAGTTTTATTTGTGAAAAGTCCGAACAGAGATGCGATGTGTTTTTTGAAGTTTTCGCTTTTATTTACTGTGGAGAGTACCACCATGTTCCTGTTATGTCAAGTGCCAGTGAGAGTCCGCTAGCTCTTTGTTAGCGGTGCCACCAGTTAGCATCTGTGCGTGGCTTGGTTGCCTCATGCTGTGCTTGCACACGCATGAAGTGTTGATTAGCCAGATCGCATGAAGCCCACCTGTAGGCACAATCAGAAGTTTTCTGGCTGGTCGAATTTTGTAGCCTCAGATGATGATGCTTCTGATTCTTCTGCTCGAATGAAAATTTATTGATCTACTTGGCTGGGGTCTTGGTTTTTTGAAACAGTTATAATCTGATGTCTTCACAGTTCTCATTTTGTTAAATTATATTATATATGCTGTATAATATTTGCATTAGACACAGTATTGTTTGATAAAGTAAGAATTTTACAAAACTTGCGGGAGCTCCCCCCCCCCCCGCCACAAACCAGTTTTGAAGAAGTGATCACCTCTTTTAACCACTTCATAATGATGATAATAATAATCATCATCATTCGAAAGACGCTGTCGTAAAATATGTAGTCATCCCTAACAATAAAACTATATAATACATGTAACACGTATTAAAAACAAAACGTATTTCGGAAATAGCTGCTGCTCTATGTACCTCAGGGACAAGGTCTGTCTCGGGTACATGGAAGTAAATACCCCTATAAAGTGGTGGGTGATAATAATAATGTAATTTAAATGCTTTACGTTACCTTGTGAAACGTTTTTTATTTTTTATTTATTACGGAAATTGAAATGCATACACATATGTAAAAGAGTGTAATATAACATTTTATGAAAATCCACCAAATGGTATCCGAATTGTTACTTGCGGGCAGGCAGACATAAAACTTCGCCAGCTGAAACTGGTTCTCGGAACGCAAAACTTTTCTCGGCATGTGTCTTTTATTTTTCCGACTCTTAGGAAAACATTCTCTTCTTTGTCTACGAACCCAACCCACCTTTCACCTACTTGAAGCCCTGATGGCACGATACTTGAGGTAGATGCACTGTCATTATGTTTCAAGCACTCCTTATGACTGATGACACGAGATGACACAGACGCCTGATTCTCCTCCATCTGCCTTGATGGAGATTGTATCCCATTAAACGCTGGTACAAGAATTACAACGGCAGTAGAAAGCGGAAATGAAATCACCACCATTTCCGTTGATCGATTCTTATACACGTAAGCGCCTCGATTATACAGCGAAATGGATATACTCCCGGTGAGGAAGAGATTAAACGCAGAGTTTTCAAAATGCGAGACCCTGTTGGCTATGATGAGCCGATGCACTGTGTTTTAACTTATTAATATGAGGACAGTACAGGGTGTAATTTTAAGGCATGATTGCTTCTCATTCATTCGATAGAATTAGGAACGATTCGCAGGATCGACAGTGAAATGTGCATTGTATTTGTATAAGTGATGTACCCATTGATGGATACAATGGTAAATACGAATGTAGAAAATGGCACGCAACTTGTTCAAATAGCATCTCAGTTGGATTTCCCTTGAGGATTCCCCGTTATAGGAAGACCTGCATAACGAAATTAGTAATTTATACATACGCACTGTCTTCGCCATCCTCTACACCACGTTTAACGCTGATCTATTATTTTACAGAACTGTCAGACCTATGGTGATATTTGTTTAGGCTAAGAGATCGAAAGTTCATATGATCAGGTTTTTGTGGCAACAAATTAAGGTAGAAGCAAATCTTTTTAATTAAACTGCTTAATATCTGTCCGTGTGGACTTGTGTGTAGACACCAACGGTTCGGAGGAAAATACTGCCTTCATCTTCGTCCCTGACTGTGGCTACACGTCGAAAAATGTGGAGTTAAATCAAACGTTAGGATTACGTATGGAATATATGTTGTATCTGATGGCTTAATAGAACTGAATTATTAACGTGTTCAAAGACAGAATAAACTATCCTTTAAAATAGCGAATCGGCCTCTTGAATTTTAGGTTGTGAGAAGCATCAGAATTTATTCTGTGTACCGTTTACTGTTTTGTTATTAAGGTAATCAGTTGTAGGAGAATGAGGTGAGATTGGTGTGTAGTATACATGGGAGAAATGAATAGTACAAAAAAATAATATGAATCACAAATATTTGGTATCAGAGTAGGAAGGTCTTGTGAATAGACGTTCTTCTTACGTGTGCTGTTTTCGACATAATTACCGTCAAATACAGGTGGAGTTTACGATGCCCACACTTAAGTCACCTGCATTTGATAAGTCGAGGAAGGGCGTCGAAGATTACAAACGTGACCATTTCTTTGAATCATTCTGTGGTCATAATCAACTACCAGTGTCTTGTTATGGAGTAAGGAAGTGTCAGCCGCTGTTTATGGGCTCCGAACGACCAATGTGTGTGTCCGTGATCTCCTCTGTCGTGTGATGAACGGCGTGGAAAAGCGCCAGGAACTGTTGTCTGCAGGAAGATCGTACTGGCTAATTACTTAGCCGCCAACGTGTGCTGAGCATTCTGACATTAAAACAAGGAATAATACATTGACATCTGCTAATGAATTATCCTCTCCCCTTTCTTTCGTATGGATGGATGTTGGCACATGGTAATGTAATAAGGGGAGGAATGGAGGAGGGTGAGAAGAGACGCAGGGGGTGAAGGGAAAAGGAGTAATTAATTGTATGTGCATTGCACAAGCTTTTGCACGATTCTGCTTCATGTATTATATAAGCAGATAGGTTTTAGTAGTGGGATATGGGCAGCTTAGAAGAGCGGCTATAAATCAGTACACTTTAGTTTAAGCTCTTAGAAATTGTGTAACATAGAGGTTCAAAATGCGTTGTCAAAGTTTTAAAGCTCTGTGTATTTAGTGTATTTGGAACTGTAAGTGTAGGATGTATGAGGATGTTTACTGGATTAATGGTGGGCACTTGTGAACATGGTAATGAACCTTCGTATTCCATAAAAGGCGGGAAAATTGTTGATTTGATTAACCCAATCCACATCGTCACGCTAATTTCTTTTAAATCCATTTTAATAATTTGTTTTCAGGCCAGGAATTCATAAGTTTCTCTTCCCTTCTGGTTTTCCGACATAAATTGTGTATGCATTTCTCATCTCATAGAACCCACGAAGACATTTATTTAAACAGTTTGTGAATATGACGAATATTTAACGAAATGCAAGGACAAATAATTTACGGTTTATTTTCAAGTAGTACATTTTTGTAAGAATACATAAACATCAAAGTCAGATCTATGCTAAATCAAAATAACGCTTTTTGAAAATTCATTGCAGATTTCTACTCTCGTGAATGTGAAAATATTACGTAGGGATACAAGTAAAGCAAAGCTGTCCCACTGTACTCCATGCGGGCGCTGGGGGGGTGGGTAGATAAATAGGAGGCTGGTTGGGCCCCACAGCCGGTCTGGACACAGACTAGAGGAATATTGAATTATGATTCTCATGAGTTATCTGTAAGTTGTTAATGTACTAGGCGTATACCGATTTTATCTAAAGTAAAGTAAAGTTTGTCCCACTATACGCCTTGTAGGCGTTTGGGGTGAGTGGAGGTATAGCTCCTCTCTTCCTTGACCTCGGCACTAGATGGGGGTGAGTGGTCAGCATCACGCCCCGGCCGGCTTTACCCCCCGGGAAAGGACCCCGGTACCCATTGTAGAGGAGGCTGGGTGGGCCCCAGAGCCGGTCTGGACGCAGAGGCTAGAGGAAAAATCCTCTGCCCCCGTCGGGGATCGAACCCCGGTCGTCCAGCCCGTAGCTAGTCACTATACTGACTGAGCTATCCCGGCTCATCGATTTTATCTACCATGTGTAATAAACAATTAACTTTTCTAGTAGCGACATGAATGCGAAGTTTTCCTTTTTGTCTAAGCTTCCAGCGTTGGTATACTAATTTGGCCTACTCTTCAAACATACAGGAATATGTGTGTGTGTGTGTGTGTGTTAATTTAGTTGGGCTGAGTTACAAAATGTACCATAACGTTTGCTACTTAGTAATTTTTTACTCTTTTTTTGATTGAAATGTATATATCTTACAAAGTTTTGTGCATTGTGTAATATCATATACTTCCTCCCCTGTGTTCCCCGTGTCTGAAAAGAAACCGGATACCGTGAAATTCGATCATTGTGCGGTTTTAAGAAATCAAGACGAGTTTCTAACAGGGTGCGTGTTAATTTTACAGCAGTGTGAACTCTAACTAGTGCACTTGCACGACTTCAGAGTGCATAAAGCCCTCTTTGAAACTAATCCTTAATGTACGGGGTCTCAGAACACTTACAAGAAAAGTTTTTTCAGTCTCTCATGTTTATAAGCTATTAACCCAGCCAAATTTAGAGGTGTCAAAACGAGACTTTTCGACGTATATTCCAACTTCTGAATGTGTCTTGTTTGAAGACGACAGATGATTGAAAGTTGGATGTAATTATAATTGGCTTTTATATTGGTGTACCAAACTGTGTTAAAGTCGGCCAGAAAATTTAAGCGTTTTAATTAATGTTATAGTTGTCTTACTTCTGAATAAGCGAGCCATATTCGAAAACTTGTTCCGTTCCATTGCCCGAACGTTAGAACCCCTACGAAAAGCGTGGTTTAAACCCTCGAGTTTTGGTTTGCTATCGCGGGGTTATATACTGGCCTATGAGTCTGTTCAATTAGATTTATAGCAACTAAGAAATTTTAGCCATTTTTTTTATAAAACATTCCGCCACATTCCAACGAATTGAAATGAATGCAATCACATTAAAATTATGGTTTTAATAATAAAATAGTGTTGAGTGTATGCCATATCCTTACATTTCGAATTTATTGTACTGATTTTTAAACTACGAGATAGGTTTTCTTTTCTTGCGTATTTCCCGTCGATTGTAGAGAACAGTATGTCCCATTATCCTAATGCCGTTAAAGGTTACAACCTCGTTGACACATCTGGGGAAACCGTATTTATGCATCCTGCGTCAATCCGACTTTCGAAAGGTACTCGGGCACGTGATTTTGCGCCGAAGATGTCTGCAACAGAAGACATGCATGAAACCTTTCTCATTCAGCCAATCCAATCCTCATTTTTTTCCCTCTCTCTGTTGATGGTTAATACTGTCCCTCCCTTGAAGTCCACCTGTGTCGGGTAATTCTAGGGTTTCGGAGACGCGCAGTTCTGAAAGACTCCTACGGTTGGGGTGGCGCCTCGCCTCTGTCAATTGGTGGTTGTACCGGCCCCCCTGAAATAGACCCTTTTTTGTATATGATATTTTGTTTTGTCTTAAAATGTTTGTCGAAGACAATTTAAAATAATGTCGTAATGTTTCTACCTTATTGAAAATGAAGTACAATGAGTGGGGCCCATAACTCACTGTAAAACAGATTTTCTTCTTTCGAAGATCGGCTGTTGGATATACGAGTACTTTACTTGGGCCTGATTATTATAACCATTAATGAGGTTTAATGCATGTCTAACGGCTCTTAATTCATCGTTGACTGACGACACGTACAGATAAACGTTTCGTCTTGCGTCTGTACTTTACAAGTATCTCCAACCTGAAAAGTTATAGTGAAATTTTGTTACGCATTTTAGATGTTGACTTTCTACTCGTATATGTCAGTCTGTTGTGTAATGATTTCTGGCAAGAGCTGTCAGTCCAAGTCGGAATTTTCCAAGAGGTTTATCCACCAACTTGTCGTTGCCTCCTCCATCTTAGGTACATGTTCAGCCCAACGAATGCTATTAGATTGCGTTATCCTAACAACAGCCGTCTAGGTTAAAAAGAAGGTTTTCAGGACGACAGGTGGATGGAACTGGCGCAGGATAATATCCAGTGGCATTAGCGGCTGCTGCCAAGACTCGAACTCTAGCCATCCAGCCCGCATCCTGTTACACTGGTGACGCATCTGTCACGGTTCCTTAATACTAGTGTAATGGCTTCCGTTTTCTAGAAGATACCCTCTGACGGATCTGCCCATCTTCCCGATTCAGACAATCACTTTGTTTTTGAATGGATTCTGTTTTAATTTTTTGAACATATATATTTATGTGTGGGTGTTTGTGTGTTGCTATATCGTGCTATTTTAATCAAACGTCTCTTGAAATTTAGTTAATTCAGTAATTGTACAAAACATGTTTTAATCGCACATAAATACCAACATTTTACAATTTGTTATTTGGTAGTAATACAATCGCCAGTGCTTAAGAAGTAGGTCTATCTGTTTTCTTAAGGGCAGTGTTACGGAATACGCCAATTATGTGCTGTGCCATAACTCTGCGCTTTTCCTTCAAGATAATCTACATCTGTGAGATTTGAGGTTCGTTGTTCTTTGTTGTGACGCCGTGACAATTTACAGAAATTATTATTTTCAGGTGTCGCGTAATTGGGCTTCCCACGACACGTCACTGGACACACGACTGTCTCATAATAAGGAGGGTGATATTCCTCGAGTTTCAGCAGGTAACATTAGTAGCATTAGCTTTCCTTCTTCAGCTGTTAACACTGTTATCGCTCGCTCTGCAGTGTTAAGTCATCACCATACGTCTGCGGGTTAGCATTACCTTCCGGCTTTGGTGCAGTTAAAACAAAGTAGTCTAGGCTAGCCGAAAAGAAGTTCCATGTAGGTGCCAGCAAAATACTATGTTATTCAAATTAAAACGTATAATGAAGCTTGAAAAGTTTAAGTTTTCAGCTTTAAAGAGACGGTTTATTTATCTTAACTTACCTTAAAGAAAGATTGCTTGCGGTTGCACACTGATTATTTGATTTGAGATTGTGCCCCATAGTTTGACCACTTCAGGAGGGAAGGATACATATTTTGTTATTTGTACTTTTCTGTACGGTTATGTTGGCTTCGTAGAAAGAAGTGTTTTTAAGCAATGCAATCAAATGTCAGTTAACTGCGTTGCAAGTATTGATTTTTTTTTATAGTTTTAAGACATATATTAGATTCGAAACAGTGGTCGCCTGAGTGGGATTTGAGGTTTTCGCGACGGTGAGCCTTCTGGGTTGTTGCGCTGTGTAGTCTGGTCGATGTTAACCAACGTGTCAAGAGGTCGTTGCTGCGTCCATCATCAGGGAGTGATGACGATAGAATGCGTACAAGATTGAGAAAGTAGATGTCTGCAGTGGAGCGTCACAGCAATCGAGACGTGATTTCCGACTTCAAGGTTGAGTCTCGTCGTTATCAGCTGTGAAGTTTGTAACAGATACGCGAACAGAATGAGGTCAAAGTTGCGGGGATTCAGTCAGGTTCCTACGAAGTGAAATTATCAGTTTGAGACTAATCTTGAACAAATAAATGCCCATTGTTTTTAAAGGTATGACTCCAAACACAAACTGAAAAAGTAATAATTAACGTACAGTAGTAATAATAAACGAAACGGTGGTCTAGCGGTTAGAACGCTTGCCTTGTAATCCTGGGGTCCCGGGTTCGATTCCCGGCGGTGCCCGAATTTATAACTTGTGTTGGGCAAGGCCGTGGTCTAGGCAACACGGAGTTTTCCTCCGGGGGCTTCCCCGGTTTCTCCGTGGCATCCCAACAATTACTCCATTCACACACAGAAGAAGGCAATGGCAAACCACTTCTGGATCATCTGCCAAGAACGTATATGAACAGGTCCCAGTCCGAGAAAAGGATGGAAGGATCCTGTTCATATGGACCTGTCGTCAGACAGAACACTAAATAAAATAATAATAATAATAGTAATAATAATTATTTGTTTCACACGCCCAACAGGTGGAATCGAACCACTCTGACGTTAGTCAGCTACAGGTTTGAAGCCTGCACCCCGGACCACCGAAGATCAGTTGGGCACAGTAAAGAACTTGCAAACTGGTATATATGTCTTGTAGATGCTGTAAAATAATACCTGCGGAAACTAATGATTCAATTTCAAATGTAAAATTTGTTTGGTGGTGCTTTATCATTTTGGTGTCCGATAATAGTATTTAGAAATATTTCCCAGGAATTGGTGACGATGTTTTTAATCTACGTTTTGCCAAAAATTGTTTTACTGTATACACTTGTAGGTCCATTACTAGCGATAGAGGATATATATATTTATTGCCACAAGGACAGGGTGACCCACTCTTAAGACCTTACCAACACAAGTTATTTAGGATTTAAACTATTTTTTATCAAGAATGGCATCTGTTGAGAGCCCCGAAGAGTTTAATCATTTGCCCTATCCTGGTATTCAGTTGGTTTGGTCCTAACAGTTACCGCTAATTTTCTTTCGAAACATTTGTTTGTCAGATGTGTAAAAAATGGACAGTGGCCAACATATGTTAGGACAATGAATGAGCCAAGGTGACTACCCTTTAGGGAATTTTCTCGTGTTGCCCATTGGATAGGAGGGTGGGAGTGCCCCAGAGCAGTTCTAGAAGTTCGCTTTGCCAGCACCAGCTCGCCTCACAATTACAATTTTGTGATTTAAATTCGTAACGGGCATACTTCACGCAGACGATCAAGTGCAGTCAGATGGTGGGGTGGCATTGCGGCATATCGGTTGACCGGCGTCTCTGCTGTACTGGTTGACCTCCACTTGACTAGAAGTGTTCTCGAGGCAGGGGCACTTTCAATATAGCTTCGCTCTCATAAGCACTTACTGCACGTTCATTGTACAGCGTAAGTGCTACGGAAGGAGAAAATGTGTGAGTGGTG
>NW_019059605.1:1553659-1568726 GCF_000696155.1 Zootermopsis nevadensis | reverse complement strand
CCCCCCCCCCCCCCCAACCATTAACCGGTTAAGTACAGTTACGTACAAAAAAATAATTACGTGATGCTGACAAGTGCTTATTTTGTTTCCTGTTTCTAAATTGTCTTTAATAGATGCTGTTACCAAACGTTTACATGTATTTTATTGCATTTGATTTGATTTTTGACATCGAGTGAGAAAGTTCTGGAAAATATATATTCGTCAAATTGTTTTTATGACACTTTTGACTTCAGAGCTTATGTAGCTTCAGTAAGATTAGATGGAAATGATGAATTTGGAAAATTAAGATTGAAGACGATTCATGGTAGCATTCTACTGGAGGTACTTATGAAATCCACAAGAACATGTAGCTGGCCATTCCATCAGCAAACTTTCATAATAATGTCAGTAGGACCTGTGATCATTGTTCATTGATGTGGTGGTACAGTGTTTCTCAAACTACAGGTAACCCTCGATTTGCGCCGATTTTGAAACCAGCAAGTCAAAAAGTGTAAAAAAAAAAATTTTGCTATTATTTATAACGTTTTACAATGTATCTAGTACTGATTTTATACTAAATCGTAATTTTTACATCGCTAATTTTAAATAGAAATTATAAATACAGTCATTTCTGCAATTACGTATGTTTCGTTAACGCGAATTTGCTCCAATGAGATCGATGAATCGGTAAAAGCTGTTTGTGAAATGCAAACTTTCGCATATGCGAGTTTGCTCTTATGCAGTTTCATTCCTGGCGCTTTAAACTTTCAAAGGACTAATTTAATCTCTGCAGAGATAGGTCGGCGTCTTACATGAATGCAACTATCGCATAACAGCAGAGATGACTGTACACATCAATCACATGAAAGAATCGCGGTCAATCGCGGGGACCAACGAATTGGCGATTGTGAGTGTATAAAATAAATTTTTTAAATTCCCTTTATTTTATTTACGTTATTTCAGAGCTTTAAATCTTATGTCATTATATTACTCGTCAATGTTTGGGTGCTGGGAATGCATGTCATTGACTTCCCATTGATTTACATTATAAGAGCTTCAATTTACGCCGGTTCGTCCAGGAACGCATCCCCGGCGTAAATCGAGGGCTACCTGTATGTTCCACATAACCCTGGGTTTTCCACAAAGAGGTTACAAGGGTTCTGCAAGAGAAACTCTCACCAGAATCTGTTGACAAATTTTAGTAAAACTTCCCCGTTTCACGTAATATTAACATGCATTTTAAAGATATTTTGTGTGTGTGCTGGTTTCATTCGACTAAAGATAGGGCCCAGTGTCGGGCTCTTGTGATCAAAGCAGTGAACCCTTGGGTTTCATAGATAATGCATTTTATGACTAGACGAATGACTGTAAACTTCTCAGGAAGGAATATTCCTTGAATTAACTAGTTAGCTAGATTTAATTTCACAAATTATGCAGCTACATTATTTTTATAATATTTATTTGCTGGCAACTATATTTTGTGTATTGAATTTACCTCCTCTTGGTCACAGATTGGACCAATAAATTACCTGCTTCAACCTCAAGGTAGTAATCATCTATTAGTTTTTGGTTATCCACGTATTCATCTTGAGATGCGTTGGTAGTCGAGAACCGTTTTCCATCTTTCTGACACGATCTCATGGCTTTTGTTCGTACTATGCCAGTTGATTTTTGATTGATCCCATGTAGGTTTCTTCTAAAATATTTTGAATATATGCATGTTGAAATTAAATTTGAAAATGGTGTAACTAGATGTTCTTCTAGTTCGAGTTTAATTATTGTATTTCATGTTTCAGGGCACACAAAACATGAGATGACATCCTGGTCAAGTTTTGAGTCCGTGTTCTCATTCATACAGGAACGGCGTAATGCCTTGGTCGGTAAGGATGAACTTTGATCAGTTCTGGAGGATGGTGTGGGAATGAAAGTAGTGTACAGTAAATCTGCTTTTATTTTCAGTTCACTCTTAGTTATAGTTTGCTTGGTATTTGCAATGTATTCAAGAGGTTCACAATAAAGCAGATCCCTTCAGCAAATATCGCTGTAACCATGAGATAATTTCTGATTCATTCCTCGGAGTATGTATATTACAAATTTTCTGCCTCTTTAACTTGTCAGAATCTACTAGGTCGAGAATGTTTGATCTAATTACGGAACACAGTTTCCATCCATTACAGAAATTTCTTTGTCATAAACAATTTGAAACATAAATATTTGTGAAATGCAAACTTTCGCATATGCGAGTTTGCTCTTATGCAGTTTCATTCCTGGCGCTTTAAACTTTCAAAGGACTAATTTAATCTCTGCAGAGATAGGTCGGCGTCTTACATGAATGCAACTATCGCATAACAGCAGAGATGACTGTACACATCAATCACATGAAAGAATCGCGGTCAATCGCGGGGACCAACGAATTGGCGATTGTGAGTGTATAAAATAAATTTTTTAAATTCCCTTTATTTTATTTACGTTATTTCAGAGCTTTAAATCTTATGTCATTATATTACTCGTCAATGTTTGGGTGCTGGGAATGCATGTCATTGACTTCCCATTGATTTACATTATAAGAGCTTCAATTTACGCCGGTTCGTCCAGGAACGCATCCCCGGCGTAAATCGAGGGCTACCTGTATGTTCCACATAACCCTGGGTTTTCCACAAAGAGGTTACAAGGGTTCTGCAAGAGAAACTCTCACCAGAATCTGTTGACAAATTTTAGTAAAACTTCCCCGTTTCACGTAATATTAACATGCATTTTAAAGATATTTTGTGTGTGTGCTGGTTTCATTCGACTAAAGATAGGGCCCAGTGTCGGGCTCTTGTGATCAAAGCAGTGAACCCTTGGGTTTCATAGATAATGCATTTTATGACTAGACGAATGACTGTAAACTTCTCAGGAAGGAATATTCCTTGAATTAACTAGTTAGCTAGATTTAATTTCACAAATTATGCAGCTACATTATTTTTATAATATTTATTTGCTGGCAACTATATTTTGTGTATTGAATTTACCTCCTCTTGGTCACAGATTGGACCAATAAATTACCTGCTTCAACCTCAAGGTAGTAATCATCTATTAGTTTTTGGTTATCCACGTATTCATCTTGAGATGCGTTGGTAGTCGAGAACCGTTTTCCATCTTTCTGACACGATCTCATGGCTTTTGTTCGTACTATGCCAGTTGATTTTTGATTGATCCCATGTAGGTTTCTTCTAAAATATTTTGAATATATGCATGTTGAAATTAAATTTGAAAATGGTGTAACTAGATGTTCTTCTAGTTCGAGTTTAATTATTGTATTTCATGTTTCAGGGCACACAAAACATGAGATGACATCCTGGTCAAGTTTTGAGTCCGTGTTCTCATTCATACAGGAACGGCGTAATGCCTTGGTCGGTAAGGATGAACTTTGATCAGTTCTGGAGGATGGTGTGGGAATGAAAGTAGTGTACAGTAAATCTGCTTTTATTTTCAGTTCACTCTTAGTTATAGTTTGCTTGGTATTTGCAATGTATTCAAGAGGTTCACAATAAAGCAGATCCCTTCAGCAAATATCGCTGTAACCATGAGATAATTTCTGATTCATTCCTCGGAGTATGTATATTACAAATTTTCTGCCTCTTTAACTTGTCAGAATCTACTAGGTCGAGAATGTTTGATCTAATTACGGAACACAGTTTCCATCCATTACAGAAATTTCTTTGTCATAAACAATTTGAAACATAAATAGCTTATCGCCCTGATGACGGAGGCAGTGATACCTCTGAAACGTTGGTAAACATCGACCAGACTACCATCATTTCAGAGGTCATACTGCCTCCGTCATCAGGGCGATTAACAATGCTGTCAGTAGCTCATGTTCTGTAGTGTAAAATTATGGAATGATTAGCAGTTGATGAATCAGAAAGGATGTGGATGGAAACAGTCGTGTCCTAATTTAAGATACTACCTTGAAACTTGTTTGGAGGGACTGAGGAATACCATGAATATCTCAGTATAACCAGACTCTGGGCTGTGGTAACCAGATTGACTACGGTGTTCAGTCACCACAAAGAACATAATATTTGATATTTGTGTTTAATTGAAGCTGTTATGTAAAAATGCAAATGACCATATAGTTTAATTACAAAATGATGGGATTCTATTTGTGATACATTTATAGTTTTGTAATATTTTATTCATTATATCTGCATTCCTCGTCCGAGGAGTCCTATTGAGTGTCAATGGATTGATCCAACGAAAAGTTGGGACCCGCAGTGCTCAGGCACTTGAAGAAAGGGTCGTTTCCAGTATCCAGTACATCTGCATTCATACTTCGGCAAGTTCAGTGTGCCTTTAGTTGCAAACTAATATATTTCCTTCCAGTCACACCTGTAAGTCTACAGACAAACATATTATTATGTAAATTTTTAGGACAAATAAAATGTTTTATCCTCGCTGTTTTGATGTAACTTGTTTTCTGCAGACGGTGAACGTGTACCAGTATTAGAAGGCAACTACCATTTGTTGCTTCTTATGACCAGATTTCTTTGTTAAACATTGGAGTTAAAAATTAAACTTTTTCACATACATGTCACTTGAATATAGAGACAGTGATGTATAAGCATGTTAATTTGTACAGATTATGTAGACCAGAGGTCCTCAACCTTTTTGTGCCTACGGGCACATTTGAGAGTTTATGAGATCGTGGCGGGCACCAACCAATTAACAAAGCCAAATTTTCTTTTCTCTGGACAAATAAGATATGGACACCAAATAATACACAAAACAACACAACGTTTAATGATATAAGAAACCACGCAATCAAAAATACGTACTTTTATATGTACAATTATTATTATTAAGTAGGAAGTTGCTGTGATGTTTGGCGCTGCATTTCATCGGCCAGTTTTTCAAATTTGGGAGTGTAGGATGATGTTTCTGCTCGCGGACAATTGTCAAGATGGGCGTCAGTAAGTCCAGATCTGCGCTTTGATTTTATAATGTTCGTGGTTGAACGGCCTTAATTATTCAGTATAACATCTTTCCGTAATAACGCGGGCACCCAAAAGAAGCCTTGGCGGGCGCCGCGTTAGGGATCACTGATGTAAACATTCAAGAGTGTTAGAAAAAATGTGTTGTATGGATTCCATACAAAAAGTATTATTTAGATTGTGATTTTCAGGATTGTTGCAGAGGAAATAAGATCTTCCTTGGCAGAATATCTACTACCGTGATATTGTGCTTAGATAGCATCCTACTAATGTGGTTGTAAGTGTTTTCAGCGAAGGACTCTCCGAGGAAGATTGAGAGCACGATGAATCTTCAGGTTGGCTGGCCGTGTGTGTCAAGTTGGAAAGAACAGATAGACATTGAGGTGGATTTCTTTCCTAAATCCTTTGACCTGAGGAGCCATTTGGTTTTGTGCAAATATTAATATCCGGGAATGGGAGGTGACCATATTTCTCTTTTGTCATGGTTAATCGGATGTTGCAGTCAAGGTATTTAGTTTATTTTGTGTGTGGAAGCAGGTCATAAGCATGTCTTCACCATACTGTAACGAGCGTAGGGGGTTGTAGTGTGCTTTACTGAGTGTTTGTTACTCAGAGTCCTCCATGAAGAAGTTAGCAGTCGCTAGTGCGGGTGGTGAGCCTGTTGCATCCAACAAATAAACTACTCGCTAATTTCCTAGAACACACGGTGGGTAAAATTATTTTCACACTTCCAGAATTTTATTTAAAAGACTATAAGCTATCGACACTAATGACAGATTTCAGATAAAAAGAATAATATGCATTTTTCTATTGCCACTTATAATTTCTGAATATCAAAGCTATTTGACAGTAGCCCATATACTTCTCTGTCCCATTTTTACTAATTTGAAGGCCAGACCTGTATATAAATATTTTGTGGTTAGGACTGTAAGTTTGAGTAAGGCTTGGGAAATATCTTTGAATTGCTGAAATTATAGTTTGTATTTCATTCTATAATCAGTAGATTAATTTATTGTAATTTTAATATTTTGGTGCTACTAATATCTATTATTGTGTCTGCATAACATTACTGATTGTGTTTCTTCTCTCTCTTTTTTCCTCCCCCTCCCTCTCCCAACACCCTCATGCAGTTTAATGAATTAATAAATGACCTGATAATCTCGTTTCTACTCTGAGAGCTTAATATAGCTTTATCAAATTTACGTTTGCATTGTGTAAGAGTATCTATATCCTAAGCAGTTAAGAATTAACATTTGTTAAATTACACTGTCTACGTCTATTCCCCTACATTGCTTTACCGACTTCCTCTCCTGAAGGTCAGCATAAACGGTGCTTCGCGTGTGTACTTTATAGAAAAAATGGGAAGGTACTTCTGAGTCATATTCAGAACTTTTACCCCTCCCTTCATGCTTGTAAAGTTGCATATATCTGCATTTGAAGACTGGAACATGAAACTAACTTTATATTAATTACATAATCATGTGTCTAATTGTAAAATATGTTTGGCCTAACCTACAAACATGTAGTGAGTTTAAAAGGAAATGTTACAGCCACGATTAGTATTGAAAATAGACCATAGAACGAAACTTGAATGAATTTACCAACGTAAATACGACCGATCAATTTTTTTAATTTCTATAGTATTATTTATAAAGCGCATATTTGATGATTCACTTTAAATGGCAAACCTGCTTTTTCAGTTTGTAAAAATATTAATCATAGCAGTGGATGGAAAGGAGTGGGGGTTGATTTGGGAAGGTTTGTCAGCCTTGCCAGCTTAGTTGGAGGTATGACGCATCAGCTGAATGAAGAATTGGTAACGTGAAAAGAGAAAAAGGCAATACTCTCACTTCACTTATCTTTCGTGCAGTCATAAAACATTTTACGTGTGTATAAAACGCTATCAGCAGCTGCATGTCCAATCAGAAAGTGAGGTAAGTTAAAGCAATAACAGAATAAGTAAATCAAAGCGTTAGTTTAAAAGTAGGTATGAAGATTTCTGTCTTCTGGGTTGTTGCGTTGTGTAGCCTGGCCGGACTGCACAGCGCAACACCCCAGAAGACATGTATTCATACTCACCGCTGTGAAAACCTCAAACCTTACATAAAAGTAGGTAATTTTAAAGCCTCTTTTTGTCAAACTCTGGAAGATGCATCAAATTATAAACTTGCAATCCGTTATTCCAGTTGACACCATTAATCTAAATATGTATTTGTGTATTTCATATTAATTGTAGGCTGTCTGGTATAAATTCCACACTGCAGATTTTGAAGTTAAACTCTGTCGCTACTTAATGGTAGTTTTACATGCGCAGTTTCAAGTAGGATTTGAGATTCTTACGGAGACCGAGTATGAAGATAGCAGTCTTCTGGGTTTTAGCACCGTGTAGTCTCGTAGAACTTCATCGACGTTTTCGAGGTACTTGCTCTCATGACGGAGGCAGTAAGTACCTCTGAAACGTCAGTAAACGTTTACCAGACAACGCGGCGCTGCAACTCGGAAGATAACCATCTTCATGCACAATTTGTAACATAATTTGTGCCTTTGTACACTGAATGGAATTTAAGATGTTTGCATTCTCTGCACTCGAATTCTCTGGACTATGAATTGCTTTTGTTGTATTCGTCTTATTTGAAAATGTTCAGGATATGGGTCATTTATGGGATTATGTAATGACCTTGACGTATCTTCGGGTTCCAAGACAAGAGAATTACGACAGCTGAATATTAACTGTCACATGTGAAACTACTTTGTATTTCGCAATTACAAGCAATAATCAGATGAAAATGTTAGCCTGTAAAATGAAGCATTTATATATAACTCGGATGTTGAAATCGTTTGTGTTGCTGGAGACGAACATAGCAGCCAGTGATTATGCTTACGCTTAACCATGAACAAAAAGCAAGTTTGTTTAATTGGCCTAACATGCTATTTTCCGAAGGGACAGAACCTCAGCAGTTGATATGTCTTCGTTATATAACAGACTAGTTAATCAGTAGCTGTATTTTGATACTGCGTCATAGCTTTGGTCTCTTTGATTTCGATTTGTTTTTTTTGTAATTAATCAAATTTCCGTATTTTCTCGTATTTTTCGATGCCAATGTGAATTGAAGACTGACAATGAGTTCCCGTGACGTAATAAAGAATGTCCCAAAAATATGCATACACATTCAGTGAATGAAATAGACATTTTAATAAACTAAAGCATTATATACGTCAGCATTGGCACTTACTGAAATAACGAATTTAATGTAGGTGTTCAAAATGACCACCTTTAGTTTCTTGGCGCTTTTGACCGATGAGTAAGGCATTGTCACGGCATCTGACTGGAGAGACCGAGGCACTGTGGCGTTGCGTATTTCGAGCTGTGAGTCTCAGTATCATTCTGATCAGTAGATTTCTTTAGGTCACACAGTTTTATGCCACCTAAAAGTGGAAGTAATCAACTACTTTCCTTCTGAATTGACATCCTTGTAACAGGCAGCTTGCCTTCCTCTAGTGTTAACGCGCGGTGCCTTCTTATGTCCAGTAAAGGTACAATTTGGCTGCACGCGACAGAGACAAGCGACCGAGGCAGGCGACAGAGTTACGAGACCGAGACTGGTCGCTTCCTGTCTGCTCTCTGTACAATCATATGAAGTACAATTACGAGCGCGAGACAAAGACAGGCGACAGAGACAAAGCACAAGAGACCGCTCTCGGACCAGTAGTGTCTCGAGACGGGCTCAAGCAGCACGTGTGTTGTTGAGTAAAATAATGGCAGAAATTAAATTTACTGGTGACCAGGATGAGCAATTGGTAGAATTAGTAGCAGAAACCCCGACCTCTGACCACCGACAGAAAGATCCTTCTTCGCGTCTGGTTTTGAATATTGAACTCATAGGTTTTCTTTGTTTCTTTCGCAACAAATAACACAGCAACACATCTTCTTCTTCTTATTCTTCGAGTAACCTTTTTAGAAGCATTTTGTACTCATTTTTCACAGAATATGTGCACGTATGTCTCAACAAAACAAAGAAAACAAACACTTTGCCGCATGTCTCGGTCGTCACCTCAAAAGTGTGTGGCGACAAGCTGCGATGTGTCCGTCTCCCGTCTCTGTCGCGTGCAGCCAAATTGTACCTTTAGATGACTTTTTGTCCCGTCGAGAGAGACGGGACACAACGTATGAATCCACTGATTACATTGCAGAATTTTATTTTCAAGTGCACGAGTATTTCTATTTTTATTAAAAGTTTCTTATTCCTTAATTCTGACGACGATTCGACCGAAGACTTTTAATATTCACGCACATTTTTCAATGTTCTTTTACACTTCATACGTTACCAATTAAGACTTCTTATTTATTTATCTATTTAAACGACCCATGAACATTGTCCCGATCATGTTCTCTCATTATTTCAATATTTCGTTCTATCCATGTAAATCATACTTCACTCACTGGAGTCCATCTTTAGGAGTTGTTGGAAGTACAGATTCTTTGTTACCATTTCACACCTCGCTTAATTCATGTGTGCGTTATAAAAACATGTTTTGGTAATATTATTTGTTTATCGGATGCAAAACGTGAGAAATCTAGCGTTCTTTACCTCTATTCCGCTCCATTTGGTTGAGTTTGAGCAGGATCTTGTCATACCAAATTTAATATAAATCTTTTCATTCAGGTAGTCATCATTACATGTTTAAGACGTGAACACGATTAAGGTAGGCCTAATATGCATTCACTGTTATAGAAAGGGAAAGTGAGGAAATTATTTGCAACGGCGAAACGGAAAATTCCAAAGAAAATAAGTCGGACAAGATCGTCATCGGGAACGCCACGTGTTGCAGCTATCAATCGATTTCGCGACCTTGCCTTGGGTAAAGTAAAGTAAAGTTTGTCCCACTATACACCATGTAGGCATTTGGGGGGGAGTGGAGGTATAGCTCCTCTCTTTCTTGACCTCGGCACTAGATGGAGGTGAGTGGTCAGCATCACGCCCCGGCCGGCTTTACCCCCGGGAAAGGACCCCGGTACCCATTGTAGAGGAGGCTGGGTGGGCCCCAGAGCCGGTCTGGACGCAGAGGCTAGAGCAAAAATCCTCTGCCCCCGTCGGGGATCGAACCCCGGTCGTCCAGCCCGTAGCTAGTCACTATACTGACTGAGCTATCCCGGTTCATACCTTGCCTTGGGTATTAAATTTAAATTCTGAATTTAAAGCAAAAACGTCAATGTTCTGTAATTTGGAAAGTCTGCTGTATGAATTTCCCGTTTTCCAGCGTCAGAAATAAGAAACAAAATCATTAAAAAAAACCAAGGGTCAAAAGAACGATTATTATAAGAACATATTAAGACTTTCGGTTTGTTTATCGCTTCCTTGCATAGAGCAAAGGGTTATCATGACTTAGCTTGACCTTTCTGACCTATCTTCAGATAAATTTAAGATAGATCCGCGTCTTACAGATAAGTCACAGTAAATATGATACAAAAATGAACTTCGGTGCTTCGCTTAGAATTTCCATGACTTCAGATGATGGTTGGAACGACTGTTTTTTGATTATACGTAGATTTACAGAAAGCTAGGCATTTTCCTTTACGTCAGTATTATCAGCTGTGTGTATAACAATTATCCCGTTAGATTCATAATTTTACTGTGTATAGGCCTCTGAATAATTGGTTAAATGTTCCCGTTGTCGAATAGACTAAAATGTCGGTCATAATGCCATGCTCCGAAACTCAGCACAACAAAGTAATCAGGAGTCGTATTAAAAAACTCATATACCCTATTTCTGGAACATCTGTTGTTTGTTCGGGGCCACCGTTTTAGGGCGGTGCCATTTTAATCTCTTGGTAGCGACTTTTCTGTCAGGTGCGAATTAACACAAATTGCTTAAGCTGTGCACACAATCGTTGAAACCAAAATTATGTAACAGATTAATCATTTGTATGTATGTATTAAGCAGGGCTATATCTGAACAATGCATCCTTGAACTCTTCAATTTAAAGGGTTGATGCCACCGTAATTCCGAGCCTTTTAACCTCCATTGTTACCAACAGCTTGCGATGAGGTTAGAGGGGCAACTACCAATTTGTCTCTCTGTTAAAAAGTTAAGGCAACAGATCTTTATTCCAAACCACGTGTTGTTTACGCAGCATAAAATGGTTCGCTGGTTACGTAAGTCGTTCAGTGAAGATGATAAAATACTTCATGTTACAAAACTCGTTGACACCCAACTGAAGTGACGTGACTGTCCTCAGTCTTTAACGAAACAGCTTGTAAATACTGTAATATAAATTAGAGTACTACACTTACGTTAGAGCCCAGTAGTTGAAACTGTTTTACTTTAGTTCGACCTACGAAGAAATATACATTTATTTAAAATACTTTTAGAAGACACATTTTACCTATGTGGCTGCAGTAACTTTTATAACTATTCTTTGCTATGGCTGGGACGGATGTAGTTTGATTCGTACTTTGAACTAATTCGTGCTGTACAGAAATTCCAACATTCCTCCCCTTTCTCCCTGTTAACGATGCAGCGAGTAATCTGTTCCACATCTGTTAGGGAACATTGGACATGGGACTGCCCCATAGCATTGCTGGATAACACAGAGAAACGCGGGCCTGTTTGAAACCCGTGATCCCAGAATTCGAGGGTCGCAGACCACCCGAAAATTGTAATAGACAAAATCTTCATACATATATTTATATTTATTCTTCAAGTCCATACACTAACTATTTTAATATAGATATTAAAAATTAAAATTGATATAAATATTTCGCGCTATTCATCGTTCCTCGATGTTACAGTTTGCGCTATATATAACAACATGTTTCGATGTCTCAGCATCATCTTCAGGTTTTATTTTTATTTTTAAAACTATTCCATATTTTTTAATGCACACTTTTTAGTATTTGTAGATTGTAGTTGTAGTTGTGGATGTTCCTATTTTCTTCTGATTCTTTTGCATATTCTATGGCGTATTATGTTATTTGTTCCTTATTTCTGTGAAATTATCAACAAATATAATTAATGTTATTAATATTATTTATATGTAAATGAGTTTGGATATGTTATATAAATTTTTACTATAAACATAGAAACATGGAAACACAATAACATACCAGGAGTTTGATGTGTCGTGTGTCCTCGGCTGGTTAGGTCTGATCAGGTGAATGTCAGTTTATAGACTGGTTTGGTGTACTGATGTGGGTCGTATATATAGGTAGAAATGGTGTTAGGGGGTTGGGTCAATAACCTGGATTGTGTTAAATATAGGATTATTTAAATATGGGTTGTTGTCGTTTAGCGCAATATTTTGTTTGTGTGTACGTTGTATATAGTATTTTTCTATAGTTTCTCTATGTCGTCTATTTTGTACGATCTTTATAATGTCCAATGTTTGTTCAATTCCACCATATGTGTGCCCCGTATTTAATATATGTTTTGCATAAGCTGAGTAATCCTTATTATGTTTGATAGCTGTTATGTGTTCTTTGTGTCTTTGTTTAAAGGTGCGTCCTGTTTGGCCTATGTAGGTTAAAGGGCAATCTATGCATTTTAATCTATATATGCCGGGTTGTTCGTATTGGTTTTTTGTGTCTAATTGTTGTTTTTGTTTTAAGATGTTTTTATTGTATTTTTTGTTCTGTATGCAACTTTTATATTATTATTTTTGAATATTTTAGATATGTATTTTGTTTCTTTACCTATATACGTGAAGGTGGCCCATTTGTTTTGAATATTTTCGTTTTCATTTTCATTTTTATTTTTGTTATGTATTTTGTGTTTTGGTTTTTGTTCATAATTATTATATCCGTTTTCTTTTAGAATTTGTTTTATTATATTGCATTCAATCTTGTTTACTAATGTGACGGTAATGAAAATAATAACGAAGCTATTGCATAATTTTAATGTGTTTGTCCTGTTTGGCCTGGTAAGTAAACTCTGAGAAACCAAGATTAATATTTTAAGCAGCCCGAAGCCTGTGAATCATTGAAGACAATTAATGACAATATTATTTTCTCTGTTGGATGTAATTTTAAACATCCGCAATGATGATGATAAAAGAACACGAATAAAATTTAGGAAAGGAAATCTTATAAAAAAATAATGTCCTTTGAAAATAAAAGAGGAATACTACAAGCTTTCTAAAACAAATTAAATGCACCGCAGTTTCATAAAACTCCGCAGATACCAAAATAACTAGGATTCATTGCTAAGCTATGTGTTATATAATAAACGTTTCTTATAACCTGCTGCCTGTTAGTGTTGCGAGTTTGACAGAACGTTTTATACACTTCATGAAGTCGGAAATATGTTCGGGGCATCGTTCTTATTCGGCGCTTGTCTGGTCTCGGACTGAAGTTTGTTTCGTTATATTTCCCGGAGTCTTGTGCTTTAAGAACAATCAGAAATATTTGATATGAAAGGTATGATACAGCGCCCTGTTGATTAAACAAGCAAACTGTTTCTGCGGAACTGGGCGATAAACTCACTCTTTCGCCCCTCCCTCCTTGTAATAAGCTAAGACTGACATTCCGAAACGTCGCTCTAACAAAAGTGTGGGCATTCCCCGCAAAAACTTTAATACGTAGCATAGGAACAAGCTTTGCAGAAAATTAATATTCACCTTAATTTTGTTTCCCATTGAAAGCTATTGGTTTCTGTTTCCTGACTGCTATTTCAGAGGACTGTACCCGTTTCATCCATCCTCATCTACATACTTTCATATTTTCTCATGCTATGTCCAACTGGACATTGTAACAGCTGGAAGTAAACTTGTCTGCTGTGTAGGTGCTGTTCTATTGTTTCCAACGCGAAACAATGGCTTCACCTTCTGCCCGTGGAAACCTGGTCGTTCTTGGTTGCTATTGTTTATCTTGGTTCTTGGTACTATATTGCATTAGTAGGTAAAGTCAGAGCCACAGAAACCAGTGAGGGATTATATATGTACAGAGAGAGAAAGAGAGGAATGCGCGAGCTGTCCAATAGAATGCGATCTACTGAGTTACATCTACGCACATTTAGGCCCATATGTTTTGTTCCTTTCAGACCATATTAAGGTTCATATTTCTTGAGGATATGGATGAAATTTTGGGGTGCGCATTTTTATCTCGCTATGTAAGCTACTGTACTCTCTTCTGATTCGTTTTAAACTCTGCGTACTTAATTATTTAATGCATCTTGCCAAGTATTCACGTTGAAGAAGAGCTTCTTGCATGAACGTTAAGGAATTCAGAAATTACACTTGTCTGTTATGCAATATTCGTGGTTTCGATAACATCACTACTGCAATAATTATCTTCCACTGTAAACTTCGTCCATCTCCTCCGGCCATGTTCCTACGAGGTGCGAAACTCATACTACTTCTCAGTTCAAAATATTGTCTTCCTACTCCCTAATGATGAGCTTAAAAATTGTAATTTCCCCCCCCCCCCCACTCCCGAATGATATAATCGACCAATCTTCTTGTTTAATTAAAAACAACGTAATATAATAGTTTTATACTTTCTTCTATTCAGTAAGCTTTGTTGTTATCTTGTTTTTGTGTATTGCAGTTTCTGTCATGGCCCTTACGTAACTTTCACTGTAACGCGAAGTACAACAGTTGTTTGCATGGAAAAGAAAAGTGTGAGAACTGAAACAATGAGCTAAGAGAGATAATAGAAGAAAGAGATTGGAATTAGGCCTCCTGATAATATGATTTGCAGTTACGTCAGTCTTGAAACTATTCTCATCTGTAGACTGTTAACACTCGATGGTGTGGCCAGTTCTTTCCAAGTTGCAGTTGGACTAACAGACATACAGGCGAGACAAAAATGACAGGTTCTTATAAAATGTTTCTTAAACGCGCCTAAAATAATGTAATTTGTGAATGTCAGGAAGAAATGTTATGTTTGAAATAAAAACGTAAACCTTCCACCAATTAATCTATTACGTACAACGTAAAATTTTCAACTAATGAAATTTAAAAAAAAAAAACTTCAAGTGTATTCTTGTGAAGTAGCCCAGCGCTTCAATTATGTGTGCAGTCTAATTCCCCAGAAAGGCTACTAAACGTTTGTTGCAGTGTTTGCATCTAGAACTGTCGAATGAGGGAAGGCGTAGTCATTCCTTCTGTAGTTCAACAA
>NW_019059605.1:1532401-1552401 GCF_000696155.1 Zootermopsis nevadensis | reverse complement strand
GGGGAATAGTATACATCATCTATGAAACATCTACTGAATTTATGAGTGTAATATCGATGATGACTAGAGTAGGGATAAATAAGAGAAGGTTTTCGGATGTGTAAGTTTTATGGCTTGTGCTGGAGTATTTTGTTGGCAGTCTGTGAGTTACACATCGCTAGTTAGTCAACATTACAGATCTCTGGCATAAGGACAACAGTTTTTTCCCTTCTTATTTTTAGAACGTCGTGATAGGATGAAAAAGCTGAGATGGAATGAAATGCCGAGCGTTGTATATCGTAGTCGTAATGAACAGCGACACTAATCACGCAAGCAGAAAAAAAGTTTCCTCACCAAGGATTCTGTCTTCTTGTGCAGCGCAGCTTGACAAGTAAATCGAGCCTTTACCAGTCCTGATTCGTATTCTGGAGGTCCCGAGTTCAAATCTCGTTCCTTAGACTGGCTGTCCTGACAAGTTTTTTCGCGGTTTTCCTCAAATCCTTAGATTCGACCATATCCGCATAGACTAATCGTTCTATCATTCGACACTAGCATGTATGACTGACTTTTTGTTGTTTCTGGGTTGTAGCGCTGTGTAGTCTGGTAGAAGTTTACCGACGTTTCAGAGGTCTTTACTATGTTCTGCCAGACTTCACTGCTCTACAGCCCAGCAGACAGCCATATTCGTCCTCACATCCGTGAGAGCGTCAAATCCTGCATGGGAGTGTACTATTGTACTATTAAATTTGATTTTAGAAGGTGGGCTGTACTTAATTGAACTGATTCTGGTTGTGGTCTTGTGGTGTGATTTTGTGATGATTATGATGATTTTAAGGGGCCCATTACGATACAAATTTCTGCAGTACTATAAATTTTCTCAGTGAGGGTTGAATAATTAAAGCTAATTGATACATTATTGTTAAATTATTTACTAATTAATAAACTACTCATCTAACATAACGGTTGAGTGGTTAGCAGTCCTGTTTCGTATCTGGGAGATTCTGAGTTCGAATCTCGGTCAAGATATCTGCCATTCTTACTGCCGTGTTTCGTGGTTTTCCTCAGTTCCTCCACACAAGTGCCGATAGAATAAACTTAAAATAGCCCACGAACGCTGGCCAGAAATCCAACGTGGCCTTTAACACGATCCAACACCTTAATTCGCGATTGGAATTTGTCAGGTTTTACGCCCTGCACGAGTCACCGTCATTCAGCACGAACAAAAAAAAAATGCAGTCAATCAGAATTTAGCCGTGATGGATGGCGTCTGTCCCCAAGGCACCGTTCTGCCAGCCAATCGCACATTTAAGTTCGTTTTTATTTATAGACTGTGGTTTTAATTCCGTCTTTTTTTAAGCACGGCGTTTTCGTTTACATCAATTTATTACGTCTGACACAAAAAAACCCTCAGCGAACATTCTTTTGATCATTTTATTGACTAACTCCTTCCACACGTAAAAGTCTTACTTTGTCTCTTTTATTTAGAATGTTTTTGTAATCTAAAATATGTTTAAGGACCACTTGATATACCGTATGTTAAGTCTTAACTGAATCAACAGTGTCCGAACATAAGCCCGGATTGGCGTAACAATCTAGTTAGGCCCGTATATAAAATAAAACATTGGCACGCTTGAACACTGGCTGCCCCAATGAGCTGCCTACAGTGTTCAGACTCGGGAGTTGTTGCTTGGACACGCTTAATTATGTAAGGTTTACTTGGGTTCGATGGATCTGTTTCGAAGGACTCACGGAAAATGTATACATGAATTGACTGCATATTCACATAAGTATTTTTAAAAAATTATTTTTGGAAATATCCTTCATTATATTAGATGGTAAACCATTTCAACTCAGACGTTGTGTTTGTCATTTAGAAAGTACAGAGTGTCGAATGAGTTTATCTTAATGCAATTTTAAGTAGACAAGAAATTTGGAAGGGTTCATAAAGTCGACTGAGTTGCGCTTGATATCCGCGTATTAAGTGAGTAAAATTTGAGATAAACTTCTTCTACAGTAATTTTACCTACGTGCCTGTTACTCGGTTGTCAGAGCGGAGAAACTGGAATGTGAACAGAATCCTGTTCTCTAAAAAAATGGATATCATTTAAAGCCTAAGGATTTTAAACTATCAATTACAACCAAGGTTACATCTTACTGGCAACAGGTCTCCAACACCTGTTGTCTCAGTGATCAGAAAACAGCGGTGTGACTGAGACAGACGATGATCTAACTTCCGGGGCAGCTTATAGCAGGCCCAGATCAGGTTATGAAACATGAGGGGACAGACGTCTCGTCGTCACTCGTGACATAATACTAGCACTGTTTAAAGTTGATTATAAAATAATTTCTATTTTGATGTAGGCCCAAGTATGAATGCTGTAATAATAATGAATCGTGTTTGTGATGATGATGATGATGAGGAGGAGGAGGCACACCACTTCGCAGCCATAGGGTCACAGACAGAGCCCCGTGTAGTTATATTGGTACTCCTCAACCCCCCACCACCGTTTAATTGCCATTGTGGTGTACGAAGAGTTCACGAAATTGCACAACGCAGAACTGAAAGTTAATAGCACTCACTATCATCTTTATACTTTGCTTATTAAAAGACGCTTTCAACAGCCAAGATTATTTAGTCCATATAGCGCCTAATGGTATAATGATTAATGAGCTGGTATAAATATGGAAGGAGGCGGTCTTGGCCGCAGAAACTATTCAAGTATTCGCCTGGAGGGACTGAGAAAGACGTCGAAACACTAAAATGAGGATAGTCGGTCTCCGGGCCGAGATTCAAATCGGGAACTTCGTGAACACGAAGCAGAGGCGATAACCACTCGACTGCGAAATGTGTTGTTACCTTATGCGGGTGAAATTAATTTATCTTCACTAACGAATGAACGCCATAAATCCGATTTTATTTCTGTTACATGGGCCAAAGTCAGATGGCTGACGTTAGTTTAATCATCTATGAGCATCCCTCTGTGTCTTAGTTTCACTACTTGATGCAGTCTACTCATATAAAACAGACATCAGCACCTTCCGTTTCAGTGACGAACAGTCATTCAGGGTCCATGGGCTTTGGCCGATATTAAACGAATTAGTTTACCTGAAACATTATATATATATATATATATATGGTTATTTTTGTTCCTTAGCGTCGAAATGCCAAACTTCAAACCGAACACGTAATAACGATAATGCTGCAGACTTGAATTCAGGAGATTGAATTTTTCTTGACTTTCCTCAGTTCACGACCACTTACTACCATTCTCTGTCATCTTCCTCATCTCGTTCGATGTTGTGTGAAATCTACAACCGAAACAGAGTCATTAAAATCATGTGGGTTCAGTCTTATATACTTGAGGTTCTCAGTTCGATACATGGAATAAGTTATCTTGAGGAATTCGTCGTTTGATTAGCCTTTCTTTGCTAATTATACAGTTTGCCTTGTATAAATGTGCTGCGTCGTGTGTTAACAATAACTGAAACGACTTGGCATCTTTGTGTTCCAAGCCGTTTAGACTGCAGTCACACGCTGGCAAGAGTTGTAGCCTGTAGATTTACTGGGAAAGTATTTAAGAACGTGTTGTGACAACGGGTTGATTTCTTACGAGCTAATGAGGCTCAAACTGGGCTTTCTCTCCTCTGTCTGTAGGAGGCGACCGAAGAGGAATTCCTCTTGGTTAGAATACGTTGCGTGCTATAGCCTGTTCACAGCGTTCTGCACATGAGTGCAGGGCATGGACTGAATTCCATTTCTCGGAGAGACATTAATATGTTACAAAAGTTGTTAACGTTATTAAAATAAAAGAGACCAAGTAATAATACGTGTGTATTTTGTCCAACTGTGACATTGCCGAATAACCATCTAATTCAAAGAATTAAAATTATCCACAAGCTATAGAACGTTATAGGCCTACCATACAATATCCGAGGAACTGTTTGTTTGCCCTAAGTGGTTCCAAAGGACGCCATTGCTCCAGTAATATAATTTCTTGTTGCTGCTACTTGCTAGAACCAATAGCCTACAGAGTTTTTTACAAGTAGTGTCATTAAGCACCACGAAACCGATCCATACTTGAGTCAGTTTCATTATCCATTTGCGTGACAGACTTGTCAGTATCAGAGCTGAATATTCTGGAACCATCTATCTAGCAGTTAATTCGTTTTAAAAGCTCCGGCTTTAAATTGATCTTGCTATTGCAGACAGCAATGTGTAAAACTGTTAAAATCAGCAGTTCATCTTGTTCACTGGACTGAGGATATTATTAAAATTTAAGTAACGTTAAATCTCGCTGTTAGAGGTAACCCCACATTGGTACTCAACCCTCTAAAGCCGAATAATGAGAGAGAGAGAATAGAAATGGGTTTATATTTAAAGGTAAAAACAGATAAATTTGAGGTAATGAACATTCCTAGGTAGTGTCCGCTCGTCCTTCTGATCGAGGTAGGCTGCAGAGGAGGAGTTCGCAGGTGAAGCAAGGAGAGAAGCTTGATTAAGGTCCTTACCCTGCGCGCACGTGCGGTAATTTTACCGCTGCGGATTTTCTGCCGCAAAATGCTTCATTTTCGAAGCGGTGCGGTGGCCGCACAGAGGCTGGCTGTGGCAATAGAACACGAAGAAATTTGATGTTAACCTTAGGAGGGCGGCAAAATTTGGATCTTCTTTCTAGCTTATCCAAATAATGATTCTTCTTCTATGGAATGGTCTCCCTTCTTTGAAACTCTTATGGTTCGACAGAAGTTAATGAGGAACATTAAATTACTAAATTATGATATTGAGTGAAATTTCTTTCCCGGCAGTTAGACTATATGACTTACTAAATATATATACATGCTCGTAAAATATCGCAGTGATAAAATGAACAATAACAATGATAATGAATGTAAAATTTAAAAGTTTCAATGCACCGTCCCATGAAGGCAAACTGCACACTGAAATTAGTGATCAATTTCACACTTCGGGCGTTTTGCCTGCAGGAAAGTGGCCATGTGGATAGGTTCGTTGAGTCTCGGAGCCATCGGGTTAGATGACGAAGAGAGAAATATGTGTTCATCATGGGACTCGAACCTCGACCGCCCATCTCATAGACAGTCACGTTGCTGCTGAATGAACATGATAACAGCGAGAATAAACAAGAAAGATAAAATTTGCTTCCTGTCGGATAGGAATGTAATACAAAAGGAGCCGACGATAAATTAAAATTAAAAAAAATTAAGTATAGCAAATCAACGAATATGCGATATAAAATTCCTCGTCATATCGTAAATCGTTGGGGCCATGGGAATTGTAACTAAAGGAGCGAACGATACCAGGAAAGCATATAAATTCTCTACAAGACATCTATTCTAAGAACATAGCACAAGATAAGAAAAGTGCTAGTCTGAAATTTGAAGCCTGAGTGATGGGATTTAACCCTTTGCGGTCCATTTTAAATACCACTATGGCTCTCTGCTAGTCTATTTAAATGCCACTAAGCTGTATACATTGAACTACTATTACGTAAAGTTTTGATTTTGTTTTTAACCTGCATAAAACGGAAGATACTTTGCTAAATATGATGAAAATATGTTCCGAGAGGATCACAGTTCCTCTTGTTTGAATACTGACCATCTGAAATATTTTTCACGGACTGTACCACTGTCGAAAGTGAGATGTGTAATAAGTGGCGCTTTTTTGCTTCCTGTCGTTCGGTAAAGAATAAAGCAAGTCCAAGTCGGTATATATGACTTTGGCGACGTCTAAACATCTCTTAATGTATGCAGATATACGATGCATAAGCATTGGATTTCATATTCTAAGAGCTGTGCTTCCTTTCGTCATAATTGTTTTCGAAAGGTCAACACCAGGAAAGTGAAACAAAATGTGAAGTGTAAACGATGAAGTCACTACACAATGCTTGATAAGGAGACAAAAGAATATGCACATGTCAGTGGTAGATTGCTCTATGCGCCAAAAATAATTTAAAAAATATAATTTCCAATTAGGAATATGGGATATTTGTTTTATAACTTTATCAGATATAAAATACTTCTATTCTAAGTAAATATGACAGCTACACACACGATGATATTACTTCACTATATGATGTATGGCAAAACATTTGGTGTGGAATCCTCGCTTACTTCGACACGTGTCAGAATAAAATGAATTTTATGTCCTGCCCCCTTTCACTATTTAAAGGTAAAGTTGTTTTCGAAAGGTCAACACCAGGAAAGTGAAACAAAATGTGAAGTGTAAACGATGAAGTCACTACACAATGCTTGATAAGGAGACAAAAGAATATGCACATGTCAGTGGTAGATTGCTCTATGCGCCAAAAATAATTTAAAAAATATAATTTCCAATTAGGAATATGGGATATTTGTTTTATAACTTTATCAGATATAAAATACTTCTATTCTAAGTAAATATGACAGCTACACACACGATGATATTACTTCACTATATGATGTATGGCAAAACATTTGGTGTGGAATCCTCGCTTACTTCGACACGTGTCAGAATAAAATGAATTTTATGTCCTGCCCCCTTTCACTATTTAAAGGTAAAGAAAGTGTTACCAGGAAAACTAGGATAGAATTAGTACAAAGAAGAAGGCTTGAATGATATGCTGACATTGTTTGCCAGCCTCAGTTTGACTCCAGATCACGTAAAAGTTCGTAAAATGTGTGGCGGACTCAGTCCGACATCGGACCACAAAGGGTTAAGAGGAGACGTACCTGGAAAGGGTGAAAAATCTTGTCACAAGGGAAAAAATTATAGTAATAAATATTAATGAAAATGCAGCAATATGTCAGGACGAATTAAATTTTGTATTTAAGTTTTTCTCTGCACAATACTATAAAAGCGAGACATCGTGTTATATTTATAATGTTAGATACATGGCGTATCGAAATAAGTGTCTCCAGACACCTAAATAACAGCTTAGAATAATGAATGGTTTATTGTCATTCTCCCAGCGCTCTATTAGCCTTAAAGAGAAACAACACAAATATAAACCAAAGAGACAGGAATAAAACATTCAGAATACCATCTTAGTTCATCGATTAGAAACTGACTTGGTGTCTTTGCCATTTGACATTTTAAACGCATTTTAACTGCTTTCCAAAATAACTACGTTGTATGCCAACTTTTTTATGTAAAGTGACGTCATAGAGGTCTTGTATTGTTCTAATCGAGACAGTTATGAAACACCCGGTGACAGCATAACGGAGGTGTTGTCCCATGCCATAGGTAATGTGCCGAAATCTGACGAAGACAGAGAATCCTAACAACTCGACAGATCAAGCCACAGCAAAAGAAATTCAACGGGTTTTCACCCAGTTTGATTTCGTGCCAAAATTATTTCCTTCTTTTTTAAATTTTGTTTTACGACGGTAGAATCCAAGCATCTGCCTCACGCCACGTAACGTATTGTTGGGATGGCTCCCAATAGACCGGAGATGATCTTGTAGATATGATGAAGCTTATGTGGCCAGTGATGAAAATTGGTAGGGAATTAATGGACTAGAACAACTTATAAATCGAGGTAAAAAGGTGACACTGATTATGATTAAGAATCTCTTATGGCAGTCATTAAAATATGTTCTCTGCCGAGACTAAAATGTGTCATGAACAGAACCTCTCGGCCAGCAATCTCCATCTTCCGCAATGTTTACACAATTAATTAAAAACACAATTCCTAGTGCATTCTTGGGGTGGAATTAAAAAGATGCGTTTCTAATGCGTGGCGCCCGTCTGCTGTTTGTTACGCAACGCGTTTTAAACCGATCATGGCAGGACAATCTGAAAACGGCCAACGCTTACAATTGTTTGTTTAATAGTTCTTACATTACAGATTTTCTCGCAATCAGTTAATTTTCGTAATCATCCGCGCTGTCTCCAAGAATACGGACATCACGTGTATGTTATAGATTCGCTGTGACTTTTACTCTGTATGTCTTTCTGCGGGGGTTTAATACTTGCGAGGTATGACGAAAACTGCAGTTAGACCCATAAGTAATGTAGGCTTTAAAACAGGTTGAAGTGATACTTCACAATATGAACATGACAGTCTGCCAGAGAAATCATAACATAGAGCTAAGCTCAAGGTTCATTTAGGTCAATAAAATGTGTCGATTTCACCAAAATCAGCATGGCTTAACAAATCGTAATGTAGGTCTGTCATCTTATACTGATTAAGTTGATTTGGCTTAATAATATGCAGACAGGAATAAAGAAGCTGTTGGGTTTTTTTTGTGTGCTCGTAACGCACATCGAATCTCGATTGTCCGACATGTGGCCAGCCAATTTTTGTGACTGAGTCATCCATACTCACATCATATGAAGGAGCTCTCTCTCATGATTATCTTCACAAAGCCAGAAACTTTGAGCGGTTAGTTGTCTTGATAAATTTAATGGTTTTGGAACACAGACGTAGAAGCTAAAATAATCTGAGTTTAGACATTATATATACCAAGTATAACTTATAAGTCTGCTGCTGATGTCCGACTAGTACATTCTCTGCTGCGCTCGCGAATTAACTGTCAACCAAGTATCAAGTAGCTGTCTTGGTTACTTTAACGGAGGTAGGATGATGCTTAGAAATATTAGGCTTGAGATTAGAACGTTATAAATATTGAGAACTAGCGTTAGGACTTTGAAAGATTTCTAAAGTAACAAGTAATGCTTAGAAATGAAACCGTGCTGTACCACTTACAAGACACAGTGACAAAAGTGAGGCTGGTTTCTGTAGTTAGTCGTCTCTGTTATGTGAGAGTTCCTGATAGTAAACTTTAAAATAGTTTGTCGAACAAATGTAAAGCACACATGACGTGGAGGTTGTCATTTTGTACCGATGACCTAAACGACTACCACGAAAAATAGTCCGGATTCTTGGCAACGGCGTTGATAATTTTTTGTCCCTCAGAGGAGGTTAAACGTGGGATAGGCTTACAACTGCAGGTTGTTGGCTTAAATGTGTTTGGTTTTAAATAAATATATCATGAGTGCGAAGCCAGGCTTTGGGTGGCCAGATTTAAAGTTATTGCATTCTATTAGGATAAAATCCTCATCCGGTAAGAGATTGTGTCATCATTCTAAATATTCTACTGATTTTTCAGTGTACTCACGTGGTCTTGTGAATGAGATCAGATTTAAAGCTTGAGCCGCGTCGCTTGTTCTGATTCATCCAACGTTTCGGCAAATTTGCTGTTGATGCATCACCTGCAGCTTCTTAAGAACACATATTTCTGTATACGTGCCCCGTACCGAGCAACCCCTGGTTTATTAATTTCAGCAATTTATGATGCATGATATAGTCAACTTCATACTGTATTCATATTCAAGATTTTCCATTTAAAACGTGACCATAACTGCAAAATTATTTGAAAGTTTTGTTAACATCAATATAACGATCGATCTTTTGTCTTATTCGGCACTTCCTTCTCAGAATTCCCACTGCAGATGCTTCACTTACAGCAGCGAATAATATGGTCGAGAAATCATGTTTGGGAATGAACACACGTTCTGCTACTGAATGCACCATTTTCTCGTCAGCGCAGATTTTCAGCAACTGGCGTGAGCAGCGGCCTAGTAACCAGGGTTACTTTGATTGAAGAGTTGCTTTTGATTTAACCTTTGTACCGTTGCAAGTGAAACAACATTCGCCCCATTTTCATCCCATATTTTCAAGCGATGCTATTGTATAGGTGTCATAATATTAAAACTGCAAAGAAAAATCTGTTTCTTGAAATCCTCTACTTTCCTCTCGGGGAAAATTCAGATTTTGGGAGCTGCTGGTATTACGGCTTCATGACGCTCCGCATTGAAATTCTGACGTCTGTATTTAGCACAAAATGTAAACAGTATATGTGGCAGTATTACGATAATGTTCTGGGATATGACGCCATGGAGACTCGTAGGTAAATATCAGTTTGTCAGAGAAACATACTGCCTCTATCTTCCGGTCTGAAGATGGGGACAGTTTCTCTCTTTGAAATGTCGGTATCCACCTACGAGTCCATACGACGTCATCACCACCGCCGTGAGGACCAAAAATCTTACATTACTTTATTTTATGTGACTCATGAGACTTTGTTTACTTTTTGACGGGTGTTCCGCTGGTACATACAGTAAATAGGCTTATCTCGCGAGACTGATTCAGGGAAGCATGTTGTTGCCAGAATCAGCGTGTGCGCGCATGAGCAAACATAATCTGGAGACTTGTGTACCCAAACATGTGCTGATGCAGCTAATCTACCAACTAACGACAGAAGCAGTGGATATAATAACTTATAAAATCTTAAACGTAGTTTGTGTAAAGAGGGCAGATTTGCTACGAACCTGCTCTGTCAAAGAGCATTGCAGAGATAAAAGAATGGTTGCTAAGACTATAACTTTACTAAAATATTTCTCGGTTTATACGACAGCCTGTTAATATTTTTCAGTGGATATGATAGCAAAACTTGGCCTAATCGAAACTGTTACAATAGCTACAAAACTACAAGTCTTTCTCTTTCAGTCGACCTTATTTTCTGTTTAATTTTCCATCTCATTTAACTGCGTATGTATATAAAGAATAAGAACTCAACTTTTCGTCATACGATCGGTTTTTAATTAATTATTCAGCTGCATTGACAAGACCTCCGTCGTTTTATCAATGTTATCAGCATTTTTGGGATCGCCCTCTGTAAATGTCATCATGATTTTCAGATTTATAAACCTAACTGCCACCCATTTCTCCACTTATTCAACTTTCATAACCAGGAATGCTCGTGACGTCACGTGTTAATATGTACTCACAGGCTCACCTGCGCAAGCTCTACATACCAATCACTGTTCGTTGCTTTGTAATCTGTTAATGCGTTTCAAGTGACGATATTAATTTCTGGGTAACAAGGAAAGAAGATGAAGTTTCAGGATTTAAACGAGAAGCTGAGAATAGGGAAAACTGGCGAACTCTTTTTGGGCAGAATAATGGACCTGTCGTCAGACAGAACACTAAATAAAAATAATAATGTTTGGAAGGAAATTCCAGCTGCTTTACAGATGTGTGATTATTGAATGTTTTGAAGACACACAGTAGACACGGGCAATCAGGAATTTGCATCTCTTGATATCTCATTTACTACGAATAAAAAAAAGTTATGGAAACTGGCGATTGGCACACTTCGGAAAATGTTATTAAATTCTGTGAGATATCTTATTCACTGGGGGGTGAGAAAACATGTTAAAGAAATCATAGGTCTCTCTCGGAATACTCGCAGGATTAATTTTAACTTACAAACATCCAGGCTTTGAAAACTTCCATTCCTGTCTCTTCAGTAAAATATGAACTATGAACTGTTCCCCTCCTCTTTGAGCACTGAAATTAGTCCAGATGTACTTGACTTGAAACTAGTGGAACACATGCCATGTTAGGACAAACATATTGGAGAAGATCATAAAATAAGACAAATATTCTGGAATACAAACTTACACAGGTGGAAAGAACAGAAAATATTTTGGCCGAATAACATTTATTTTCATATACTGTACAATTATCCTATCATATTTACTGTACAAGAATAAGAAAAATGATCGTGTAGAAAAATGAATTGCTAGAAATGGGCGCATTTCATTCACAATCGTATTCAGCCCCCGTTCCAGCAAGGAAAACACACTGAGAACAAACTTATTAAAGTTTTGCGTGTTTTCCTATGAGCATCATCCAAAATAAAACAAAAATCTACAGTATGTACATTCTTTTGTTACAAAAAACATTCACTCTAACACTTACACTTGGAACTTGACCTGTGACGTTCCACATTTCGGAGGTTAGACAATGTAGAAGCTGATAATCGACTCTGATTGAACTACAGAATTTTGTCCTTAAAATCGTGTGGAAATGTTATATAGTAGAATGAATTTTTCCAGATGCAAAACAATATGGATGACATCTGCTGTATTACGTGATTGTTCATAGTAAAGGACGTAACTTCTTCATCCTCATGTTTTCACGTAACAATGCTTGTATCATGTTATGTTGTGTTTATACCGTCAACATACTGAAGTCTGCATTCAAAGTTCAACCCAGCGTTGCATTGCCTTTCTTTTTGTGGCCTAGTAAGTAGACGCAGCTTCCCTGGGATTCAATAGCATTATTTATATTGTGTCACGCCAAACGTGTACTAGGAACTGTGAGAAACAAAATGGCCACTCTATCGGTATCAACTATTCACCACTTGTAAGGATACATTAGGTTCAGTTAGTTAAATTTGTAATTACTTGCATCAGAGCTACCTAAGTATACTGGCTTAATGAAAATTTTGAAATTACTCCCATTTATAGAATTCAGTAAATGAGAATATGATGCTGACAAAAATTGTCACATTAATTTGAAATCAAAGTTTTTTTTTCAGTCGCCGAGTCTTACCTCGGCAGGTCCAAAAATTCAAGTTTATTTTAGATTAAAACGTAACTAGTTGATTTTCAGTCAACAAGGTAACTCTAGCGAGTACATTTTACCTGATATAATTGGAACCAAATTCCTAGATTTCTACTAAATAGCTGTTTACCGATAGAATTTCCAACAAGACCAAGGGGGAGGAATTCTATTCCGAAATTAATGCTATTGTCCCAGAACCTCCGTTACAGACAAGACACTCGATAAAACAACTAAGTCACAATGTATATATTTATATCTTTTAAGAACGAACCGCGTTTTCTTTATTGAGATTACGGTTTTACATATTTTCTTTTTTACAAAAGGAAATTTATAGGCCTATATATTTTATTGAAAAACTAAGTATGGATTAAGTATTAAGCACCGTTTAACCGGGACATGATATATCACATTTCTTGAATAATGAATAGAAAAATGGAGTTCCTTTGGATTATGGTCGTTGTTTTGACATTTATTCATAAACCAACAGTTTCTGGTTTTGTCTTGAATTCGGGTACACTTTTATTTAAAACAGTTTATATTTATAATGGCACTGATGTGATGTTGGTTTCTGTCCGTAACAATTACTACCGAGGTTATAAAGAATATTGCAATAGTTCAATTAATTGTATTGTCAATTCCGTTTTCACCTCCTTTCCAGAAATGTGGCAACAGTTTTGTGTGAATGTTTTCATTCTTCGCATGCCTGTGCATATTCTTTGCACTTCTTACACCACAAAAGATCATGGCCTTATTTCCATTGGGAACGCATTCATAAATATTTTTATCTTCTGAAACTGAAATATAAAGCAATCTCAAAGAGAACACTTGCGTTCAATTCAACTGGATATCAAAGTAGTCCTGCCGTGTATCATAAATGGGATGCATTGCATATCACTCCCGCAAGAGGGGTCATTTATGAGTCCAGTCAGAATATAGACACGGCAGTTAAACGCATGTACAACAAAAACTTTTTTTTCCACTCTGCTCGCCTAGATTTTGCGGAAAAGTCTCCATCCGGTTTATACTACATGACGTAACATTAACTTCGGTTCGTATTCCACAACGGTGACTGGTCTTATATCAAAGTCCGAAGTTAATTTTAGTACTAAGTTTAATAAAAATTCGTTCATGTATCACATCCGAAAATCGAGTAAAGTATGCCAACAAGAAACTATGAATTTTCGCCGAAGGGAGCAGTTAATATTTAAACTAGTGTTTGATGTAAGAGACATTGTAAGGTTCGTCACTGCAAAATGACTCCAAGCATAGCAGTGGCACGTATTATGACGACAGTGCGTGCTACGCGACAAAACGAATTTTTATTGCATATCCTCCTTGATATTGGTTTCAATTTTACTAAGCCTATTTCTGCATCTGAACCAGCAAGCATGGACGTAACTGGCGTATTGAAATATTACTGCAGTTTGTCGTGTTTCTTGAACGCGGAGAATGCTTCCCGCAGGAATTTAATATAGGTACTGATAACGGCCACAGAAGGCAAGGAGGCAATGGAAAATGGTAACAGTGCCGCACAGAATCCTGGTGTATGACGCCATATCCTATCAATTATCGTACATAGAAGCAACGTGCATGTCCCTTGAAAAGTCTGCATTCACATTTGAATGAGCGAAGTAACATTTAAAAAAATATCTCCCGAACTTCATTATGTACTGCTACACAGTGATTTCTTCACATGTCAAACAAATTATCACTGGTCGTTTATGGAGAGTTAGAAAGAACATAATTAATTCACATACGTATCTAAAATTATTTTAGTTTTATTACGACGAATGCGTCACTCTTTAGAACTGAAATGGCCTCTGAATAAAATTAGTCGAAATCGAAACATGGCTGAGTTAAAGTTGCACTTTCCTTTATTTCCAAGACTGCTATAAAGTGATCGCCCTTATTGACTTATGGACAGATCAACTTCTTAAGCACGCACAAGTAGGTGTCGGTAAATTTCCCGTTCGCAATTTAACAGACGTGTTGTTTACTTTACTCTTTCAAATGTGGATTTAAAAAGTTGTAGGAAGTGATTGCTGTTTTGTAGGTATATGATGTTTAAATTTCCAAGTGCTAAGCTATATGTATCGATGTCAGAACCCAATGGTCATCAAAGTTCTGTACGAGACATTAAGTAGTGCATGAATTTCAAATTAGGCTTAGGCTATAGGTCAGCGCAAAAATCGGGATGTAACGAATGGTGGCAAAGCTTAATAACATTCAACTGCATAATATATTTCGTGACTTTAAAAATAGTTCTAATTTCAAGTTGCTTTATAGCACTTCATTAAATGTAATGGACGTAGTGAAGACGTGAAAACGTACGTTTTTGTAAGTTATTTTGAATGAGATTAAATGGATTCAAAACTTCTGAAAGTAACTTCATAATCTGTGAAAGATGATGAAGGTTGGAATATCAGCACACGTTGCAGTTAACATGAATCCTATTACATTACGAATATCCACAATTAGGTGCCGTACGCAAGTAATTGCTAAAATACACGTTCGATTTGTACAGGAGTGAGGTTAGAACTGCTATGAATCTGACTTAATAACAATGGCGACCAACTAGGTGAAATGTTGACAATTTTCATTATGCTTAACTATTTTTATAATAGCCTACATGGGCTATAGTCTACTACATATGGTCCGCTAGATTTTTGTGGTAATGATATGAAAATTACTGATGGTGTTCACATGTTAAAATCACGAAACTGTGCAGATTTAGGCGTTCGACTCATTTGAATTAATTAACGGGATGGTTTCTATATGACGAAGACTTAATCAAGACAATGGCGCTAGGAGTAGAAGAAAAAGTTATGTAATTTTTAACTTTAAAAATAAACATGAACATATGTGAGTTGTAAGTAACTTTCAGCGTGGCAAATCAAGGTAATAATTTGGGAATTAACATTAATATTTTCTATTTTGGGAATAAAGCCTGGAAAGGGACCGTTTTGTTTAACTTAATACATCTTATAGGGTATATTAATAAAAGCTTAAATCGGAAGTTCGTTCTACTTCCGTCTTGGGGTGACAGGTGAACAAAAGGCCATTCTCTTTGATCGGGTTTGAGACAATCTCGACCAGAGGCCTAACAGATTAGTCTTTTGACCTCCTTTCATCTGAAGAGGAAGCAGAAATGGAATCGAAAAGTTGTGGTTTTAGTAACAGAGAGACACTGGATAACGTCAAGAAATCAATTCAACACAACGCATCGCATGCTCTGTAATTATGCAGACGAAGCCTCTAAAAATTCCCACTTATGAAACTCAATGTCTCGCACTACGAAGAACATAGTGTGGTATTTATTATTTATGCTTCAAGCAACCTTCGAGCTTTTGCCATGGTTTACATTGCAGCGTAACAATTAGTACGAGCATGTACATGATAAAATTAACTGGATGTATAATTATTTACACGTCTCTGATTGACTTAGGATTGGAATAAGAAGAACGCCATTCGGCTGCCGAATGTGCCTACTGATTTCGGGCCTTGCCATTCGGAAAGCTTTAGGACTTCTTATGTCACAAATACATTTGCGTTCACTATTTGCAGAATAAAGTAGAGAAGATAAATTTTTAAAGTTAGTTACGAGTGTGTTCATATGGTCATTACCACATGAATCTTAATTAAAAGGAAGATGTGAATGCATAGATGAATGCTGCAGTCTAAATTTCCGATGTGTATCTAATGGTACAACTGGCATTTTGTTTCCTGGGCATTTCGTAAATTTAAATCAAATATTATTGTTTCAGAAGTTTCAGGGTCGCATTTAAATGTGTCTACAGTGCGATGTTAAATGCTTCATAACGGTCGCAATAACTTTTGTGAAGTATCATGTGCATGGATCGCTTTTGCGCAGAATTCTTGTTCAGTCTGAATGATTTGTATGGGCCCTCGTATTTATGTAGAAAAAAGACCAGGGAATCACTGGCACTTCATGTTACTGATGAAGCACTTCAGTATTCGCGTGCTGTACGTCACAGAAAGTAAGAAAGTAATTTCAGGAATATCAACATACAGAACTCTGTAATGAGTTTATAACATGATTGTTTTAAATCAACCCTGCAAATTACCGCCATAATGCTGAAGCGAAACAAATATTCTGAGTTGCCAGTATGAGATTTTTGTAATGAATCTACACGTACAAGTAGCAGTCAAGCGAAGATAGATGCTTCAGAAATTGTTCTTAGTTGGCAACAAGAAATCTGTTATACCAGTATAATGTTAGCCGTTTCCCATTGCCTGTGTTATATTTGATATACATGAAGTTTCGGTAGTTGGTAATTGGTTATCATTATACCGATATTGGCGTTAAAATAAACAATATAATTAAATCTGTCAGTATAATGATAACCATCTAACGACCGAAGGAAAGTTAAATTCCGAAACATCATCGTATCTCAGACAACGGATAAAGTTTAACATTGTATTGGTACTAAATCAGCCATTGATAAAGAAACTTTATAGAATCACAAGATGTTTTTAGTTATGAGATGGAAGTTACGTCGTTGTATTCGAAAGCTTCCATAATCAATGCCTGGTTTCGGTTCAATATTAGGATTCTAGCCATCAATAACCTGCATTTCAAGTCAATCCATTTTCAATACCGTAACGCGAGGCCCAATGTTAGTTGTGCGTGGGAAGATATGGAGTGCACATGAGATATGTTCTATCAGTGGCGTTTAAGACATCTTGGACATGCTGCATATCAGTCTATGACATTTCAGAACTGACCATTGAGGAGACAAAAAAGAAAACCGACTTCTAGATCAGATTCTCACATATCTTCCAACTGAGGCAGAAGCAGCTATATGCTTTAGATTGAATGCCATTTATTGTGAAGCACAATGGTTTAAAACTCCAGAAGAATGTTGTGATTGGACAAAAAACTTAGTGTTAGTGTTGACACTTGCAGCAACAATTACGAGTTCTGTGTTGATTTTTTCTTATTTCTCTCTGACCTTTGAACACTGCGGTTCCTCTAGCGGAAAGGAGGAAGACTCTCCTAATATGAACAGGTTTACTAATTATAACTGAATTTACATTTACTTAGTGAGATTGCAGGTTCCCACGGCAGCAAACATGAACGTGGTTTGTTTTGTCATCTGGGATATTGCGCCGTGTAGTCTGGTAGACGTTGATCGGCGTTTTAGGGGTGCTTGCTGCTTTCATTATCAGGGCGATAACACTGAAATGTCGATCAACTTCTATCGCTGTACACGGCGCAACGTCCTAGAAGAAGGTCATCTCCAAACATTCACTTTGTTAATGACTTTTTATTTTTAATTATTTTAATTATAACTTGTCTAATGCAACTTTCGTGATTCTCTGAATTAAACTTAATCAGACTTGCATGTCGTAGAAAGGGTTTAAGTGCAATATCCTCGTAGCACGATGACACGGTTTGCTCAACATGGTCCATAATAAGTTACTAGATGAAAGATAATGATGATTGTACCTGAGCGGGAAAACTGAACGTAAGTGGGCACTGCGAGTGGTATGAATTTTAAACCGACTATCTGAATTGGGGTATGGATATTGAAACCGGTGTACTTGTTTCAGTGTAGTCGCACAGGAAAATAAATCCCAGAGGATGGTATATGCAATGGTAAATGTAACAGATAAATGTGTGTTAGCCTAATGCGAAAGTATGTTTCGGATAGGAAGACTGTCGAAGCCGGTTGTCTAGACAGGCTCAATAGCACGAGATCTAAAAGATGGAGAAGGTATCAATTTTATGCTATAATTTGTACATCGAAGTGATTATGAAGGTCCTCTGAAATGACTTACATCTGGAATAATTTATAGTTTTGCAAGAAGTGTCGTCAGAGAAATGTTATAAAAACTTTGTCACAATAAGTAGGTCTTTATTTCACGTGTCCTCAAAGAAGTCCGAAGTGTTCACTAAAACAGTTTTGCCCCACAGTTTGAAAGTTAGTAACTTTGCCTGTAAGCCATTCACAAATTTCGTATTGGTGTTAAATTTAAAAAAAAAACAAAAAAAAAACAGAACGATCGTCAACGTAAACTAAAATTCCTTCATATTGCTTATTAAATGTTTTGGACCTGAAAACATCTTTTGAAAAAGTGCAGAAATGTATCGGTACCTCTGAACCGTTTTGACCTTGACATGATTGCAGTTATATTACAGCCCGTCTACAGTTCTGGACCTGGAGGATAGTATTCAGTAGCAAAATACATGGATATGCGGCTCTGCAAATCCTTGTCTCCATGCCACCGACAGGCATTTGTGTAAATGTAGGGGTGTCCCCGTGGCCTGTTACTTGAGAATCACTGTCTTCGTCACGTTGATAAGTCCATGTAACGCCTGATATCCACACACGAAGGTAGGAACTCGAGTTATTAGTGACGACGACAATCGCGCGAATAATGATTTGATGAAGACTTTGATGATGAAGACGATTCACGCGGAAGCCAATTGCCTCCAGACGCTGTGTCACATCGAGCTCATGTACGGCCAACTGAAACTACTGCCACTGAGCAGCATGTCTCTAATGAGCGTCTCGATGGGCGTCTTGCCCACAAGGCGCACAAAGAACAGCTGTTCGATCACCTGCGAACTGACAGTCCTGAGAGACGGTAACCGGAGCAGCAGTTTGCCGAAACGCGTTGGCTGGTTGGGGTACTGTGTCCTGCAATATTCTTCGAGCGCGCACTGCGACTTTTCCTGAAGACTCTCGATGTGCGCCACGTCCGATAGTCCACACGCATCTGAAACAAAAACGGGCGTTGTTTAAGGCACCTAAATTGTCCGCTGCGATGTCGCGCCATCTGCTGCTCTAAGACTCTTCGATTTATTAGGTTCGAATTATATTCGTGTCTTATATTTTTGTGTGTGGGGTAAATGACACATGTTTGATAGCATTTTATTTACAATGAAGTCGCCGTGGATGTGTGAAGTCTTATAAATTATTACACATTAGTTACCATGAGTTTTAAAATAAGAGAAGTCACGTTGACTGCAGGAACTTACCATAAACAATTTAACTAAACGTTTAGTATTCTTGGCCTTGTTTCGGAAAGGTGTACGAATCGAATCACAATCGGTTGTTATGGCTTAAATATGATAAATTCAAGGCTTTCATCCTGGCTGAAACGTTACATGTTGAAAATAATAGGAGTTCAATGTCCGAAGATAGGTCCTCATTAAAATACATACGTCACTAATATATTTTACAACCCACACATACAAAGACGGAGCTAGAGGAAGTGAACTTCATGACTGTTACTGACCCAAATCCGATCAGGAGCAATTTCATCCTCACAGTTATCAATCCATCACTGTCTCTAGAACCCTGTTGTCAGTGACAACAGAACCAAGAATAAACTATCGTAGGTTCAAGATCGAGTTGAAGATACGTTCAGACACCCGCAGAAACAAACCACGGAAATTATAGCGGAAGGCACATTTATTGTTCTCAAATTGCGTTTTTGCTAATACTTTTTAGATAATTAAAATGGACTTCATTATTACAAAATGAACTCCTTCCTGTCTTTCCTCTTCTGATTGTTGTTTTCCAAAACTTTGAACTTGCATGAGTTTTAATTGCTCGAGGCAAGTAATGAGGAATGAGAAGC
>NW_019059605.1:1515076-1532357 GCF_000696155.1 Zootermopsis nevadensis | reverse complement strand
CTTATTTGTCATATTCTTCCTGATGGAACTTTCCAGTAAATTAAGATTTGATTTTCTGTGCATAAACCTCTTAACTACGTAGATTTTAAAGACTTCTGGTCTGCAGATATTCCAGATATGCTATTTCGTAATAAATCAGATACTGAAAGCTCTTGGGTTGATATGATGATATAAATTCAGTCACTAGTCACAAAAATAACAGCAAAAGAACATATTTCACTTTACAAGTAGCTTAATGGGAAAAGTATAACAATGTCAAAGCTGACAAGGAGATACTTCTAGGTTGAGAACATAAGATCAGGACAAAAAGCAGTTAGGTCCACTTGTATCATATACGTACCTGTCCACTGACATAACTTGGCAACAGGGCGTGGCATCGGATTCGTATTCTGTAGGTCCCGGATTCAAATCTCGGCCTTGAGACCAGCTATTCTGACTGAGGGTCCTCGGTTCTAGACAGGTCCTTGAATACTACCTTAAATTAGGCCACAACTGCTTCCTTACTTATTTCTGCCAATTCATTATTAAATAATCATCCCATCACGCGATGTTGCATGCACTGAACTACTGACAGCCCACTTAAATAAACAAATACGACGCACCTTAGCTTCGAATCATAGTTAGGTATGTGGGCTCACTAAAATTGAGACTACAAACATTTCTGTTTGTTTGACTAATAGAAGTACGTTCCTGTTTTTCTTTAAATTCAGCCGTAACGCCAGTAAAAACAGGTGACACGTCATAATTATGGATTGACGTAAGGACAAGGAGACACTGCTTTACTTTGTTTACATAAATTAATCGAAAGAAGTATTAATTTTTAATCGGTTGAAGTTTAAAGCACACTGACATATGAAAGTCGGTAAATGCAGACAAAACCATGGAATTGAGTACCATGGACCCCTCTTCCTCCAAGCATTGCATTTGTATATCGGTATACAGCTGACGGACTGATTAGAATTCTGTAGAGCCAGAAGAGGGTTGAAAAATTGCTGCATGCCGCAGACGTGGGTCTTGTTCCACTGCGCTCACGTCCACCCTCGCGGTGTGGGTGGTTTCTACAGATGTAAGCCATTAGCACTAACGAATATATACCTCGGTGGGTCCAGACTATGTATACCGTAGGTCCATCAAGACGGCGATTAGGTTCATGCGGCCTGGGGAATTCACGCCAGACGGAATAAATGAAAAGACTGGACCACGACGAGACACATTTCGTTCCTCTGCTGGCGTAAGGTTGGTAGCTCGCACACGCAAGCATCCCTCCGCCCCCGTCATCTTTAGTTTGCAATTAATCTATATTAAATAACATTATTACTTAGCTATCATTTCTGCGCCTAAGTTTCTTTAATGGCGTTGTGCCAATAAAGAAAATCGAATATGAAATGACAAATTTCCACATAAAAAACAAGTAAACAGATAAATCTAGAATTACGTAGAATAACATCTGTATGAAGATAGCTGTCTTCTGGGATTTTGCGGCCTGTAGTCTGTAAGATACTGACCGACGTTTCAGAGAACCTTACTGCCTCCATCATCAGGGCAAATCTACACGGCACAACTTAGAATACACCCATCTTCATAATCGTCGCCGTGAGAACCTGAAATAACACAACTGCATCGAGACTGACAAATGAACAAAGAAGGCAGTGACAAACTGTCGACTGCAGTGAATATCTTGAAGACTGCATGAAGAATGACTACATCAGTCCAGGCAGAACGAGAAATTGTTAGTCAATACCGTAATTTCAGGAAAGGGTTATTCAATAGGGACTAATTTTTCTACTTTGTTTCACACAGGTTTTATTTTTCACCGAGTATTTTAATAAGGGCAATGTTTTAATCCATTCATGTCTTTTTCTCCAGGGGTTTTCTCCGACGACGAATGTACACATGTGGTTGCCTGCTGCAGCCCTTTATGTGTGCACAACTGGTGACATCTGTGAACGTGTGCGTAATTAAACATCCAGAACGCTGATCTCAGGTTACGTCGTTAATAATATAAAGTTTCACGAGGTTGGTAGTTTAGCTCTGACCTTAAATCCGGAATTATAAAACGGTGTGGAAATCAGGGATTAGGAAGTTGTGAGTGTTGTTCAGATAAGTGTTCCTCATGTGGAAAGTGTGTTTTTATTGTGAGGGTGTTTTAGTGTGTCGTGCTTCAAGGACCGAGTGGATGCCACGCGTTGTGAACGAGAATCAGCGGTCGGTGAGTAAAAAACATAAACCTAATAATATTCTGTGGTTGAGTGTATTAATCACACGTAAAGAGACTATTAATAATGTTTTCTTTTTTTAAAGAATCAGCTCTGAAATTAATCCACAGCACATACAGTATAATACGATTAATTGACTATAATTTAACAATTAATAGAGTTCCATAGCATAATTGTCAGTACTTAAAATAAACCCCGTACCTGGCACAGTGCCGTACACAGCCAATTTTTCTCCCTTTCTGATTACGAAAAGTGCCTCCTCCGCGTCATTTATATAAGAGTTCTTGATCGGAGTGCCTGAGTAAGGCCACCAACCGCAATCTGAGGACTTAGGAAACGCAGAACTCTGGCACTCTGAAAACATAACAGATGAGTGGCAGATATGAAGAGTGGCGTTACAGACAGCTAAAAGGCGTATTTTTATCGATTTAATATCCACGAATTCGTCAAGAGTCAAGAGCTATGCGAGTGTTTCTTCTATAGAAATTAACGCGAAGTTTGAAGCATGATTCTGGGTGCATGTTGACCGCAGATAGAGTTTTGTACGACCGGCGGATACCACGAGCCGCATATGTGTAAGTAGGTTCCAGTTTCGTACTCCGAATCTCAGGAAGTCAAGCCTCTTTAGAATAAAGCGTGGTATTCCATAGCACAAAAGTTAATGAGCAGGCCTGCCTATTAATGCACGCATCAACATTTATTTTGATACATTACTACGAAAAGTCGAAGAATCAAGTGAGTTTCGGTGTCCCTTAGAAACATATTAAAATCATAAATTAATAATGCTGAACCAGCATGAAGGTGTTCTTCGCGACAACATAGGATCACTAGTATAACATGGCATAAGGGAAGTGCAGCCATAACGGACATTAATATTCAATTATTTTGTGATACAGTTGCGAAGTGATGTTCGATTACATTAAGTGACTAGCGGCGTGCGAAGTAATTGCGTTTTTATCCGCTTATTTCAATCTCGTTTTGAATGTAACGAACAAATTAACATGACGCTCGTCAAATAAAACCGTCAAGAGGAGTGACTGCATGGATGTTTTCATAAAAGGTTGGACTTGTTACAGTTACCAGTTTCATCATGAAGTAAATACTTTTTTAATTTTGTATATAAAAGTATAACATTTTATAAAACTGGCTACAGAAGACAAGTTACATAACCCATAGTAGCAGTTCAATATCCTGATTGGAATTACACTTTATACCGTCCATGTGTTTGATATAGGAATTATTTCAATTCTGGATAAATAAAGCGACTGTGTGGTGCAAACTAGCAGGTCTACTGTTTTATGTCGCATTTTTTACTGCGGTTACTACACAGTCAGAAATATTCCCAGTAACAGAGGGTAGTATATAAAGCTATAGGTTTAGAAATTATTAATACGATTAAAATTACAGCTTGTAACGAAATGAACAATTTACTGTGCATTATAGACTTTACATAGAGACTAACGTTCAGGAAGAACACGCCGCCTACATCTTCAGGCCTGAAAATTGTCACCCGTGAATTATGTTTTCCTGAAATTCTCCTATTTTCTCTGCTATTGTAATTTTGGTTGTTATTTCTTTTCGCGGACCTTTCGTAATGGGATGCTAGGGTTATTCACTTGGTGTCTCCGACGTAAGACCTATACATCCACCCCCCCCCTTCTTCTTCTTCTTCTCCGCCGCCTACACCGCTGAGAACACCTGTCGGCGCGTTTCATGTGCCGCGGAGCCAAACCCTCCCCTCCCATGATCGGAACACGACCTTTTAGAACAAAACACTGGATGTGTCTCACACCTGTACATTTTTTTGGATGGTGCATTAGGACGTTTCATTACTGACCGATTACTTTAGTTAATTCCGAACTCTCCGTCAGCAAGAATCCGATGAATGTATAGATGAAGCAGGGATGACCAACGTTGTCCCTCCAGATTGTAACAAAACGAAGGTAAATGTGCTTATTAAGGCACGAGTGACCAGTTATTCAGACTTCCGAATGAACGAAGGCCACAATTTTAAGTGATGCATATTCTCACGTTATTTTTAAATAAAAAAGAAGTGTTGTAGTAAAATTCGCGTAGCACCTGAGGTGGAAATTGTTCATAAAACGATAAAATAAAGTAGACTAATGGTTGCTTGGGCAGATTCATTCATGCAGCACTTTCTTATAACAGACGTTTACTGAATTGTTCATTCTGACAGCAGGGTAGGCTTAATGTTTGGAATACACTGGTGTGTAGCGCACGATTTCATTAAAACCCACTGACTTTCCTGCCTTCTGATATATAATATAAGGCCTAACATTATATTAACTAATGTAACGTTCAGTATGTATATCTCCTCGCATCTACATACAGTAATGTTGAAACAATATTAAAATTAATTGTGAAACATACTATCAGGCTTTACAATTGATTACGACATTAATATAGGTAAGATATAAGAAATGTATATATATCTATACCTGTAAAATTCATAAATTAATCAAAATTAATTTTTGTTAGTTTTTACTTGTTTTAATTAAAATTGTAATGTTACGTATACACATTTGTAATTGGCCCTGTCAGATGTACTGTTCAGCCTGCCTACTACAATTAATTCTTTAAAGTACAGATGTACAACATGTAAAACCTAGTTTAACATTAGGTAAATCTGCATTTTGCCCACAGAGTGCATCTCTCTGTGGTTCGTATTATTCTCAGAATAAACAGTGATTATTTCCCTAAACAGCATTAAGCAATTAATCTTTGTAATGGAGACGTGCGGTGTTTTCTCTAAATAAATATTTAGACTAACTTCGAGTTTCAAACGGTTAAAATCTGCCAGAATGTCATCTTTTATTAAATTAAAAGCCTTTACGTAGGCAGCAAAAGCTACTTGGTCTCCTTAATCAAATTACATATTTTCATTAATATAATTAATAATAAAACCATATATAACACACGCATTCCTTTCTAAATCCTGCTCGCTTAGTAGAATATTTTCAGCTGCTTTCCTTCACCTCGAATTATACTTTTAACAAATCAAGTTTGCAGAATGAAGGAGACTATTTCCTCGGTAACTGTTAGAACCTTGTTTCACTTCTTAAATTACGGATTCCATCACAACCTCATACCATTTTCCAAAAATTATTTTTATTTATGAGCCATTTATTACGTATTTAAATTAAATGTATCTATACTAGCTTAACCTAGGCAAAACTACAAACGCCTGTCGCTGTTAAGAGCTTAATTACGTTAAATTCCGTTAAGTATTACAGTTTTGCCTAGAGACAAACTAGTTTAAAAGGATTTCTGATTTGTCCGGTATTATAACAGCTAATCCCTCTTTAGCTTTCGTCTATGGAAATGTTAACGTGTTACGTATATCCAACCCACACTGTCAGACGTGTTCTTATTTTTGCTCAATCTTCAGGCTTCCTCGGCTTCTGATATTTCAATCGTCAAACCACTTAAAGAAGAGAGAAATTTTGCAATGACTATGCGTTGATTGTATCAGGTTTAACTCGCTTGTGGCTTTGCATATTAAAAGATGTGCAAACACGATCTACACCTGGAAGCTGATCAGTTAATTTATATACCGGCACTAAGACGCCATGCCCCAGAGCGTTAAAACCTTCAGTGGAACACGGGTCGTCCATCCAACTAGGATCACTAGCGGAAAGATACCTTTATGTTTCGTGTTTATGTTATTGCAGACTCTGCCCCTGCAAGACCAGTCGCAATAGTCTAATATCACCGACCATTTCGACGTGGCGGTTGCAGTTTCTGCTTACAATTCGTAAACGGGAGGTTACACGTTTCTTTTCACTTATTTGTCTTCGTCCAACTGTACAGTGAAATCACGTTAAACGATCCGGGGGCCCGTCGTAGATTTTAAATTATTGTTCCAGTACTAGTTTGGTGGAAGTAAGAAAATCCATATAATACATTTTGGACAGGTTGCATTCGAACTCGTGTACCTGACTTAATGTCCTTATATGCGTACGTATATGTAGGAGCGTAGGTCAGCCTAACATCGGCCTTCCTGGAGAGTTCTTCTACTGAATTCTAGAACCCTTTCTTGACGATGTATGTGTGGTCCGCCCATCGTGAGGCCTCTGTCTGAACAGGACAATACAACACAACGCAGAGAGAGGACAATCATCAATATCTTGAGTAGGATTCGAACCCAAGATCCCCCAAGCGGTCAAGACGACGCGTCCACTCTGATCGACAGATTTTATAAAATCCGCTCAGCCATGTGAGACCTGTGTTCAGCTTAAACAATTGTCTGATTTCTTTTATGGTTTCGACCATAATTAAGAACGGCTGTGGAGGGCATCAGTGACGACCAAGTTTTTGTGCTTATGATACGGGCTATAAAAGGGAAGGGGAAAGAGAATTAGAGATGTCTTCTATAATTAGACTGTTCGACGCCAGTAAAATAAATAAATGTCTGCGTGTCTCTTGTCTCCGTTATACGAAGAATGATGTAGCCGTTGAGGAGTTTAAAGTAGAATATCCAAGTGCTGACCTTCACTGCTACGATGGAAGCAGAGGGCCTCAGTGTGCGGTGTTGTAAGCAACGTCAAGATTGCTTGTAATTGCTCTGGGCGACAGACAGTAAAAATGCTGCTTATGCTCTACAAGTGAGAAAGAAGAACTAGAGTTGATCATTCCGAATTGCCTGAGCGACGCCAAGAATTCCGTTTGTACTTCACTGTCGTCCTAGAGTACGCGTTCGTGTGTTAACACCAAAGTTTATTCTCTGCCCGTATGAAAGTCTCTTGCGCGTAGTAAAACATCAAGACTGTCTTATAACAATATTATGTCAGAGGTTGTACGAGACGACGGGAACAGAAAAGTCTTGTAAGCAGACAGTGGGAAATGCAGCCAGTATAGTATTTGTGTAATGAATCAACTAGCCACAGACCTAAAAATTATCAAGATTGTTCTCAAGTCCATCTATTTCGTTTTCAATTTCTGAACTCACAGTCTTTCTGTTAAAATTGCCCATATTACCATTTATCTCTTAAAAAACCTATTGGAAAGCTTTTATACCGCCTGCGTTAACTACCAGCAATCCAGCGTTTTGCACTCAAAGTGTACTAATCAGTTTCATATGATGCTCAAAGTAAATAGCGACAATAACTTTAATTTTTGTTGTTGTAAGGCTTCCACTAAGCAGAGTTAAACGCAATTGTCACTTCCTGGTTCATGGCGGGAACCACGTGATCCACCGCGAGCTTCGGGTTTGAAGGATTAATGACAGAATTTGCACTTCACTGATATCGGAAAATTAGACTTGTGATCTGGGTTCAAACAAAATTATGAACTTTTACCATTTGTATACGTCTACGCCAAATTAAAAATGTTAAAAGTACAGTAACACGAAACAGTCGAACGAGCGTACATTATTATCGTACACTTCCTATTGTTGAATACGATTGAAGGTGGTGGTTGCGTATAATAAAAAATTCTAATGATAACTTACTACCCAATCGGCAACAAACTTTCTAATCCACTTTCCACGCGTAAATAGTCACAGCTGTAGAATATCCCACTTATAGCTATAGTCGTCCCATGCTTTCGAGCATCATTTGTGGCATGAATTTAGATTAACATATTTTAAAACAAAATGTTTAAATTGTTAAATGAGCGGAATGAAGACTGTTTAATAGACACTAGAAGCAGCAGCTAGGGTTTGCTGATGAAGAATTTAATAAAAATACATAGCTACGCGCAAGGCGTTATTGATTAATGCGAATGGATATACGCACGTATTGGCAAAGCTGACAAACACAGCATCTTGTTTTAAATTGGTTAAAAAAAAAAAGATTCTCCTCTTCAACATTTCGTAACCCTGCTGTCAACCCACTTCTCGTCTGTCTGCTCTTAAATGCTCTGTGTGATCTTATGACCTCTTTGAAAAAGTAAACCACTTCGGCACAACGAGTTAAGACTGTGAGAATAGATATATAAATAAACCTTAGCAAACTTTAACAGTTTCCTTGCTTCGGTCGTTGTCAACGCATACAGTAGCATACATACAGATGCTGTGTTTAGTACATGACCCCTGACCTGAGCCACGTGGCCGTGACGTCACTTGTTCAGCTGAGTCTCCATCTGATTTATATAGTAGCTAATAGTAAGCCCTCGTGTTTTATAAGTAGAAGTATAACGCAGACATCTTCTCAAATGAAGAGTGCCATAAGAACCTTAGCTGGAGTTAATCTCTGGGTACATGAAGGAATTCGTGTTAATTGTGATGCTCATTTTAATATAGGATGTAGTTTATAGTCAGAATTGGTCCATAGGTCATGGCTAGTTGACTTCAGAGTTTTTTCATGTCTCCTATCTAGTGAACTGTTGATTGAGTTATCCAAGAAAATTCTGTTATTTAATAATCATTCTGCATCAACAAAAACACGAAATTTTGAATAAAAGAGTTCAAAATTAAATCCGCGAAATGTATGTAGTAAAATATTCGGAACTCTTCGATAAATTAAGGGGGAAATAAATAAAATTGCATAAAGAGAAACTTCGTGGTTTTTTTCTTCTAGTATTGGCAAATGAAACGGATTAGATCTGTTATGAGCTTGATACTTGCCTCGGATGGAATAAATGACTTACATACTTAGATTTTGGGTGTGGTAATCTCTTCGAACGAAGTCCGAGATGGATATGGCAGATAGTATAATATTAAGAAAATTTGTAGGTACGTAAGTAAAACTGAAATTAAATGACTTAGAATCCGGTTTTCATTTTTGAATTAAGGTATGTTAGACACAGGGTTAATATACCAAAGCTTAGCTGAAAAAAGTGAATGGAAGCTGTGAAAAAAGAAATGTGTAAATGTAAATATACTACCACTGCTTCCGCCATCACCACAAAATTACTTACTTACGTGAGCCTATGTGCTGGGAGTGGCAATGAGAGATTGGACTTTCACATTGTGTGGAAATTTATACAAAGCAAACAAAGTTTTTCATGATTTAATTGAGACGGATATTTAATATCAATTACTCATTTAGTTTCACAATTTACAGATGCAATTTTGGGTTACATTTTCAAATGAGCCTAAACGGAAAAGAACATGCTAATAGGAAATACCACAAACTTAAAACAAAATTCTTGTGGACGGAGCTATTTTATAATAATTCCAGCTGAATATTCATAATTTTTAGTCGCCATGAATGATATGAACTACAGCCAAAAATAAATGTCAACATTCAAACATTTGGTTTATGTTGCACATGGACGTACTTGAAATGAGATTATTACTTCGTTCAATGTGATACTCAGAGTATAGCAACGACACTATGAACTTCTATTATTTTATCTTCATTTTGTGTATAATTTTAATTAATAGGCTTTCATTGTAAAAGGACATTCCAAAATAAAAAATAGAGGCCTAATGAAAATGTATTTTAACAATCAAAATTTGATGTAAATACAAGAATAATAATCTATTACCGAATCAACAGTCTGTCTCTCTGAACAAGTGAAAGTCGCCGGGATAAAATAATAGGGAGTCACAACTGATCGGATGAAACTGATGATACAGGTCACAAGTACAAACAGAATGAAGATATTTAGGATAAACTCAGACATAACCAGTGCTGACAAAACCTTCGGGCTGCAGAAATAAATCGATCTGCTACGGCGACAGAATACTGAGAGACAGATCCCCCAAATTAACGACTGATTACAGAGGAAACGGGAAGAAAAATCGAGGACTATCATGGAGAAGTCGAAACACCGCCTCAGCTGGTCAACAAACGAACTACTTAAAGAGTTTTATTTTAATGTAGATTATTAGCGACATAAATGGAGTAGAATCCTCCTCGAGAAGCTACTAGTTGCTTGGACGGTTATAACATTATCAGCTTTTTATGAGAATAGAAAGTTAACTGCAGTGTTTAAAAAGTCCGCCATTTTCAGCTAATTAGATTATATTGGTCAAGTGCAGATGCCAGCTCAGCATTCGATGCCTTAAAATGTTCTCACTCCCCAGCTTAAAGTCGCTGGATGACTTCTCGAGACTACTTCCTGGTTACAGGGCAATAAAGCAGGCTAAGAAGTACGACTTGTGTCATTCTTACAGTGAGTGTCCGTCCCACCGAGCCGGTCCGGCGCCACTACTTGTTAGGGCCATTTTAAATAAAGTGATAATGGAGAGGACTTTACTTGCAGGCTCTTGATTTCGTCACGTCATTGTCAACCTATGACTCGTGTGTGGTAGACATCGTGAATCAAGGAGTCTGACCGTCACACCAATTCAGACAAGGTAAATACTGACGTATCTTAAAAAGGTACACCGGCGTTTGCAGATGGCATCATGGGTTGATGTCTGCAAGCTCTAGTCCCTTTCCCACGCCTTCAAACACTATTTGTGCAGGCTACTGTTTCTTAATGGGCTGAACTACTAGAAGAAATTTATCTGCATCCACGTTCAGTAATAAATAATAGTAACAAGTAACAGACCCATGATCAGTAGAGCTGCTGAACGACTGGACTTGATTCTCAACAGGGCAGGATTTTTTTTTCCACAGCGTTCAGACCGGCCCTGAGGCCATCATGGGTACCTTCCTCGGGGTAAATCGGTATCCCAGACACATATTGGGGTAGTATCTTGCGGTAGGGCAAACTACCGTAACATGCCATGTCATCTCATGACCATTCGTGGGTGTCGTATATACCTGCAGACTACATGTTTAATTGTCAGGCTACCTCTCATTGCATATCTGCTGAACGATATACAGAATGTCCCAAAACGATGTATACACATTATAATACAGAATATTAACCCCGTGTGTATCATATCTCGTGGTTATATGGTTGGAATACACGGTGCGAATTCAGCGCAAACTATCCACCAAATAATGTACGCAGTCTAAAGGATCAACAGACTCGAAGCGAAATTATCCGTACAGATGAAACATACTAACTAACCTGCGGAGCGGAGTGGCCGTGAATAAATTAAATGGATTTATATGTGTTGAGTAGGTATATTGGTATCCCACGAAAAAATGGTGGTTAAAAAGTCTGGCATGTCTTTTCGTTTTAAGGGATTACTTGATCATCAGGGTAAACGTTTATGGTCTCGTAGCTTCCGATTTCCACAATTTCGGAAAGAACCCAAATCTTAACCAAGGCGTCGGTAAAAAAAAAAACACCTCGACAACACTTCCAGGCCTGACATGTTTTATATATTTAATTTGTTTATCTCCTTAACGGATATACAAATGATGATGGTAACACCATCAACAACAAACGAATACGAAGCATCCGAGGATGTCAGTCATTAAATCCGACAAAACATGTTACTGTATATAACATCGTGAAGAAAACAGGAAACATAACTTCGTGGTTTCTTACACTGAAAGCCTCCAGCAAGTTTTAAACAATTCGACATCTTTTTATCGCCTTTTCCTTACATTTGGATCCTCCGTTGTCTTGCTAGCCTCCGCTTCTATTCTTATCTTCAATCATAATCCTGACCTTTCTTTATGCTTCTCTGCACTCATAGAACAGAGGATCGTCTTTTGTCACCATTAGCCCAGCCCGCCTTCTCCCCACACCACCGGAACCGGAACTCGGTGTTTCTTATTTGCCCCGGTTCTCTCGCCTCCAGTCCTTCCTCGCTTTGTTTGCAGTCAAGTCAGAGTGCACTTCCCTCTCAACAGCGATTCTGTGCTCGCTTCTTCTTATTGCCACTTTGCGCCGCTCCTTACAGCAGATAGACCGACCGCGCGACTTCCTACATGAATTGCAGGATTTGGCACACGCACACACCACTTCTGACATGACGAAGGGAGAGAGAATCGAACCGAAGGTGAGAAGTCGATCACAAGATCTTTAGTTCTCATTCCAGTACAGAGAGATTTTATTACATACAGTTTCCAGTTAACTGGCAACTCAATTGGACTCAAAGGAATCACGCTTACATGCCAAAATACGAAAATATCTTCTCAGATAGCCAAAGAGAACGTCATGAACTTGCGTTCCAAAGTGCAGTGCTTGTTGGAGAGAATAACTTCAGAAATCATGACCTGTTTTGACTTCATCATCGCATAAACCTAGAACGTCAGCTGGTTATTGCCTGTATTGTAGCGCAGAGCCCTTAAATGTACGCGGTACATTATTATATAACGTACAACTTCGTGTCGCCTTAATTACTTAAGACATTCCGAGGAAGTTAAAGAAGGTTTAAATTGCGCAGACACCTGCTGTAAAGACGACGGCGCGTAATTGGCAATGAACTTTTGAACTCCTGATTCGCAGACCATCTGCCTGCTTCTTTCCAGATTAACATGACACATGCAGTTTACTCTTAACTTGCATTACAAATGAGCCCGACCATGTTTTAAATATTTTGTCATTCGACTCTGTCGTACAAGTATCCGCGGAACAATCAATCGATTCTCTTGTTATTACAGAAATGGATGTTTACCCGCCATTGGATTCCATTCTTTGAGTTAGGGCATACATCAAGATATATTCAGTTTCGAAGTACAAAGTAACTTTCCTCATTTTGTTGTACCACTATGCCCAGTTCCCAAGCAAGCACGCGGTCATCCTTGTCAGCTGGGTGCATTCGCCAAGCATGTACGAGTAGTTACGCAGTGACCAACCTTCATCGATAACTTCAGGACGCGCTAAGCCGTAGCGACAATTATATTTTTAGGGCACCTCAAGCTCTGCAAGTCAGAGTTTCAGAATTAATATGCATTTCATGGCTGGTTCTATAGCAATTTAGGAAACACAAGTTACCAGGATCTAGAGCAAAGTCGCGGACTTTTTGCTACCAATTATCAAGCCCTGCAGAGGGAGTGCTGTTGTCTTAGGCATGCCACATTGTATCCGACAAGTCTCGCTGCTTCGGTGTGGTTATGAAACGTGCCTCGAGGTGGCCGCCACAACTGTCACCGCTGCACGCAGAGGGAGAAAGAAGTGATGAAACAGATCGGGGAGCATAGCCAGCCAGTACCATTGATTTTTTGTATGTGAAGCTCAGCGGAGATTTAGGGTAAAGAGAGGGTGGGTACTGGAGAGGTGAAGGGTGTTGGTACCCCACTCAGTCTATGTGTGCCACAAATTGTGTTACAGTTACCCCTCCTTCAGTATCTCGTATATATATGTAGACCTACACCCCCGAAATGAGATAACGCGGCTAGGAGGTGGTGAACAGAAGGGATGTTGAGGGTAACCGCACAGCAGTCGGAGACTGGGGGATGGTTCACCACACTTCCCTTCACTTGCCCCCGTTCTCTCACTTCCTCGTTCTATGAAACATAATACACTTCGTTACCCTCATCAAAAATGTGCACAATGCAAGTCTTTTTTTGTTGTTGTATAGGTCTGCGTGTCAGAGGGGGTGTGTACAGAGGGATGAACATAGGGAGAAGCGGGGGGGGGGGGATCATGTACTGCATACAGAACACGAATATTAAAAATCGAAACTTAGAAACTGATTTCCCGTTTCGACTGGTTTGTGAACAAATATACCAACAAATTCCGTTGTCGTTTGAAACCTACAGCATTCCAAACACGCCACAAACTGTCGTTAGCAATCGTGCAGATATTGCGTCAACACAGTATTTTTCTCTCTTTTGACCCACAATCCCGTTCTTTTAGAATTCGAGATCTGGACTGTTCATATCTAATTTAGGCACGTGTTAAAATTCCAACACTAAGCTGTAAATAAACTCTCACATATCCCATCCCCAAATTAGACAGTGCATGTGATTTGCAAGTTACTTTCTATCATAATGTCATAGCTCATGAGGAAAATTAAAGTTTTTATGCGTGTTAATACAATACACAGACATAAAGCATGAAACCAGTCAAAGAAAATTCATTTACTAAATTTGGTAAAAAAATTTCAGTATCTTTATATCCAGAGTAGATAAGAATAAAGGTGAAAATAGTCATTTGTAAAAAATGAACAGTATCACTTTTAAACTTCGAAAACAGTTCCAACTTGGAGAAACTTAACTGAAGCTATAGAAACTTCGCGAAAAATCACGGGTTATTAATGGAAAAATGTCAAGTGAGTTTAATTTGTTGTAGAAAAACTACTAATCCAGCAGTATGTTAATAAAATTAAATAAATGTCAGTAGCAGTCTTCCAGGACGACACAACTAAACACACCGAGTAGAATCAATCACAGCCAGATTTAGAAGATTTCTCATAAAACAGCAAAGAACTACGCGATGAAACCTCGCATTATCTTAATCGTCGACCTCGAGACCTTCCGAAAATGTGTCAGAAATATTGAACACTAGAAATCTAGAAATTTAAAGTGTTTGATAAAGTCATCGTACGGTACGATACGCATATAACATGGCGGATAGGAAGGTATCGTGCTGGAGTTGATGGGGAAGGGGTGGCTCGGTGTTGTGGTGACAAGAGATAGCCGAACGGAGGGGGTGCTGTGGTAGGGGGAGGTCATCTCTCCTACATTCCGTCATGCATATTCAATTGAGTGTGGCCGAGGCGGCCGTGCGGCAGCCTGCGCTGTGACGCTGGTGCTGCCTAAGAAAATTGTGTGTACGTAAGGTCTAAACTGCTGAAGTAGATGAAGTAATTGATCTGAAAAAAATCGCTTAAGACGACAGACTCGAGAACACAGTGAGACACATAAACACACGTGTAACCACGGGCGGTGGTAGATTTTTAAAAGATGGACCATGATTATTCCAGAAACAAACATTAATTTACGGTTAATTATATATTATACAGAACGAAGCTTATTTGCATAATCATTGTTTAAAATGTCGGTTCATTATTCAGAGAAAACAAAATGTTATCTCCGTTGTAAAGATTAATAATATTCAGGGAAATAATGGCTGTTAATTCTGATAACCGGTAATGATAAATCTCTGTCATACTGCACAAATAAAGTTTCAGCATCGTCGGCTTCCTCATGCGATATTAAAATTTGTGGGGGGGGGTTCTTTACCGTCTTTGCACACTGTAGCTCAGTGACAATGTTGTTAAGCGTTAAAGCAGGTTGTACATGGTAACTTTACATGTACATAGAGGAAATAAATAATGGTCACCCAGAGGCAATGACCCATGGAATGTAGATCGGGTCTGAAAGGGAAAAGAAGCGATTTCCACACGAAGCGACAAAAATGATATACCTATGAATGGCGATTTTGTAAGACTACGCCTTTTAGTAACCTGTAGGACTATAAATAACCTGGCCATGGGCCGAGCATTTCACACAGAGATGAGATTTAGAGCGTCACTGCAGTGACAGTTAAGATTGTGTTTTTCTGGGCTGTGCCGCCTCGTAAATCAGTAAGTTGCCAGCGTAAGATCTGTGTGAATTCACACGTAATCTCTTACCTGATAAAAGTACAAATATACAATTACTTTCTGCGAACTAACTGAGGGATCAACAAAATTGTTATGATGATTTGCCTGAGCCTGCACGACACTTGAACAGGACAGCTTGCTTCGAGCTCCAGTCGCCTTTACTTTTGCGGAAATCACTCTTCAATAGTCATTATCCATTGGTGGGCGTACCCCTGCGTGGCGGAAGATCTTTACCAGGAACTCCAGACATCTAATTAGAAGTCGCTTGTCCTCTCCAACTGAGCTAAAACGGTTTGTTGTGAATCTGGACTGTGAACTGGAAGTAGGTATGAGAGGCAAATTCTTTATCAATTATTATTAGGCTTGTCAAATCAGGATGAGATGGTCGAGGTATGTAGCACGCATGTGAGAGACGAATGATAGATACAGAACTACTGTCGAAAAATGTGGAGGGAAGAAACAGCTTGGGAGGCCTAGGCATAGATCGGAGAAACAATTTAAATGGATCTTGAAAGGCATAGAATTTGAGGGGAAAGATCTAGTACGATGTTGTTCAGTTTTTCCTCGGTCGCGTTAAACTTTGACAATGACTGGGATGCTGTGTAGTATACTGCCGTAGAAATTAACCGTTGTCTTAGAGTGCGTACTGCCTTAAACATGTTTGATTTTAGTATTTTGTAGGCCTCTTGGAACAAATGTTTTTTTACAGCAATCGCGATGGAAATTGGAATGCTTTATCTGTGGGTATAATTTACAATTACAACTACTATAGAGACCGGTTCTTCAGGTTTAATCGAGTGTAGACATTACTACATGAAATGTCCTCTCTTCCTCATCTTCAGGTCAGTAAGGGGGAAAACGTACGTACACGTTTTCATGTTGCGTAAACCGACCACGTCCTGAGGACACCCAACTTTCGGATGAGCTGCGTCGCCCTGCCGTTATGTTGTGAAATCTGCGAAAGAGGGTTGGAAACGGGGGAGGGAGTGTGGGTGGCAAAGGGGTGGCAGAAAGAGAGACAGAGACAGAGGGGGGTTCCACTTTATAATTCTGTCGAGCGTCCCTTTTCGCTGTTTAATTAGGGAACGGACGCATTACCATATCGCAGCTTGGCCTTTGCAGCTTTGCTTTATAAATACCACCACCTCTACCCTTTAGCAGAGCCCCATCCATGATGTTACATTTACAGGGTTAAAACAAAATCAATATTGGCAACGAACACCACCACAACCAGGACAGACTAGACTGTTCAGCACAAGACCGGGATATTAGCAACACGTCTCCACTGACGCTGGAAGAGAACTAACACCTGCTCGCTTTCATTTCTGATTCTTTCAGTAGGAATCTCGGATACTTTTAAAATAATGGTCCTTGATCATTACCTCATGCTCTCGCTCGTCGTACAAACAAAGAGTAGTTATTTAGTAGTGGGTTTAAAGGCGTGTCAGCTGCCACAACACCTAAACAAGTATTTGTGGGTTGGTGAGCTAATGTCCTACAGAATAACAACAATAATAAGACAGACTTGTGTAAACAGCAGTGGTTGTACACGTCGAATAAACATTCTAAATGCTTATGTAAACAAATTTACCATGGAAACAAATTATGTCCCACTCGTTTTTTATGAAACGGTTTTCAATTACTAAGACTTCTTTCTGAAAAATTATCTGTACTAACTCTTCACAGAGGATGTATCTACATCTTTCTCTCTTGTTACGTAATACATGTAATGTGTCACTCAGTTTAAATGAGTAAGTAA
>NW_019059605.1:1504512-1514619 GCF_000696155.1 Zootermopsis nevadensis | reverse complement strand
CCCCCCCCCCCCCCCCCGGCCAAATTGCAGTCACAATGCTCGACTTGTTGAAATATACAGTGAAAATGAATACAATCCCTTCAGGGAACTGTTTATATACAACTAAACTACCTGTCTCCCCAGGTTCATTTTAAGTTCCATAATGAATGACGCAGAAATGAATCCGCCAGCCTGGAACTGATAGCTTTGTTCAGTGACAGGAAATTTCTCTGTCATGATGGAAGCAATGAAAACTCATAAGCGTCTAATAGCACAGGCATAATAAAGCTCGTTGAACTTATCAATAGGCTCGATATTTCATTATAACTTTGATTCATTGATTTTAATTGGAAAATCGAGAATTCGAGTTCTCGTTTAATATATTCTTAGTTGACCACGTTGGGACGAATTAAGTCGAGACTGACAGGCGGCATTCAATATCATGACGTGGCAGAAGCAATGTTATTTATAGCTGATATAGATGGAAATGGAGTGCAAAAATCTGAGGAATATTTATGGACGTTTGCGAATGTCAGTATGACTGTCCGGGGTTAAATGAAGGGAAGCCAACAGAATTCAAACCACTGTCATTAGCGTTAAATTCTTTACGAAATAACGAACTTAAAATGGGTATCATGAAACGTAAAACGATCTTCAGATGTCAAAAATTAGAGTGCTTTTGCTGCTTAAAATGTTAACGTTTGGTTTATAGGGAAGTTACTTACTCCGAAAATCCATATAAGCTAGGGAAAAAAGAGCTTAAATTAAAACAGTCATCGGAGAGTTAGGAGATAAATATGCGAACACAGCATGAAGTTACATAATCTGGATCAGCAGTTGGTTGAATAACAAAGTATTCGTTATATACATGGAACACAGTGCGAGACTGGTTAAATAAGTACAGGTCTAGGCCTATGAGAAATTTATCGCACATAAATGTTGAGATAGCGGAGTTTCGTCCATATGTTTCCATGACTTGGAATGGCATTAAATAAATTATACAGTTTATAGGTCCGATATTCTTTAGCTGTTATCTGCACGCGTTTCCTTTTAGCTGATATGTGCTAAACTCTGGGAGTTGACAGACACGTCGTGAAAATTAAAAACAGGCTAATGATGTGAAGCTTAAGTCTTGTTTCTCAAATCGAGGTTTATCTAAGAACTAAGAAGTGCATTCCGGAGGTTGTGGACAAGTGTGCGTTCACTGATAAATCTGTAAGCATCTTCTTCCCCGCAGGAAGCGTGAAAAACAGGTGAGCTAATTTTATTCCTCTTATGGAGCGATACTCGACTCGGGTAAAGATTGTAGCACATGACATTGAGTCATGCAGTTAAAACCTTGCATTTAACTTTATCAGTGAACGCATTGCAGTTACATTTATCGCAGAGAGTTTTGGTGACGGTGAATCCGGGCCGCAGTACAACTGGGATATGAACAGATATTTGTTGTGTACAAGAAATTGTTTTTAGAATATCAGCTTTAACGGTAAGGCAGAACAACAGGCCGACACAACTACAATTCACTAATTATACTGAATTCCTCAATCCCGCGTAGCGTCAGTTGAGCCCGAGTAATCTTACTGTATAAAACGAGTAATTCATGTCAATAGTTTAATCCGAACTGCAAAAATTAAAAAAAATTCTAAATTGGTTTCAAGATGTTGCAGCGGTTGTTCTGGATAAAGGCGTTTCAGCTTGGATGTGAATGTACGTTCGTTAAAAATGCACTGGGGTAATTGCATGTCTTAAGGAAGACCGCGCGATCATCTACACGCATGCACTTGGAACAGAGAAATGTGGAACACAGTATGTAAATGAGAAAGCAGTTAAGAAGAACAGGTTGTGAATGAATATGTGCAGCTGAGGAAAAACGTCGTAACAATTTTGAACAAGATGAGGTGATGACAATCCTTCAAATGAGTAATTCCTTAACGGTACAATACGCAAAGGTCTAGAGGACTAATTGCATCGTAACGAAACAGCATACTTTTCTCTACACATGTTACGCATATAAGCGTAAGCAATCACTTTAAGAAAAGTGTTAAACCAATTAGAACATTTTCCCCTTCTCCTGGATTTTCAGAAGCTGTTGTTACTGAAAACTTTGGTATCTACCTTCACGTGTTACAACCCAGAAGACCAATATCGACATCTCCACCGCCGTGAGAACTTGAAACCTCATACAGAACACCATAACAAAATCTCTCGATACGGGACATTTCTGCTATTGACTGACATTGTCCAGGTTCTGCCGCTGTTTAATGAATTTATTTAACGTTTCCCCAAGCCTTTTAATCGATAAAATAATGCCGAGTAACCGCTGTAGTCTGTGACCAGTAGCTAGTTAGAGCACCAGAATGACAGCAAGCGTGGGACTAAGATACTTTATGATAACAATTGCAAACCGCATTCGAAATCTCGAATTTAATCCAACAGGGAATGAGAGTAATAATTGATATGGTATCGGCCTTGGAAGTCGAAAGCGAACCATAAGAATGGAAATGTCAATTCATGAAATTTGCATTACTGACTCCCCTCATAATTCTTTTGTAGTTTTGTGGGTCACAGAACCTTACCTACCGACGGGCCGGGTCAATGTTAGGTCTGTAAGACACGCTGATAAATGTAGTCTAGGCAGTTTGTATGAACTGAAGTTACAGAGCAACGAAGCCGACTACAAAGTGATATATGAGAGCGACGGAGTTCTGGTTCAAATCGGAACACTTTAAGACCACGAGTACAGAGTCTACTGGCACAAATTCGACCCTAACTTGTCCTCCTGTGTAAACTGTGTGACGCATAAAACTTGTTCACAGTGGGTCGACAGGAAATCTTTTGTCTGCATCAAGCATCTTTCTTCCATATTATCGTAAAGCAGCTGTCAATATTTTCCTTCATGCGAGATTTGATGTTCTAACGGCGGAGATGATGTTCTTTGGGTAATGACGACATGTAGGTAGATAACGTTTAAGCCTTGAAGATGGAGACTATGTTTCTCCGAAACGTTGGTATCTACGTACGAGTCTACACGACATCAGTCCAGAAGAACTTATCGTCTTCCTTCATATTTGAACGTTGGACGCAGAACAAGCAACCCACAACATATACACTGGTGTAAATTTCTCAGTCAAAACTACATATAGAACAAGTAATGAGATGGTAGTTCTATCTGACAGGCAGCCGAATTTAATCTCAGTTCGAAAGTTGTCCATCCTGACTGAGGTTTTCCATGGTTTTCCTAACTTTTCAAGCCACACGGATGTCTTGGTTGGAAACAAATGACCTAACATAATGTCAAAAAGTTCGAAGTCTTAATTTCTGTGTCCCGTTATGCTTGCTCTGTGCTTTCAGATCATGACGCCATTTTCCTTGGCTAAGAAACAATTACATGGATCTAAATTATGTTAACTTGCTCAGTATATTATGACAAAAAAAACTAACCTATCGCAGGATCTGAGGTTCTTACCGCGGCGTCGCTCAGGCAAAAGCACACAAATTGGCAATACTCTTCACGAAGTTAAAAGGCACCGGAGTCTTAGAGCAAGCTGATTTGACGAGACTGTACCACTGAGTTCTTTGGTTTCGCGATCCTCCCACTTGATGTTCTCTTTTCGCTTTGCTTGCATCTCAGTGTCCGCCCTTGTAACTGCCCCAAGCAGCTAGTCGTCTGTCTGGCAGGGCGTACAGCCAAGTGTGAGATTCACTTCTTACATCTTCTTCCTCGACTGTCCTACAGGAAGGAAAGGAACATATCCCCGATCTTCGTACAAACTGAGTGTGTAGTCCTCCCGGCAATGCCACACGCCCCGTGTCAAAACCCGAACTGTTCCTTCCTTCTACTTAGATATCATTGATCCCGTGGTTTATTTTACGACGCTGTCAGTAACCCAGTCTCTCTATCAGCAAAGTCAGATGACAGAATGACTTTAAAATTAAGTTTAATGGACATGGAAGGAAGCGGGCCTGGTATATTTTCGGTACTATCCCAGCATTTACCTGGAGGAACTGTAGAAAATAACGAAGAAGATAATAAGACACCGACTGGAAATAACGTTTCAGGACACATGAAGTGTTTGTGACAAATGTTTAGGGCCAAAGCAGCTGATATTATGGCCGCACTAATCTCAAGCAACGGGACACGGCTACACCAATTCAGTATTCCAATTGGTGTCCTCGCTTTGTGCGGGAAGGTTTCAAGTGTAGTAAAACGCATCAGTGATTCAGTACAGAAAATTAGTGACCTTGCAGGTTGTTGAATTCGTTATTATTTCGCGATGTTTTGCATGTCGAAGTGTTCCGTCAGGCTTTTTTCCCCCCCAATCTCTGTTCTGGCTGCGTAAGTTATGGCGGGAAAGATGAAAATTTGGTTGGGGGGGTTGGAATGTTACGGGGGAGGTCTGAGGGATTCAGAAGACAGTGGCACCGTCTGTATAAGATCTCAGGGGTTGCATGCTACGGGGGTTTCCCTTCTTCCTTCTTCCACCCCGCCCCCTCAGGGCCCTGTCTCGCGCTTTTACTTCATCTAGCATCACTTTCATTGTGATTTATCTTTCGTCCCCACATCCTCCAAAACTAAAACCAGCTTCTAGCAAAAACACGCAGACCCACAAGCAATAGTAGAAAGAAAAGGAGATGCTGTGTGGGGGGTGAAGGGGGTCAGAATGTCGACGGCCCAACAGACCAACCGTCGAAAAAAAAAAATTGAAACCCTCACATTTATAATCATTATTTGCACATCGCGTCAGCTTGTCTTGGCGTCCGTACAGGGGAATCGAGTAAAGGAAAGCATGAAAAATAAACGAAGATGAAGATAAAGAAAGGAAGGCCGACCGTTAACTTGGGGCAGGGGGCGCCTTCGCGATGTAGTGGTGTCGCCGAATCTTGCTTTTTAGCAATGCTGCGTGGTCCCAAAGGGTTAAGGTGCTGTTTTTTTTTGTTTTTTTTTTTGAAACAACTCGAGTGACGTAACGAGACGGCAGAAGTGCACCAGCTCCGGGGAAACAGGAACATGATGAGATTCCAGGTTCTCACGACGGCGAACCTAAGATGACTTCTGAGTTTAGTCTGGAAGAAGTCAACCTAAGTTTCAGTGGTAGTTGCTGCCTTCATTATCAGAACGACACCCTTCTTCATAATCGCCGCCGTGAGAACCAAACATCTCATCAAAATTGTAAAAATTGTGCCAAGATGGCTCCTCTGATTCGTAATTAACAATTAGTTCATCCAACCTTACACAACGTCAGAAAACTATATTACAGCGTAAAACAACCAGAAAAATATTAATACGGAACGAGTCCTCCAATGGCAAGACTCTCTAATTTCAATGTGAGGAACAAAGTTTAACAGAAGATAAAATAACATCACGTGGCAACTCAGAAAACCCCGGACATGCATGTTTCAAGCGGGATAAGATCCCGCGACCCCACGCCTTTATATAGCGCTGCTGCTGTCATCGGCTTGAAGTTTTCTGCGCCTTTATTTTTAGTTAATTCCTTAAGGCTTATATCGCATGCTAATTAACTGATTTTACATGACTGTATTAATCTCTTACACGATTATATGAATGCGGCACATCTGAAGATTCGTACAGCGACACAGCTGAGATTACTGCCGCCCGTGGACATCAGACGAGAAAGTATGTCATTGTTCTAGGGTACGGAATACGACGTAAGCAGACGCGAGGGCGGACGAAAAATGAAACTTAATACAAGGAGGGGTACCTACAGTTTAATTGCAAAATGTAACTCACGAGGCGACTGTCATGGTAATGACTAATAACACGAATTAGCAATATGGCCGCCAGGAAGGCGCGTCTAATACCTGTATTTTCATATAACAGCATGTGAAAGGCCGGCTTGCCACTGGCTATCAGAAACATTTTAGGAGGATGGCTGTTGTCCGAAAGCAGCTTGTATATACATGTTGGTCAGTTTGTTAAGGGCGTTCACCTTCATTATAACCTACTTTCAAGAAGGATGGTTTCACATAATGTGTATCATAAAGTGTCTGTTGATAACAGTTGTGACGTAGAAGTATTGTTATTAAAATGATTGTCTATGTCTAATCACTACCAGACTGAGACATTATACTCAGTGTCACATACAACATCGGTTATAGCAGAAACTCCTGAAAAAGGGAAGTATAATATATCTGAGGTGAGATTTGAAGTTCACACAGCGTCGAGAATGTGTCTGGAATGTTGCGCGCATATGTTGAGGAAGTTTACAGATGTTTCAGAAGTGCTTGCTGCCTCCATCATCAAGGCAGATCTGATAAACTCGCTTGTTTCATTGGCGTCTGTTACTAGACACTTGAACGCTCATATGGACAAAACAACTGTTCTTAATGTTCTTCCACTCACTGATTGAATACCCAAATTACATCTGTCGTTGCAGATAAAGCCTTCCAAAAGATCATGTAATTATTCTTGAATATAACCCAAAGCTTTTCAAGTGTAGGCGTAGTGTCTGCGCGATTACTATGAGATGCAAAAGTATCAAAATTATGGAACGCTGTTATTACAGCTCATCTGCCAAGAAATCTGGTCTTTGATATCCGTCATAATCACATCTGTAGCAAACATGCAACTTGAGAATTGGGGGTCTGTGGGTAAAAGTCCCGTCGGTCTGTACTCTTGAAAAATAAATAAATAAATAAATAAAAATAAATTGCACACTGTTCAGGATCTGACATACATAATCCTGGGCCCAAGTAAACATCAGCATTTCAAGATGAGAAGAGGTAACGGTGCAGATGCACTGTGACCGAACCATTTATGTCAATACGTTAACGAGAAGTAAAAATTCCTTCTACACATTATTTCCCCTTTTCATTTCCTAGCAAAAGCCACATTACCGCTGAGATATCTTACTGGGCTAAATAAGTCCCGTTTATGAAATACTAATCCGTTGAAAAACGAAGGTTTGCCAAGACGGTATATGTTTTGTGTTCAGTGGCTCTGCGTCATGAATAATAGGCATTATTTTGTCAATCAAAGGGGCAGAACCAGAGCTCCTTCAGAAGAATTTACATATCCATTATTATGGACAGACATGATGACTACTTGTCCATCTGCAGGATAGTATTTGGCATACGGGAAATAGGACAGGGGCAATAAGTATAAAAAGAGAAAGCCGCTCTACAGAACAACTGGACTGGCAACCGGCCTGATCTGAGGCCACGAGGTCGAAGCAAAGTTCAAATTACGGACCGCCCGTGTAACTCGCAGTGCGGCTATAAGCAGTTTGTCCAGGAGGGATCCATTCCTGGTACGAGCAGTATAAAAACACACTTCCTCCTAGAACCGGTTTGGACACTATGAGGATACCTTCGTTGCTCGTGCTGTCTCTGATGCGATACTCAAGAGAGTATTTATTGCCGCTTCGCTGTAAGAGCTTTGCATGCCTGTAAACTCAGCGTTACAGATTTAAACAACGTTTAATATTGGAGAGACATCAGTATCTGAAGGCGATGAGAATGTTAGCTGCCTTCCGGGATGTTGAACCGTGTGGTCTTACAGAAGTTACTGACGTTTCAGAGGTGCTTGCTGCCTCCATCATAAGGACCATAGAACCTCTGAAACGTCGGTAACATTCTACCAGACTACACGGTTCAACATCCCAGAAGAAAAACATTTTAATGCTGAAATACTGCAACAGCGCTAGTACAGACTTGAAGTCTGGGATTACACAGTAATTTACCAGGATGTTACGTGAAATTCCCAATACCATAACCAGTTCTTGTTTTGGGTGGCCCGTCACCATCTCTACAGAACTGCTGCTACGCAGTTGTGTAGCGAACCTAGTTTTGACAGGGTGTCAAGTAAGCTGTATAACGTAGTCGTCCTGACGATGGAGGCAGTAAGCTCTTCTGAGCTTCGGTAAACTTCTATCATACTACGCGGAGCAACAACCCAGGAGACAGCCGTCTTCCCACTTGCCGCCGTGATAACCTAAATCTTACATATTATAAACTTCCTTCAGTAAATTTGTATGTAACCATACGTAGCCTCTTATCCGTCTGCCGGAGCATCGGTCCACGTGATACGTCCAGGGAATTTATGTATAAAACCACGCCTGGGGGTCAGTGGTTCTCAGCCTTTTTGACATATAAGGCCGCATTCACCTTTACCTGTTTGCTCGCGGGCAACAAAGTTAGGAGGATAATTTATTGAAATTTCATGACAATTTATAAAACTGCTACTCACTATTATAACCAAGTCCACATATTAGTCAATAATATCCTTTAACAAAATCGGCTAATAATCTCTGTTCTTCATTAAGGTAAACAGCTGCTCACGGCAAAAATCGATCACATTAACAAAAAGGGTTTCCTGATACCAGGAAACTATCACAAACTGTGACGTAGTACAACAATAAATACGGACGCGCCGGACAAAACATCGGCGGGCCGCTATTTGAGAGCCTCTGCTTTATGACCGGGAATCTCCGAAATCTAACCGGAAACGAGACATCTGTCCTTGTCCCTCACACGAGAGGATGCAAATACCAACATCTGCATACGGTTGCGTTAAACGATCAACGTGGTTATAATTGATTTCACTTATGATCTGCTTCGTCACGGGTATAGCACATATTTGCTTCAATCTGGCACAAGCTTAAGTGGATGGAGCGCGTCAGTTATGGCAGCTATTAACGTCCATTTGCCAACTTGCAGAAGACTACGCAGATATTCTGAAAGTTGTGATAGAGTGGGCTGTGTACTACAGCGCTACGTATCAGATTTTCCAGGAAATAACATATCTACAATTGTATTTCTTCAATAAATTCAAGCGAATGTAGTTATTTCATCATCAGTTTCATTGTGGCGCAAGTTTTACCGAATATACTGGTAGTAATGTGTTCGATGACAGATTTAGTTAACAGGATACCCGCGTGAAGCGTGTGGGTGCATTGTGGTTCCCTAGCAATGAAAGCTGAAAAGGACGGACTGTTCATAATTACTTCTCATTTCCCTTGAATGAAGTGAAAGCAACGCAAGGAAAGTAAATAGAAAGAAAGAAAGATGGGAATGTTGGGCCGGGAAGGAATTCTCCCCCTCCCCGTGGAGTTGACGAGCGAAGGTTTGAGGGGCAAAGCCTCTAGCAGGAACATTGTAAAATTGCAAGTTTGTGTGAACAAACAAGCCTATTCTGCCTGGTGACTGTTTAACGACGCGGTGTGTGCCGCATGTCACACAGAATCAAATAGTAAGAATTAAAAACCATACTATTCTTTTAAAATGGTCGTGGCCTATTTAATACACTGGTGGCAGACATTGTGTTACAGAATCCTTGTTCACTTCGATGAGATCATGAGCATGAGATGTTCTAATGATTCACGTTATGCTCAGACAAGTCTAGTAAATACTGTGCTTCACTACTTCAATTCAGCAGGCATATTATTGCATCTTCAATTGTTTATTATGGTAGGAAATTAATTAATGTCAGTCTGTGATTATAATCAGAAGCAAAAAAGCCACAATTTAATTGTCATCATTAGGAACACAAATGTCGATGTCAATGTTTAGAACTGGGATTACAGAATTACGATTTCTTCAACACCATTCTTTTTTCTGTATACGAATCATTTCGTAAATTGTACTCTGTATTGCTAATGTAATAACCGAACGTGTGAAGTCAGCGTGGAAAGATGAAATATCTGCAGGACATCGATGCGGAAATCACTATGGTGGGATGTCACAATACGGAGACGTAGATGGTAGGGTAGTGTTTATTTAGGGGCGGCTGTGCATATTTCAAATTACAAATATTTGAAATGTAGAGAACTGAGGGGAAGGTTGAATTTTTGCACTGGGTTTTCAATTTAAAACTGATAATGTTTGACTGAAAAGAGAACTGGCTTTCATATGCATGCCGATCCATTACTAAACACACATTCTTCAATGAAGATCCCCATGGTACATAATACTGCTACGCTGAAAGGACATAATTTGCCGAAGATCCTACAGCAGCTGTCTATTCATAACAGAAGTGCTAAATGAAGAACGAGGCTAGTAATTAGTAATCAGTTATGACAGCGATTAGCGGATACATTTATCTGGCCGGTCCCGGTCAAGAGTTGTCTTGCAACGTCTTGCAGCTGACCGCTGGCGAGGAACCATTCAACC
>NW_019059605.1:1431310-1504456 GCF_000696155.1 Zootermopsis nevadensis | reverse complement strand
GCCCGACCGCCGGGGTCAGTACCCCTTACTCACGCCTCCTCACTTCGCCAGCATCTCATCCAGTTACGATGGACCCTTTTTCGATTTAGCACCGACCCGAGAACTCATAATCAAACAGTATTTGAACACGCAGTAAAAATGTGACCATCTATTGAGAATGGACTTCGATAGCGTTCTTGTCATCAGCATAGCATATAAATTGAAAACATGCGAAATCTGAGGTATTTAACGCGCTGTTTCGAAAAAATGAAAACTCTGGTGTTTTAATGTCGGAGAAGAACAGTAATAAGAAAATAAATTAAAACTGTATTCATCATGGAATATGGTAATCACCCAAATAACATTTAAACATAGTCCTGTATCAATAAATGACATCATCTCCATAACAAATCCGCCAATTAGTTTATGCTGTTTAAGGAGATGTCGATAGTTTATCTCAGAATCATATAAAAAGCTCCTTACCAAATTCGAAAAATGTTATTATCTCATCCTTTTTAAAAAAACATACTGAAATCTGCAAAAAAATTGAATTTGAAACTATCCTTACATTTACTGGAAAAAATAAATAAAAGTATCTTTATACATGTTAAGTAAACTACTTGGACCTAATTTTATGGAAACCATGTGGATGTACGGATGATGTGGCATGGCTTAATTGAATTATATATTATAAACATTGAGATAATCATTATTTTAATTATAGTGATAGAAAGAATTGCATAATATTAATAAGGGAGCAAAAATTATTAGTAAGTTACATTTTCCACTACCCAACTTTGCGGTCGAGTGGTTGACATTCACTCTTCGTCTGCGGTCAAATCCTGACAGCGTTTTCGTTATTTCCCTCAGTCCTTCCAGAAAGTGCTGGGATAGTACCTTAAATTAAGTCACGACTGGTTAATTCAACATCCAGTCCATTTCACTAATCATTAAATAATCTGTGCGCTTTGTGTTCTGAGCTACGGAGGGAGTCATTAAATAAACAGCAAACAAATTTTACACACTGTTATCTATATAACTTCTTGGATATCTTAAAAATTATTCATATTTCTCACGTTTTAATATTATACTCTGTAAGTTCCATATTTATTCGTGACTAACGGCAGAAAATCAGAAACACAGAGATGCTGTTATTTGCTGTGGACTGGAGGGTGGTTCGTTCTTACAGTCAGACATCGAGCTCTTCGTTTAAGTTAATATTTTTGAGGTAAAATATTGCATAAATGAACTTGGCCTTGAAATGATAGAAATCTTCCCTTTGTACGCTATGATCGGTTTCATATAAACATTTAGACTTATAGCACCCAGCTAAACAATTTGCAATATGTTCTATTAAACAACGCAAATAAACAAGAAAGAGAAATCTGTAACCAAAATTTAGATTATATTCCGACATTAAGTACAAATTCTGATGTGTATTGAAATCAACATTCACCTTTGTTAAAATTAAATCTGAGTCTAAATTTGTTTATAAATCTTAGCAACGGCATTAGTAATGCGTTCAGCAACCTGGTGACCTTACCCTTAAGGCCAAGAGTTACGAGTTGTTGATTCTGTTACAAAAACCAAAGGCAAACGAATTTGTATAAGTTGTATATGAAACTAGTTCACGCCGCTCCAAAACATGAGCTGGAACACTGTCCCAGCCCATGTCATAACGGAAAGCTTTACACAAAAAATATTGAATATAATTCACTCTTGCACGTATCCGCTTTCATTAGCCCATCATTGCAGCGCGATGCAGCTAATCTAAATCTTTGCTCGTGCATGATCGAGAACATCAACTATTACACCACAAGACACAACAGACCACAGGCAAACACGAAGCGCCCTGCTCAGAGCGTCTAATCAGAAGGCCACGTGACCCCCTCCCAACACGTGACTAAACTACAAGACAAAATTCTGCCCTTAGGCAATGCTGCCCTTAACATTTAAGAGATGAAGTAGCCTTTAGGGTGAGTGTTGTCACACAGATCAGGTAAATCAAACTACGAGTGCATTTTAATATCATATGTGAAGTGGCACTGCAGCATAAAACCGTCCTAAAAGAAGCATCAGGGCGATGAATCGCCCTGATGACGGAGGCAGTATGACCTCCGAAACGTTGGTTAACATCGACCAGACTACATAGCGCAACAACCCAGAAGACAGAACTCTTCATACTCACCGCCCTGATGACGGAGGCAGTATGACCTCCGAAACGTTGGTTAACATCGACCAGACTACATAGCGCAACAACCCAGAAGACAGAACTCTTCATACTCACCGCCCTGATGACGGAGGCAGTATGACCTCCGAAACGTTGGTTAACATCGACCAGACTACATAGCGCAACAACCCAGAAGACAGAACTCTTCATACTCACCGCCCTGATGACGGAGGCAGTATGACCTCTGAAACGTTGGTTAATATCGACCAGACTACACAGCCCAACAATTCACAAGACATAAATCTTCCTAGACCTAGTTTCCACTCTGATGATTGGAGTCCTAGCGGATATCTACACACTGAAATGTTTACGTCGGAGCAAGATTGTAGATGATGTAAAGACTGTGACGTTCTATAAAGTGCATGCGCAATTGATGACGCCTTTGTGGAAACAGAAAATGAAATAAAATACTGAAAGTAGCCTCAAAAGGGGGGGGGGAAGTAGCGGGTAGGCGGATTGTCATCATCATGCCACCCCTTCCTCATGGGATTAAAACACCCCTTCATAACCTCAGGGGGTTGTCTAAATCTCTTCCCCTCTTTTTCCTACTAACCCCTTACATCATATATACACTATCGTGGCGATGATGATGATGGTGATGCTGTTGCGATGTTGCCACGTTATTATTTTCTCAGCCGCAGAGCGTTGAGTGTAAACCCCAGCGCACGCTTTACAGGATTTGCCTAATAGGGTTGTCAGCAAATTTGCCCGAAATAATAGACAAAGTACACTCCAGTCTCATAAGAAATAAATATAGACATCCGTTTCGCCTTTGCCAATGGGAATATTTTATGGTCTTAAAGAAAATGCTTGCCATTAACTTTTGAATGGGCTCTTGTAAAATGAGCGTATCTTGGGTTGTTAAGAAATAAGAAAGCGAAGGTCAAAGTTTTCACCTCACAACGAGGAGCATCCCCCTTTAAAGGGTCTTGTTTATTGGAAACGAGGCCACATTATGGATGGTTCGGGGGAGGTGGCGGCAATCTGATAAAGGAGATACAAGCGAAAATCAGGTTTCCAGAGAACGGAGCTGTTGTTATTATTGGGTGTATGGAAAAATAACAAAGAATAATTGATGTCGGGGAAATTTTTGGCCGTTGTTATTACATGCAATTCGTGTATACTGGTTATTGTCATAGATTGATTCTGTCTAGCGTGAAGGCTCATCACGCTATCAGTTATTTTGTTTATGACGTTTTACCTTTCGGGACAATGGGTTTGTTGTAACGTATCAGTATTCCGATAAAACGGTATAAGTCACACAGATCGACAGAAACACTTGAAACACAAAATATGCTTAGAAAAATAAGAATGACAGAACGTTTCTAGATCCAGTAGTGTACGTGGATCTTTTTATACGCGCATTCGCATATCCGCGGTTTTATTTCAACATGATGAACATCAGTATCCTATTCGTGGTCAAATATCAAAGGCAAATACCAGCGTCGAACTTTCTTCACGCTTATCAAAGAATGCGATGCAGATGATAGCTTTGCATCAAGGAATTCTAATACCAGTTGAACATCAAAATGGCTATTTCTAAAAGTTTCGTTAACGCAGCGGTTTGTAGGAACATAAACCCCGTGTATAACGAGAGTCACCTGTGATAAAGTTTCAATGACATTGCTTGGCTGAATATAGGTAATATCCTGAAGATACGTTTGCCAATAACGAATTTGGAATAGAAGTCAGTAGGCCTGAATACCACTGAATACTTATGCACGTAGGCACAATCCACCGGTTTGTAACTCTTCGCGTACGATATCCTCTGTACAGAGAATTCAGCATTTTGTGCGGGACAAGATTCTCTGGCAGATTAAATGCTCGTTTTAATCCGCGGAGAAAAAGAGTTCTGTCGTTTCTCTGGTGTTACAGAATAAATCTTCAGCTTCGAATGATGAAAATTTTTCCAGCACACTTAAAATGATCAAATTTTATGAAAGGAACTGAAATTTATTTCAAGGGAGCAATTGTCTTTTGCTTCAGTGCGTCGCTTGGAGACGTTTAAAACATTGCTTTTGATTATAGGCCTCTACATACTATGTGGGATGAGACGTAAATTAGCACAGGAATTTGCCCAAGAATTTCTAAACAGGATTTACACGGCCCTTCTAAGTTGTTTAGAAACCGAATTAAGAAGATGTTAGAAAATGTTTCCTGATAATTTACGTGGGAAAAAGTCTAGCATGGACTGGTTTGACAGAGGTGTATTTGCAATGCATCAAGCGATATTTGGATTCCAATCGAATCCTTCAGGCTATACATATATACATGTCCACGAATTCCTCACAAACTAGCCATTTAATTTTAAAATTTAAGGCTCCAGTGTCTGTTGATCGTTACGTGTATTTAACAAAGCATCATGACCGAATGAAACAGGGAAATAAATAGTTTGACGTATTTATTATGAACATAAAAAAATAGCCCATCCCCCAACTATGGTAATTTATCACATTTCCATTTGGGAAAATGGGAAATGTGTGGGAAGTGAAATAGCAACCTGTGAGTAATGTATCGAGATTATTTTTTTCTAAACTTAATTTGTGTTTAGTCAAATAATGAAGTCATTTCTCCTCGGTCACGAACTGAGTTACGAGTAAGGACAGCATTTGTAATACTGCGGTAACCACGGAATATAGTTTATGGAAAAGAGTAATCGAAGGGGGCAGGGGAGTGGTGAATGCATGCCCGCAGCACAGCCATTGCACTAATAGTAAGTAGTTCATGCATTCAGATCACACATATGCAGAACAAACTATTTTTTGGTCTATCTTTATGTATGGATCTCTTGGCATTCCGAGCTGTACCAAATGACGTAAACACATGCAAGCAACTGTCCAACCAGTCACTGGAGCACTTGTTAGCCGTCAATACGAAGGAAACTAACCTTGTCCAACTTCAGGCCTGGATCATCGCGAGTGTTTACAGTAACATCCAAAATACACATCTGCATCACGGTAATTGCCTTGTACATTCACCTTAAAAGGGATGAAGAAACAGTTACAACTAGTTACATATTAGCGTAATCACCTGTTAACAACGCAGATAATTAATACTGGTATTGAATTTAATTAACCTATCAATCTGCCACTGCTAGTCTACACTGGAAAAGTGCACAAATAGGACCGCGTAAATTCCTTTAATGACTTGAATAAAGTCGTGGGTGGTAATGACATCACCTCTGCCTGTGTCTCGCAAATGCTTATCAGCGTGATCCACGTTCGCCGACTTACCTTTCTCTGCTTAAAGTAACACCGGTCATTAGTGTGGCGGTCACCCATATTATTCCTGTTACTGAAACGGTTTACTTTAGTCACCTGGTTCATCGGCTTATATTCTAGTGACAAAGAAATGCTGTCGAGTTGGAAACGAAACTACAGGTGTCAGTATCGTTTAACGTGAGATTTTAAGATTACACTATAACTGAGATAAATAAGCAAGCGCCTTCTGGCAATGTAGCCCTTGTCTTAAACGGGAAACAGCACGATGACTACGTAAATTGTGACCTTGTGGCTGCTAAGACGTTAGATGTTGATTATGTTAAGAGCGATGAACATAACGGTGACCAGAGTATAGGAAGAAGCCTCTAGTGAAGGGTCTACCTGGTGATGTTGCATTGCAGCATGATTACTGGATGAAAGAAAAACGGAGAAAAAGAAGGAAAGTACGCGAGTGAGGGAGCAGGTCAACGGAGACGTGGTGTGGGGGTCGGTAACCTTGCTGCTCGGCCTCGGGGCAGAAGTATGGGCACAACGGGCCTGGTACAGCGCGACCCAAGTAACACGGAGCGATCTGTTTGGAATTCTCTCTCACCTTCAAGATACGTTTTGCAACGCTTCCTGATTTTCTGCATTTCACGACGTTGCTTCCGAAGGCCTCGATAACATCGATCTAAGCGTCGCATTAAGATAAAACTTCGCGCATTATTTGAATGTGGCTAAATGAATTGAATTTTAAAAAATTTCGCTAATTAGAATGAAGATACTGCTCGGAGTATTTATGAATGAAATGAAAGCTCAGAGTACTGGCATTCTGATACCTGTATGTTTCTTCTTGAAACTTGGTGTCAACCTGCAATTCCACATAGCGTTACGACAGAGGTCAGCATCGACAAGAATTGTAGGAGCGAATTGTTTCACACCTCACATGTGCAGTGAGAAAGCTAAACACGCGCAATATACAACTCACAGCGGTCGCTTCACACGTGTTCCACTGCTAATTTGGAGAATTTTGTAACACTTTATAATCTGTCGACTGTGCTGTTTGATTTCCCGTAATTTAATAGTCTTACGGGGAGAGAGAGGTGAATTCAGTCACGAAAAGAGAGTTGAAATGTCTCTTTATGTTTGTACTAATAGCATGTTATTACTTCTTTTGGAAAGGGAATTATTCAACCAACGGAATGTGTAGGTACGACAAGACATGCAAATATTCAGCTAACAGTGACCGGTTACGTGGAACCTTAACGACAACGAACTTGAAATTACAGTGCTTATTTTATTCCAGCTCCATAACCTATATTTGTTTTGCAAAAGATTCATAGTTGCATTTGAAGTGTATACGAGAATAAATTCGATTTATCTGATACAATCGTTTCTTCTGCGCAGAAGATGGCAACCTGTTGGATCACGTTAATACAAAATTAATCTGTTTTTGTTTGAAGCAGTCGTTGGATTCAGTTTCTTTTCCCAGTTGCAGTGCTTATGGAACAATCAAATTGTTTTAGTAGTCAGAAACATGCGGAGAAGGAAAGTTCCTCAGCATTTCTGGCAAAGTTGTAGGAACTAGTCCTTTGAGAAAGAAATTGGTGGGTCATGCAGAAACGGAGAGGAAGACATACATGAGAGAGACATGCAGCAGGCTAACGTTTTGTCCGAAAGCATGAAAGGAAAAGACACTCAGGTATAGTCTACAGGACTTTTAGAGGGTAAAATTAAAACTGATCTTAAAGAAATGTGTGGATTAGATTCTACTGGTTCGAGGCAGAATCCACTGGAGAATCCTTTAGATTCTACAAAAGACGGATGATTTATTGACTGGCTGTGAAACCATTCGTTTCTCAAGGAGGACTTCGGTCTATGGAGTTAGCGAGTGGTGATAACATGGCACACAGTTATGAAATGATAGGGAACTTTTCAAGCACACTGTAGCCTATGTGAGAGTTAGCTTAACCTTGACCTCGCTGTTCTTATATTTCGACATGGCCAAACCTCGAGATGTTGAAGAGCAAAGTACCGTATTGTGACAATCCAGTCAGCTGCAGGCGCAGCAAGATGGTACGAAAGGACCTGCACATTTTATTCCAACAGAACGATCAAAAACGAAGTGGTCATGTGGTACAAGGCGGCACGGAAATTGTTTCAGCGCTAGTGACTTCTGTTTTTTTTTTTTTTACATTTTACGATAGAATTCCGTCAGTCGTTCGAAAGAAACAGATTTTCAAGCTTCTTTGTTTCGTTATTCTCTGTAACATTTAATTCGTACCACCAAAAGCTAGTAGGCATACCTATAATGTGACCCTCATAAACGGTTTCTATTATTCTATTTACTTACTGGCAAGTCTACTGTAGCTATTCGTAAAGCAAGTAACCAAGCGAATGGGGGTACACCTACCTTCTCACATCACAATTTGAAATAAAAAGAACAAAAAGTAATATTAGACCAATGCATCTGTAAGCTTATTTCGGCGCAGTTTCTAACCATGCCAACATAGCGTTAACACGAGGACGACTGTTAGTAATGTCTTCGGAAGGGAATCGAATAAATTTTCTTTGCGCCTCGAAAACCCGCAGCCAAGACAGTGAACCCCAGGACCGAAAATCTAATCACAGACCTCATCCGCGATGATCGGAATCTGACCTGTGTCATAAATGGTATAAATGCGGGAATACCTGAATTATGAAACATTTAAGGTTGGTCTTATTATAAAATAATATTCAACGAGAAAGGGTGATAAAATCAAAGACTGGACTTGTGCAAAAATTCACAAGCGAAACAAATGCCTATAATTGTTGTTGAAAACGTCATTGAAAGATATTCATCAGAACAAGGCTCAGATGGAAAATTGAAATTAGGTTGTGAGAGAATTAAATAATTTTATCGTTTAGAAAGGCCAATAAATGTTGATCTGAATTTATTTTAAAATTTGTAGTAACAGTACACAACTTATATCTGGATCTACAGGAAAACGTTGCCGTAGTAACAGTGGGTAATTTGTGTCTGAATACTGAAACGGTTCTCCGTCCCATTTGCATTCAGGCTCTCGGCGACTGAGCAGGTCGCATCGCAATGTAGGCGGATCGAAATGACCGACTGACTGGGTCTTCCCAGACCTCGAGGTTGTCTCGGCTCACGAATACCGACGAGAATGGAACAGAAAGGAGTGTAATATGACTTACCCGACCTGCGGACACGTCGACACTGCCGATTAAATACTGTGGTTGGTCGAGTACAGGATATCGCGAGTATCATTCTAAATCAAACACTAGCAGATGTCATATTTCTGGTTCTCAGGGCGCCTTTTATGAAAATAACTTCTGGGTTGTTGCTACGTTTCAGAGACGCTTACAGCCTTCATCATCAGGGCGATATCACCATGATGGAGGAATCAGTAACCCTCTGAAACGCTGGTGAAATTCTACCAGGCTACATGACGCAACACTCCAAACACAGCCATACTCACTAGCACATTTACCTGTCGTTTGCCAGTGTTACGAAAGAAACTTGGAAGTCTCCCACTCACAGATTTTCATCAACCCCATTTCAAATCTCCTTCCTGTGTGGTCCATTCCAATGTACAGTTCTTTTGTTCTAGGAACAATTTATTTTTGCGTTCAGCCTAATTTTGTAGACGCGAAAGTGAACTCTGACTCTTCAGCTTTTACTAAGTAGGCTTTCTGGCCTGAAGTTTGTGATAAAATCTGACAAATGCATGGTATTGTTAGAAATTTTGACTAGTGAATATTATACACAGATATGGAACACAGTACCATGCTTATTGATTGTATTTCTTGCTAGTCTTACAAGGCACAACTGCTTGAAGGATCGTTCACAAAACATTACAACGGTAAATAATTCGTTTGCATTGTCGCACATCTGTATCAGGAATTATATTTGGCATTTAGCTCCTACAAGGGCTTACTGACGAGTTCCTTGAATCTGGTAAACCCAACAGAAACGAAAATGTTTGAATCGGTGATCGTCTGTCACACATTGTGGCTCGTTCAAGGTTTAACACCCAAACATTGAAAGCAGCCGAATCATGAACACATTCAAAGGGGTTAACTGATGCGAGATCCTAGATCGCCAGGTCTGGAAAATTACGAATAAGTTGTAGGAAACGCAGAGTTCATGACAAACCAGTGAACACTTACCAAGCCCGGAATTCCACGGATTATCTGTACAGCTTCTTACCTGCAAAGTAATGGAAATTCATAAGTTTCTGACTCCGAGTTTTCGAGCACTGAATAATAGTAAATGAAGTGCTAATAATAATGTTGTCGGTTGTGGCGCTCCGCAGATGGAGACAGTATGTTCCTCCGCAACGTTGGTCATGTACCTATACGAATATAAGGCGTCACAACCCAGAAGAACATCGTCAATGCAAAAGTAGCTCTGCAAACCTCAGCAAGTGCGATTCAGTACAGTAAAAGTTACAGGTTGAAGGCGGTGGCATAGCCAATCAGTGCCCCGTCCCATGTAGCCGTGTAGAGTCCAAGACCCGTTAACTTGCTTTACGCAGTTTTAGTTTTCATTAATCCGAAGTTACTCGTCCCTTAACTACGAGAGTCTCGAACCTTAAAGGCGAAGACCGTTCCCTGTGTGACAGATCTGTTATGCGACTCTCGCCTTAACCGCAAGCCCGGTTCTAATTCCGAGCAAAACCAAACACAAATTACGCACTACGCCTCCATCGCCATTCGTTAAACAGCAACATTCCTATTGACCATTCCCACCAGGGTTGACGTGATAAGGGTTTTATGGTGAAGCTTAATGCTGAGGACGTCGGATATGCAGAAACAAGAGGGGTCAGGTTTTTAGGCCCCTGTGTTTTGTGGCTCTTTGAAAAGGGAATCTGTAGGGTTGGAGGGATCAGTGGTTCCTCCCCCCTTTATATTATACATTGCGCTTCGTCGCTCAACAGCAAAAGGCTGCAACCAAGGAAAGCAAAGCGGCGAGCTTCGTGAATGCTAGTGACTGCTCCAGGGTTGGCCAAATGCCTGCAGGCGCATCCCTTTGTTTAAAATGTTCTTAGTTTAGATTAAACAGGAGGAACAGGATGTTGGACAAAATCACGCGAGAAGCGTGGTCAGATCACTGGAGGATGAGGAGAGATGAGAAATGCACCGATTCTGGCGAGGAAACCTCACGGAATACCTAGGAAAAGGTGCAAGGAGAATATTAAACATCGAATGCGATCGTACGATAAGCGCCTGTAAAGGACTGATGCCTCAAGGCCTTTGAACAACCGCTGGATATTTGCGAATGGTCGAAGTCGGAAAACTTTTCGTAGATGCCTGTAGCTGTACGAAGTTATAAATGCCGAGATAAATTTAGTGAAGCAGCAAAAGATGCTTACGAACACAATAAAACACACAAATCGCCGAGGAAGGACCATATGGAGACAGAACATAGTGCATTCTCCGAGCCCCTGAAGTACGAATTCCGTAAAAAAAAAAAGTTACCTGTCACAACGAATAGTTCGAAAAACCACGCATACACTCTGCAGACAAAATGTAGAACGTGATATTAACGTAGGTGGTATATATTGTTATCATTGTTCTTCAAGAGTCGAAGCATTATTCTGAAGCAATATCCCCTCATACACGAACCTAACTGTCCTTCATCAAACGGCGAATAACGAATAATCTCGAATTTTCATCTACCTATTTACTTGATAACGCTCCTGCTTAGCAATCCAGGTATTTCCGTCCAAGGCTACTCGATTTCGAGATTTTCCTCAGGCATTTGGAAACCGTGGTGTTGCTTTCAAATGGGCGAAGCCGGCTTCCTGCCATCAAACACCTTTCTGACTGAACATTAATGATCATTAATTGGAAAAACTGAAGGGAAGAGACCAACGTGGTAAACCCAAGCATTGATGGAAGAAGAGGCCTGATACTAAAAAAGTGTCTTTTAAGAAATTAAAATTGGATTCAACTCGGTCAGGATTGGGTTCAGTGACAGTCTGTTATGAAACAGTGGAACCTTTGTGTTCCATAAAAATCGGATGAATTTTGACCAGCCAAGCGGCAATCAGCTTCTCAAATGCTGTTCTGTGGAGTTCCTCATGAAATATACGCATTTTGTATAGCTACGTTTTCAATCAAAGAAACTTAATTAATCTTGTATCAAACACGTGACAGACGTGTCGCGTGCGATTTAAAAAGAAAGCTGTGTCACCCCTCTCATATTCGCCTACATGCCACAAGCACAAATTCCTTCTTGATCTCCCAAGATAACTGGAGAATTTACGACATTAAAGTAATCAGTAAAAAGTTGATAAAATGAAATGAACTGACCGGACCGGACACCCCTGAGCCTTGTGATGGACGGGTAGGAGGAACGAAGGGGCTTGTTTTCCTGACTGGCCGACGCGACAGAGGGCGAGAGCCGCGTTGCATCGCGTATTGTTGCTCAAAAAGAGAGTAAGGGATGAAGAGGTTGAAAGCCGGCGGCAGCAGAAGGACGAAATGTCAGTAAATGTCAAGTCCACTGGGAAGCTAAAAACGATGCCCAGGGTGCAGGATCAGTGGTACATATGAACCCGTCTCAAGACCCCAAGACGCAGTAGTGACCATCAACCACGATTTAAAACTCGTGCAATGTGGACGAAGTCACATGGATAGTCTAATTTAATGCTAACCTGAACACTTTCCGTACCAGTTCCCAGTACTGACAACGTTTTAAACATTAATCAGTATGTGAGATTTGAGGTTCTCAAGGCGTGAAGATGTCGATCAGCCCTGAGATAGAGACTGCTTCTAAGAAATGTTGGTATTTAACTCCATCGGTAATCTTATTGACGTTAATGTGCATCTGGCACTGTATTTACGACGTGTATTTTTAAACCTTTTGTTCAGTAGTAACTATATTCTACACCCAGAGATTGTAAATAGATACAGCGGCAATAATCTGGCTAGTAGTGCGTGGCCAGACAACTAAAACTGGTGGAATGTGAAAGAGGTGTTATTACTATATTTTACAACAGCTGCTTAATAAGACCATGCGGGCTTCTCTTGATCAGGATACGCCCACCAACAGAAAGCGGCGAAGCTGACGATGTCTGGGTATGACACGGTTTAGTGTAGAAATTTTAAAACTAGCCAGAAAAGCACACAACTTTACCCCGAAGTAGACAGAAATAACTTAGGAACCAGTGTTTCTGCTGCATGTTTGATTGGTGCAAATTGAAATCACATGCACACGAGCAAAAATAAATAATCTTGAGGTATGTACAGACCCTGTTGTTTTGCCTAGAGATGCTGTCTCCATACAGTTTAGGGACTTTGTTTCGGAAACAACCAGAACACACCTGCTGCACGAACAACCTCGAAAAATCAGCCGTGTGCCCTTTCCTTATTAAAATGGCACGTGACAACACTTGACGAATAGCAAAGCAGTGTTGAAAAATATTTCCCTGATGTCATAAAACGTGTTTAGTTAAAGTCAGTAGCTATCAATAACCAATGCTGTGGGCAAAGAACGTTAAGTAAAGAATTTACTAATGAAATTTTTCAAGGATGCGCGCAAATTGCAACAACAGAAATTAAACCTGATATTAAAGGGTACCTTATGAATTGAAACAAGCCGCAAGGCCTAATCCTTAAGAGTTTATTAAAATATTATTCAAGGAAGAGAGGTGTCTAACAAAATTGTAATGTTAGCCTGTTTGCAATAGCAAGTTAGCAGCATTTTACATTAATTACCGTGAAGTTTCAAAAAGTTGTCTTCATTAACAGCCTTGCAAACCGAGAGTCACTAAGTGATTACGAATAAGGCCCTCGATATGTAAAAAGTTCAGAACCCGTAATGTGTATATGTGGAGACTTCCTTTAGTGAACCAGTTCATGTAGCCTACTCTGATCACGGTAACTAAATCAACTCACAATTAACAGTAATGCGAAAATAAATGTAACTCAGGCAACGTGACTAATGCAATGAACGCATAGCGTAACAATTCTGGATAGTTCTTCAGTATGTGACCTTTCAGAGTGGCGCCAGTAACGAGAGTTACCTGAGATCAATGAATGACCTTTGAGTGGGCATTCTGCCACGTGATTGCGCAGTTGATTGGGGGATTCCCAATCCAATCAACCAACCATTCTCCGTCTTGCGCGCCCAAAAATGCATGTAATTTTCTTCATAGCGATTTTTCGTTAGCTACTGTAGTCGGATCTAATGAAAACAGGAATGTGCCAACAAATTTTCGTAGAACTCCCCCAATATAGAATTTTATTAAAATTCGTTCATCCATTCTCAAGTTACACACGGACGGACGGACAGGGTGAACTGATAGAACTGTCCTTCGCCTAGACAGGTTACCTTAACCACAAAATACGCGACCTGCATGGTTATTTTGCACACAAGGCAATGCACGGCATGTAATGTATCGTTAACGTATCCGATCTTGGTATTACCTGGTTCAAACCTCGGCTGTGAGATGGGTTATCTTTAGTCCTTCTACCTACTGGAACAGTCCAATACAATAGGTCACTTCCCCCTACCACATCCAAATAGAACTGAAACTGAATCTTTACGCATTTCAATTAAAGTAAATTGCACACAAGCATCACACAAAAAAGGCGACTTGTATCAAAAACAACAAAACCCATCAACATTTTATGCGTAGCAACACGGGCCTCTTGGGAGCACGTACGAGGTTATTATGTTAATGGGGTCGGAGGGGTGTTGGGGGGGTGGCGGCGAAGAAGGAACGGCATAACTGAAATATTGAATGACATATCAAGAGAAATTGGCCAGCAACAACCTTGCAATGCAAGTGAATAGCACGTCATGCTTTGGTAGATGGGCATTATCATCCCTTTTCCACATTCCACCCCATCTCTTAAAATAGGTCATTATGATGCAGCTATAGAAAACAGCTGAAGATCATTGGCTAGGTTTTTAGGAGGGGGTGGTGATGTAAAAGATATGTGGGAAAATTTGAAGCCGTCAATTCCACACATACATCGCACAGTATCAGGGGTTTGCAGTCACGTGTGCACTGCATGAGTTTTTTCAGATTGTGCCGTGAGTTTCTGTATTGTCGAAGCTACCGAGTAACAAATCGCTAGTTGGAACCTATACCCGAGAATTTGAATGCGCACAGACCCAGGCTTCTCTTAGCCAAACACTGGACGTTGTGGTTAGCCACCCTTCTCGGGATTCAGGCGAGCCTGTGCTTCGACTATCGGCCGGGTTCTGAATATTCTTGATGTTTTATTTGTTTGACGAAGTCTTGAAGTTTGTCTTCACCTCACCATTCATGATAATCTCTGTATCATCGGACGCTTTATGGCTTTTGTAGTTGAAAAGGGTCTTTATAAATTATTGCAACAGAATCTTAAAATTAAACACATTTCGGTGTTGGTTTCCTGGCTTGTAATGTGGTGTGAACTTCCGACATGAAGATGAAGACAGTATGTTGTTCCGAAATGTCTGTCTATGAGTCTACAAGGCGTTAAAACCCAGAAACTTCAAATATCTTATGTCAGTACAGAATTCATTTCGGCTGAAATCGGGCGTGTTTAAGCTTTTCGTCCCTTCGTGTACTGGGACAACGCATTAAAGTGAGTATCACCAACTCCCAAAATCCTAACAACTTGCTATTCATAACAGAACATTCACAGAATACCATACATGACAGTTATTTTAGTGTCTTCGGCACTTACCTGATATCATCGCATATGAATACGAGTTAAAGAGTACAAATTCCGAATTGTTTCGTGGGGACACGACTTAGGTTTCCGGTACAACGATCTCGAACTTCCTTGCACAGAGAAGCATATATTACACTGTGTGATGTTAGCTTTGACCTTGAAGTGTCGTATAAGGTGTGCAATGAATGGTTCCAGGACACCACAGAAATTAAAGTTAGGAATTTGTAAAATATGGAGATGGAACAACCTCCAGCGTTTTGACCATGTTACCGGTTAGCCCAACCAAAAGTTCGATTCGAAACCTCCAATCAGAATGCACTGCATTATGGTAGAGTGCGGCCATCTTTAGAATACTATACTCTTCTTTGTTAGATGGATCTTCCCCGACATTGGTGGTCATGGCACTCGGGGTGGTCGCCTTGTATGTTGTGTGCTAGTGTCGTCTAGGCAACGAGCTGGACGGCAAGCGTTATGATTGGCCGCTCCCATTTGCACCTTGCATGCCAGCGGTACGTAATGGCAACGTCAATGAATGTCGTTAATTGACCGCAATAGTGAAGTAAGTGGCACGTTTTCTTTTATTTAGATGACATCCGAACGGCATCGAATCTAAAGGCAACGTACGTTTACAGCATTGAAAGCTGACGTTAATGTTAAAGTAAGAGCAAGGAGTTCCGAATAAATGCAGGACGTTAATTTTCGATTCTGGTACGACGAATATAGCGTGTTCATGCTACTTGGAAGTGATTTCCAGACGAATTTAAAATGGCAGGGTGTCAGAAGCGAGGAACACACGAAAAGGCGGAGAGAATCATATGTATACAACTATTCTGATATAAACAAAATACATCTAAGCTCTTGGTCTCAATTGTTTTGAAATCCCATTGTATGCGCGATATGATGGAAACACGTTTTCTTTTCAGTGATTCGCAGCATCACTTAAACTGTATTAGTAACACGGCGAGTGAGAGAGTCCGTCTTTATTGTTCATTATGGGCAGTCAGCCAGGAAAACTCCGTGATTGTTGGTGGCAACCCCACAAACGAAAATTTGTTCCAGCGTGGGCTGGTAAAACGCACAAGTACGCAACAAAGGGTTTGAAGTCGCGCGCGTTGGCTGCATTAAGCAGCTGAATTTAAACAACGTTCACAGCTCTATGTGCAATTTCGTGTTATGTAGCTTCGAATGACTGATTTGTTGCTTACATTAAATCATTAACTCTGATTAAGTAAACGAAATAAATTTGTCATGCGGTGATTAAAGCTATGCCGTATTTGGAGACGCTAAGATTTATTAAGATCCCCCTCTTCAGCAAGAAGTCCAACTGGTAAATAAATCTAATATTATACGACCATTTACAACCTCTGTTTGCAGTTTTACATACGTGCAGTGTACAAGTCCTATGATTATGGTTTCGACCCCAACCACTGACACAAATCTTGAAAATAAGAATAAAGAAACATATACGTCAGCATGGTAACCAATGACCTAAATGGGAATATATTCTACTCTGAAACGTCATGTACAATAATATATTTATAATTGACCATTTCAGCGTTGCATGTATAATTACGCTGCAAATCGTTACATTAACAAGCAAATATTCAGAATGTCAGTTGATCAATAATGTCGAGACTTAAGCCACTAACGCTGTAACACGTTTCGCTTTTGGACGAAGCTAATTACGTACGGTATTCCTATTTAAATGTAATGTAGTCTCCATATGTGCAGTGTTTAACCAAGATCAAAGGTTTCGACATCATATCTGTCGTGGTTTACCTCTGACGAAGGACTAATGTGATAATAAAGCATTTAAAAATAATTGTTTTCACATTCAGGCTTCTGTGTACGGTATTCCTAGAGTGTGTGTGTGGGGTGGGGAGGGGAGGATGACAATAACAAGGACAGAACAAAAACAAAAACAGAGTTGAATTTTGCACACAATAATTTATGCATTACACTTGTAAAAGGTGAACATGCACTTTTTACAAAATAATTATTTGTTAACCTGAAATCTCTCTTTGTTAAAATGCATATTAAAGCAGAATGTCAGTGTGGAATGGATTCAACTGGCTTAGGACATGGTCCAGTCGCATGCCCTTATGAATACAACATTAAAAATTCGGGTCTCTTGAAAAGATGAACTTACATTCATCAGATTATTATATCAAGTTAACTTATAAACATTCGCAAGTATTCCTCAGACTATTGAACTTCTATATACGATCCAATTTCATAAGTTGTTTGTTAGGTCTAAATCTCAAGCCAGAGTAGACATAAATGCAATGATCTGAACTTTAAATGATCAGGCGTTCGGCATGGATCGATGATATTTATGACCATTTAATAAATGTTCACGCAATTTCTGGCCGGTAAACAGGTCAACGTGTTCTGTCTTTCTCTATTCAAATTACCGCATTCGGCACACAACCATACTTAATCATTAGGAATGCCTATTTGTAACTACAAGTAATTCCCATTCCTAGAGTACAATGCTGCTTAAAAGCTTTCCTTATCTTGCGCTACAGAATCACGCAATGTGTGATATAATAAAGCATGGTTTCTGTCACATCGATTTGTGTGCAGAATTCGCCGGTTCCACAGTAAAGGGGCATAAATCACAAAGGAACAGTTGTCATAAAATAAAGAACAATTTTCGAAAAACTTCCCAAGAATATTATTTTAAAACATTGATTAAATTATGTAGGCACGAATTCAGAGTTTACCTGATAGTTTTTCTCCATTACAGGCAGAAAAAATATGAAGAACAACTGTGTTCAGGTTGTAATTTTTCGACAATTGCCCGTTTTCCTAGGCTCCGGCAAATTGTCGGAGTTTCGGAGCGGGACTTGTGACGTCTAGTCACGAGTAATGATTGCATAGAACTTGCTAGTAATTTACCTTTATACCAGGAATTTATGTGGTTGGAGAAACGTGTCTCTAATAGAGGTCCAAGTTATGTTTAATTCAAACGAGACGCCATGTTGTACAGTAAATCTTCCCTTTGGCGCTTATTACACGCAGAACAGCGTACATACAGCTTCCATTTACGGAGTCTATCTATTCAATAATTTTTAGATCCGAGCCGAAACATGAAATTCTTGTATCAGAGCAAAAGTTTTAGATTTCGTCCTCTTACATAAAACTGCAAATGTACTAGATAAGTTACACGAAGTCCAAATTCGATTTGGACATTTTGAGGAATAATAAAATTCTTATTCCTGCCTTGATTCGAGCCTCGGTCATCTTAGTCCAGGGGGTTGTAGATTTTCGCCTGGCGAGTCGCAAGCCGCCCTCTGAGACGTGTTTTGTACGGCCCGGTTTCATTCCTGTAATTCTGTGCTAATCTGAATGTTGAAAGGTAGTTGTAAACATACGAACTACTGATGAACACGTGAAGTAATGCATGAAAGTCGCAACAGAAATTTCATATTGGAAGATTAATCAAGCAAGAGCAGTTAACATATGTCTCAGTATGACTAATTACATGTTGAGGATTAGTGAGGAAACCTGGAACATGTTTGCAACAGAAAGGTAGTAACAGTTTTAAACAAACCACTACCATGTTTCAATAAATTGTCCCCTTTATAACGTGGATGTCCGCGAATATAAGAGAAAGGGTGGTTTATGAAAACATGTTACAGGGTTAAGAAATGTAGTAACATTCACGGTGGGACAGAATAAGATTAATTTAGTTTGAATTTACTTAAGCAGTTGCTGTACTAGATCGTGTTATCCGCGGAGGTTACGTGGCACGTCGACCCATCATCAACAAAGTCGCCCACGAATTTTTACACAAATGAAATGTTTCAACAAATAGTTTAACAACCGAAATGGATACAACAGAATCTATTTACGTAAGATATATCTGAAACTTTTCAGTTTCTCCAAGTTGAAAGCAAACACGTACGTTTTGTTCAATTTTCGAGAGGCGGACACGGAACACGCCTACCTTTTCAGTTCAGGCAACACACAGCACACATGACTGCACGCACTATTTGTATCTCAGAAGCACGGGAATAATTCTTTAACGACTCACAATGTTAACGTTCTTCTCTTCTGAAGGTAATTTCTCATGTTGAGGGTGACATTCTGGAAAATATACCTCCCCTGCACAATTTTCACACGCCTGAATGTTGAAATGTTTTTTTGCCAGCTGATACCTGTGACTAAGAAGAAAGTATCAAAATCGACCTTAAGGCAGCAGTAAACTGATATATGAACTGGCAAAGGATACGATACAATGACGGCTTATAAGAAAAACAACAATGAAGCTTCTGGGACAAAACTGAATTACTTGAACACCTGAATATCGATTGCTACCGAAGGATCCTAACCCATGGCATAAGTCAGTGAGGTAGTGACGTGTTCAGACTGGCTATCTTCTAGTTATAAAAAATGTGTGCCAGGCTTGATGGTTAAAATGATAATAGATCCCACACATGCTATTCATTCTTCGTGTAATAAACTCAGCACACACAGCAAGCCAGTTTCTTTATTCCTAGCTATTATTATAAATGCTATTTACTCGGTTATGTCGGTACATTTTACACACTTTGCAAGCTATGCTTTACATTACTTTGAGAATTCATCATTTTACAACAGTTCTGTAACAAAATAATTTGTATAACTGAAATAAAAGCAAATATGCAATTAAGGAATATGCTGACTGAAGTGAGAACATCTTACATTACAAATGAAACTAGGTAGGTCAACATTCATCTTCCACACACATCTTCAGTGCACGTCGCAAACAATGCGAATAATAAAGGACACTTTCGTCCCTAACTGACACATGAAGGGGGGGGGGGTGGACTGCAAGAAAGAAACAGTGAATTAGTTTTTGTTTACATTAAATTTAGGTGCAAAAACGAGACGCATTGCACCTGAGAAATCTGTTTGTACGACTACAAAAAGACAAAGGTCTGTCGACACAGACCTAAACAGATTTGTGCATTACAGTTAGTCTCCTACCAGCAGCAAGGCAGACTGTTACAGCTGCAGCTGCAAAAACCTATTTATACCCAGAGTGAACGTTGCCTACTATTTTTTTTATTTTCTGCCATCGATTATGCCAACAACGCGGTAGCTTGAAATTGTGAATGAAAATTATGACGCCACTTGTCGTGGTCTTCTACAACTAAACATAATATAGGCCTATATTTAACATGATGGTTTGATCAATAATTTCAGATGCATGGCGGACGTTTTAAGACACCCCCGCCCCAGTTCAGTCTCAGATTTCGCGGTAAGAATGTGAAGAGCAGGATGTGTTTGCAAAGGCTTACATGTTACTGACTTTTCGACATAAATTGGGTCCATGAGTGCGGGAAACTCAGATTTTGCTGAATCATTACATTCGTGCACTGGAGCTTATGTCATTCATTTCACAAATCTCAGATGAAAATCGTATTAATTTCTGTAACGACTGACCTTGGCTGTTCCAGCTACTCTCAGATAAACTGAAGGCAAACTCCATGCACGTGGTATTGCCTGCGAACGTAATTCAGGGGCGTATGATGACGGCAAAGTTGCCGTACGTAATCTCACGGCACTATTCCGATAAATGTGGTGCAGGTGACTGTACATCGCTACCACGCGACAAGCATGATCGATCTCCGACGAAGACTGAAACCGCGAAGCGCCCAATTACAAAGTAGAAGAATGAAAACGTCTATATTCTGGGGTGCTGCATCGTCCAGTCTGATAGAAACTGACGGACGTTTCATAGGTCCTTACTGCCTCCAACATCAGAGCAAAACGCTGTCCACCGCACCGATGATATTGTCTACATGTGCTGATCAAACGTTTGTTGATTTGTTGGGCACGTGGTGGGCATCGGACTGACAGGTTTTGATTCCTGGAAGACGACAGGACGTAACACTTTGACCACAGAGCCGTCCAACCATAAGGAACAGATCACACCTTATTAGCTGGAAAGTGACCGGAACTTGAAGCAAGCTGGCCACCAGCCGATAGTGAAATCTCGATTCGGAGCGTAACTTGACTCAAGCCACAACAAATCTCATTCGTTTATTGCAATTCAGTACAGTATAGTGTATGCAATTCGAGGAACGTTCGAATGAGTCAAGTCTGTCTACAAAGTAAATAACTATGAAAACGTTTCGCGTTACAGCACGCATAACAAAGGAAATTACCGACATGTGATTATGAAGTACAACAAAGAAAGTTCCCACGGTCCAGCTAGGTGTAGGTAGAATCAAGGTCTTGTGCATTAAAGTCAACAGACTAAACCAAGCATTATAATCTCGCGGTCCTCTTCCACGTTTTATGCAGACAAACCCAGTTTTAGAATTGCAGACGATGCGAGGCCCAACATGTCCCAGTTTAAACATATTTCAACTCTAGGAGACATAAGTTTGACATGTCCACACTGCACGATTAATTGCAGAAACGGCTGTAGATTCTTCAAATGTGGAGACTGGTTGATACTCTGTTTAATTAATAGCCCTGCTTCGAATATGTGTAAACAGCGATTACCGAAATATAAACGTGACTATCAATTGTGAACAGGGTACAAAAATAATGTTCCAATTTGGATGTGAATCCCAGAATTTGTCAGGAGGAACTGTGGAAACTCTCAGAAGTCAAAAATTCAAACTGGATACCTCCCGAATGAAATTGCAGATTGAACTGCAATGAAAAGGGTTCAATCTATGTAACTCTACTAGCAGAAGTCCTTGAGATGGTAACGCAAACTCAAGAGAAGAAACCATCCGAGTTTTAAACAACCAGAAGTTTCACTGCCTTACTCATAAGAGGCCGCCATTGGACACTATCCTGAGCCAGTTCAGTCTAGTTCACCACCTCCACCCTATTACCTTCAGATCAATTGTAGTAATATTGTCCCATTCGAGTACACTTGTAGGTCTTCAGATCTTTCCACTTTCGGTTAAAAAAATTAAAAATTTTCATATCTCGCATTTCGTCTTCTTTGATTTAATCATCCTAATAATGTGTTTTACTACGCTCCTAATTATGATTGTTGATAAAATAAAGTTGAGAAAGGTGTTGTCATATTTACATCTTGGACAATTTAAAGGCGAACCAAATAAACCGATGAAGTGTGTATTTGCTGGAACACTCAGACTGTTGAATCTCAGCGCTCAGAATGCTGTGCCAGGACGTTGGATGAAATATTAAAGACACTTTTCATGGCACACAAGCCAATGCAGTTCGTACTGCAAAAAGTTCTCACAGGTCATAGTCAGTGATCAGTGAATTCCAAGGATTTGCTGTAGTTCTAGGAATTTTATGACACACAGAACTAATGGATGGCTGTAAGGATTTTGCTAGATATGGCGGAAATAATAACACATAAGCTTGAGAAATAAGATGTTGTGTTGACTACCAAGCTTTTGGCGTATCGCAATTTGAGAACCACTTATGTAAATTGAAGCGGAATAAATTATCTGGTGGTCACTTTTCCAAGAAGTGAATATGTGTGTGTGTGTGTGTGTGTGTGTGTTCGGTCAACTAAAATGCAATGGCAGAATTACAATGAAAGAACTGAACAAATTACATGCTGCACCGCAACTGGATGTCGTATTCTGTAATTTCTGACACATTACGTTCTGGGCATACGTACATCTTTCTGACCTGTCGTCTTCATAAATACCCAGTTCCAGAATCATATTAACGGCTAGTGGTGTAACTGTGATCTCCCTTGACCAATGTATTGTTACCGGTAGTTACATTTCGGTTCGTAGCCTTGAACAGAATCTGTACCTCTCAGCAGAAGCAAAACTACGTATATGTGGCTTGGGTTCAATGACTTCAGTTTATCGTCATTTGACGAAAGTGCTAAAGATCCTTCCTTGCAAAAAGAACATTAGAAGGAAAATGGCCATTGTGTAGTTGCAAAAAATACTTCCTTTTAGCTGAATTAATCGAATGAAGTGAAGGGACATTTCCAGATGAAATACCCACATGACAAAATGTCAACACGAAAACTTTACATTATTCGTAATAATGTTCTTCCACCGGGATAAGACACACAACAATACACATTAACGATTATAAATAATTATTAACGTATGTAACCTTGGCGTTGTGACAAGCATCTGAAATGATATCAGTTTTTAGCTGCGCCCACGTACGTTCAAATAGCTAAAGTTATATTTTCTGAGAGAATTTCTGAACATCCCCCAACACTGAATAAGCACCATACAACCTAAATGACATTCTATAAGAAACAGAATTCCATACTTGAATAATCTTCGTATCAAAGCAAAAGAAGCACATAATTCCCTCGACTTCACCATAGGGTACAAGATACTTCTGGTGGGTGTCGTTAACACTGTAAATTCGAGGGCTTCTAGAAGAGGCAACTTGAGAGCTTTACACATTAATCTGGAGTTATGAAAATTGAAGGAATGTTTATATGCTCGATGTCCCATATCGGAACAAAGGAATATTTCAATAATTAATAGATATACATGAAGTTGTATGGTGCAGTTGGGTTCATAACTTTCCGACATTAAATTGTATAAACTTTGGGCTGACTCTTTGTTTAGTTTAATTCTACAAGTGGTATCATGATAGCCATTCTGTGGTCGTTCCGTTAAACCCACCGTCCCGTTAATTTTTGAAGCAGGTTTCTGCACGTGAAGTCTTAAGTCACGGAATTCCCGTCTTTTATGTCAGTACTACCAACACTATATTGTTGGATGTAGCTTAGCTTCACGACTCGTACTAACAAGCAATAAAATCACAGCCTATTCCATCAGCAGTTACCAGTGAACACCTGCTCATAATTTATAATCTTTCCAATTCTGTATTTTTACCATTTAGGTGTCTCCATACCTCTTAAATATGTTAAACTCGGTATGTCTGTTCATAACCTGCGATGCGAGAAGATAGCTCTGTTATGCCAAAGGAAATACAAACAAAAATTCCCTGATATTGCATCCTTCCTATGGATCGTTCTTTCACTGCAACTCTTGACTCAACCGAAACAAAAGAATGCAGGCTTAGTATGACACTTGTATACAACCAAACTCCAACAATTCCAAATCAGTCAGTGTTTGAAATGGGTTACTCAAAAGAGAAAATTGTTAGTGTGTTCTTTTTAAAGATAAAATAAAAAATCACATAGGATTATACGCAAATCAATCGAATTAAGAAAGAACAATTAGTGAGATAATCACATAAAATAAAACTGCAAGAGTATCAAATTATTCATTTGTCATTCACACATGAAAATTATGTTCGAGGTCACATGCATACACTTCTCAGATTTTTAAAGTCTTGTGTTTAAAACAGTAGCCTAAGATGGTAATAACCAAAGATTAGCGTCGGACCTCAGTTTTGTCTGAATCTCTTTCCTGTGAAACTGGTCTGTGCTTAAAAGTAATATTCGTGGTAAATATGTGACTCAAAAATGTTCACCTCTGGTTTACTAGATGCAGAAATGTAAAATATACACCGAATGACAAAAAAACATTCCAAATTATCTCAGCTACTGCATTCTGGCTCCTTTTGTAACACGTCAGATATCCCAACTGTAGTCCAGTTCTCACAGAATCCTGCTGCATGGATCACTTAATCTGAATCTTAAACCCTTCTGTGCCCTTCCTTCGCGATGCCCAACGAGATAAGTCTTGTGGCGTTTCAAAGACGTTCAACGGTGACAATTACGAACCGATATTAACGGTCGCTTATGCGCCAATTACTAATTTTAAAACATTTCTATATTCGCCTTCCTTCAATTGAAGCCAAAGTAAAATTGCCTTTGTGCCTAAGCAACACGCCATGAGTGCGTATATGAAACGTTGAGGTAAAGCTCCACGTATTATCTGGTTACTAAATTAGCCTACTTCATGTTCACGCAGGTTTATCCCTGGGGAAACGGCTAATGGCACTAGACGAATAAGTTGAACGAAGAACTATCCGGTTCACGAAACGTGACAAGGAATAACTAGGCCATATATCGTAATTCATAACTGAACTAAGCGCCTCGCCATGCGGAGGTAACAGTGTGAAGAGGTAAAGTTCCGCGCATTCTTAACTTGGGCACAAAGTGGACGTGAGCGGCCAGTTGGCTTCCCGTTCGTGCAACTCCTGAGGAAAGAACCATAGCTTCTGTTGGAGAGCGGGATACGTGGGCCCCCAAGAGTAGGACTGGACGTTAAAAAGGCCCCAGAGACGCTGTAATTAAGCAAAAACGAGAGGGGGGAAAGATGCTTTCACAAATCATCCAGTGTCATGATATTCACTCCGCGTTACATGCTGACATAAGATGTTTTACGGTACGCTTTTTCACTTTCTTTCAGGTGGTTGCCAACGTTTCAGAGGAATCTATCGCCTCAATATTTAGAACTGAAATGTTGGTAATCACCTGCAATACACGGCGCCACAACCCAGAATACCTCATGAGGACACGATGCTGAAACTTGGAACATTACGCTTATATCCTGTGAGAAACAGTTTAAAGCTTTTCTTCAGGTCGTTTTATATTCTTTTAGAGTTCTTGCTTTCCAAATGGTCACAGTTCTTACAAAATGTAAAAGAGAGAAATTTGGCGTGTACTCACTCTCACGTAATAAATTAGAAATCACAGCGTTAAAATTATAAATAAAAGTATAATGGGCATTATTTGTTCAAAGAGTGCAATCACTGGATATGAAGGAAAGCTGATCATTCTTTGTAAAAATAATGCATAAATCACGTTGAGCTGTGTTCCAAAACGATAAGCAAAATAATTAATGAATGAACAAGGACGAATTTCGGAACGTCTGGAACACCTGATACGTTTTGATTTGCATCATATTCTTCATAAGGTGTAATGGAACACGGCTGGACTTCTCAGAACCATCAGAAATACGATTGAAAACATCGGTTTGCTCATTTGCGTGGGTCCTTACGTAACGAAGAAGGAAAGCGTTTGATTTGCTCACCGACTACCATAATCAATGATGTCATTCTTGTCATCATCAAGTCCCAAGCTGTGAGGGACCTCACACGTTGCAAGCCAAGTCTCCTGCAGACAGGAATAAAAGTGGCCTTCTAATGAAAACCGGTCTTTTTGATATTCCCCAGGACAATTCCTTTGTCAATGTGTAGGCTGTTAAAGACGCTTTCAAACTGATATACAGGAAGATAAATTATACCAGCAAGCAGATATGAAAAAGAAAATATCTTGCGTCATTATGACTAAAATAATATATAAATTGCCCCATTCTCTTTAAGTTCTTCACTCTGTACCAGACATGTAGACGTTCTTTTAAAGTGAGGTACAAATTCTGTTTGAATTCAAGTTTGCCAAACGCGTTTAGACCCCCATCGGGTCATCATCGGTGCCTGTATATTTCGTTCTAACTTATGTAACAAAACGAAGTCATAGAACTGTAAAACGCCAGAATCTGTATCAGATTATACGTTAAAATTTGTTTTAAAATTCGTAATTAAATACCAAGTACACTTTCTTGAGTACGTCTGGATTACGTATCTTGTATCTTGAGCTATTAATGCACTGTATGTTCAATTCACATGTTGTCTACTAGTTACAGAGTGACAACTATGAGAATTATAGACAATCATTGCAAAGCTCATAAATGTTACAAACAATGGAGGTCTCACAACAGAATGTGATTTACATATCTTTGTGGCGTTTTAAGCAAAAAAGGTTTATTACTTAATATCTTGCCAGCAATTCATGAACAGTAATTGTGATGGCCAGACTTTTGTTGCTGCGAGGTTATTATGTTTCATTAACGTTTTAGCGGTCTCTAGGAAAATTCTGCGTTAGTACTCTGAAGCAGGCAAATTCAGCTTCCTTGCAAATCACCACAATCAGCCTGTCTTGTATTCGACTCGTCAGTAAACTAAAAGCTGTTTGTTGTAGCAATGAATTATACCGAAGGTATACATAAAAGAATGGTGCGGTTTCAAAAGTTAAACTTTTGAAACCGCACCATTTTTTTTTGTGTATATCGTGTATTTGCTGATGATGATGGTGGGTGAGATGACATGTCAGGGAAAATGTAAGGAAAAACAAAGATGGTAGCAGGTAAGCTTTCAGATTCTCACGGCGGCGAGTATGAATATGGCATGTCTGTTTTCTGGGGCTTTGCGCCGTAAAATATTCATCACCCTGAAGAAGGCTTGAAGAACCTCTAAAACGTAGGCAAACTTCAACCATGCTACACGGTGCAACAGCCCAGAAGCAAGACATGGTAAAGATACTAGAAGTTTGTTTCTTTGCTGTCTTTACTCTGTGATTCATGGACTCCCGTTGGCGACTTGAATGCTGAAAGAATGCCAAAGCCTCATTGTGGAACTAGGGCTGTAAATCTGCCGGCAGTTTGTTCGTAAACTTAGGTTTGCAAGATGCACAGCTAGACTGAACTCTTAATAAGAGAGTTTATTTACCAAAAATCAAAACTTTCAAGAGGAAACCAACTGATTTATTTATGTGAATTGAAGAAGAGAGGGAGGCAGGTGTGTGGCTTTGGTTTGGAATGTTTCCTGGTTCGGATTCACTGCCGTTGACATTCCGTTTACAGCATATTGCAAGGGTGATGATCGCTTTCTTGACAGGTTTCTGTGGTAATGATTTGCCTATTAATCACTTGCATAATAATGTCCCTAAGCAGAGTAGCTTAAAAGAAATGTAGTTCAGGATATTACAGCTTGTTGAAATGTTCTGTAGAATACGAACGTTCTTACATTTGCATCTGAAACAAGAAACGACAACCTTGGCAGGTTCTCTTACTTCCCAACTCCCACTCTCCGCCAGTGTTTTGTTTTCCTGTTGTTGCTGTTTATTTTTATTTTATTTCACACTTTTTTTTATCTTCTCCTTGTCTTATTTTCATTGCCCGTTCTCATCATACAAGTATGCAATTACCTGAGGACTCAAGGTTAAGTAGGAAATGTTTATGAGCTGGTGTAATACGTACAATCGCTGTAACTGCCGACTGAACTCACTTGCAAAAGAACTGGGCAAGCATTGTGTCTAAACACGCAAGTTGAAGTGAAAAACGTGTTTAAAATACTGTTCTGATGGCTGAAATTCGATTGTCGGCTACTTCCGTGTAGCTACAGACGAAGTTTTGTACGGAGGCTGATCTTAACTAGGGCAAGAGTCTAAAAGACGTGGGGTGAAGCTTCCGAGGCGCAATATTATTTACGCAGTTTCATTGGACCTTTGACGACGCTTCGTGAAAATTTTCGCCAGTTTCCTTGCATTCATGGCAACACTATCGAGATTTTGTTTAGATGAACTCTTGTGTCTTCAATGGCGATGTCAGTTTAGCAGGACTAAGGATTGTGTAACTGTTTGTTAGTCTCCGATAAATTGCTTTTGTTCTTTAACGATGTGGATGTGTAATTAAGCGGAAGAATTAGTGAAATTAGGTACGCTATTTTTGTCATCAACGGAAATAATTACTACCAGTGTCAGTATGTTACAAAAAAAAATTAAGTTAACACATGTTCACACAAACTGTAAAGTACCTAAAACCAGAAATAGTACTTTAGTAAATGAACCTGCTTAAAAATCCATAAATTGTTTTGGCATGGGATCTCATAATTCTCTCGCCTGTGGGTTCCCCTCCAAGCGAGCATTTGCCCTGAAAGATAAAACGTGAACTTTAATCTCACAGAAGACTTCTGCAATTTTGCACAACCGGCAAGCTCATGTCCCCCCCAGCAACTATTAAATGCACTCACTGAACCTTGTAACTGTTCCACCGCTAGAGTATAAATGTCGTGCTGTAGAATTCGTGGAAGGCGTTCCACTTGTGCTTCTTGAAATGTTTTCGATTTTTTGGTCTGTCCGTCCACAGACGAATCACGAAGGGCGTCAACGCCGACGGCATTGTGTTCCGAGACGTTTAGAGCAGTCGTTTGAGCTCTGATGCATTGTACATGAACTAAGAACGCATATCTGGACAAAATTCTTTTCAGTTACGATACGCGAAAGTTGTCTGGTCGTGTAAAAGGAAGGAATTATTTAAAAGATGCTGTTCACGGCAGAGACAATGAGCTTTTCCTTCGCCACCACATTGAGATGGTTCTGTGGCCCACCCTGCTTCTAGAATAGTCACCGGCAGTGATATCCTCGGTGGTGAAATCGGACGGAGAGTAAAGTTGACCACATACACCATTAATTCTAACAAACTTGGAACCTTGCATTCAATAATATTAATTTTGATAACTATGGAGGATATAAACTCACAATCGTGTTTAAATCCAGAGACATTTAATTTTAAACACTTGATAGTAAAAGAAATTCCACGTAGCAGATCCAAATAATACAGACAATTAAATAATGATAATATTCGACAACTGCTTGAATGTAAACTTTTCATTTGAGTATGCAGTGCAAGTAAAGATAAATACTAGCAGATTCTTATGAGAAAATGTGAAACTAGCAGAGAATCTAGACGTAGATGCGAGGATACTCTCAGGCTGGATCTGTGGGAGATAGGAGTTGAAGGAGACTGGATTTTGTTAGCGCAGGACAGGGTCCGGTGGAGGGCTTTGGTTAATTCGGTGATGAAACTTCGGATTCCGTAAGCCATCTTGTTTGTTAGTTAGTTAGCAAACATGTATAAGATGTACTTTAATTTTAAATGGCACCAACAAGTTTCCGGCGTAAAATGAGACGGAAGATGTTATCTAATCCACACGTAATATTTATTTCCCCGAGACCAATTTAAAAAAAAACACGGTCAAAAATAAATTCTATAATAATGTGACAGCTGTATCCTGTAGAATGCAGCGGAAGGATTGGCAGTCGCTTATCTGTTCAGACCAACCCCTTCAGTTTTTTTTTGTTTACACCCCTCTTGCAACTCGACCTTCTCACCTCCAGTGGAGCAGGGGTACCGGAAATATAGGTTGGGGTTAATTGTCGTGATTCATGGCGCAGTGTCACAACTGCTTCTTACAAAGTTCCTTTATCTGTTTTATTTTTCTTCTTTTGTACACAGCCGGTTAGGTTAATGCGACAAAGCGCGGCTGATGGTGGTAATGACAGCCAACAAACACGGGGTTCAAGAGGGCAAATGCTTCTGCACTTGCTTCCTCATCACTGGCCTTAAACCATAAACCGGATTCGCCGTATTACCTGTTTGTCAACAGACGTGCTATGCCTATTTTGCGAGCAGTTGTAAAAGGTAGGGGCCTGGTAACTGTAATCCTTTATTCATGGCATAGCATGTAGAGAGGATGCCTACTGAACGCTTGCTGTGGCAAATATAATGGAAGACGGGACATTGGGCGTCCAAAGAGGAGATGGACACAATTCCTTTAGTCCCGTAACGGGTCAGCGAACTCTATCCTTAAATAGAAAAAGAATACAACTGAAATCCTTCAAGGGAACGTTCCTTTAACTGATTCCTAAGGCAGACAGTACAGATGAACAACAGAGATGCATTCGATATGAATAAAAGTGTTTTTGATTTTTCTTTATAACATTGAAATTTTGAGTGAAACACGTAATTTAATATGAGATCAAGATGTCATCAATTTCATCTGTGCCTCCGTTGTAATGAAATCTGATGGAAAGTATTTAAATAGACAACAGATGCAAATGATATGTGAAAAAATACACTCCGAAATATTTACCCAGTGTGACAAAGAGAAATTGTATCGCTAATCACGTTACACTCGTCAGAGTGACTCATCTTCCTGATGATGGAGGCAGCAAAAACTGCTGAAACGTCGGTACAGAAAACACGTGCTATATCCCACAAGAAAGTAATCTTCATGGAAGATGCCGTTAACCAAATAATGAAAAAATAGAAGTGAACGAACATGAAATAGCATAGACTGACCGTACTTACGTTTATTGGTTCTCTTTCCACATTTTCGTCTCCGAAAGCGAACGAATGCAATGTAATGAAGAGATGGGGCATGCCAGCACACGTTGCCTGAAGAGGAGCACCTTCACTGCCGTTCCTCATTACTTCCTTTCGCGTATCGTCATTTCCTTCCGGTTCATCTTTTCTCCTCAGTATCCCCCCCAAATGTACATCACGAATATACCTGAAGATGTCCGAAGTGAAACGTTACGGGCCCGAGTTGCTGGTTTTATTTTTGGCAGAAGTGTACCGTGACATGTCAGATAAAGACCGCAGAGCTTATAATTGTGCTGCTTGGACGACTGAACACAATTCTCGTACCGTGCAGAGGGGGCTTCGTGATGGACTGACTGTCCGCGGCGTTCAGATCGCGTAGTCTGGGCACGTCAGTGTGTTTACTGCACATTTCAATGGGCTGTTAACTCGCTTACACCCTCACACACGCCACCACAGAGGTCTTGATTCACTAAAAGAATCACACCAGCCAGTAAACACTTTATCTCTCAACTGCGCGTGGTGTTACTCTGCTAATCCTCAGGAACTGCAAGGTCTCGTGTTGCTTAGTCATTCTCGTAACAACATTTATGCAGATTGAATCTGACTTTTCGTACAAAACTTCCGCAATTGTTGGCTTCACATGGAAATATATCAAAAGAGAGTACTTAAAAGCAAATTATGACAAGATGTCGGGGAATTTAAGTATGGATGTTATTGCTAGACCGTACGTAAGCAGTCTGTACATAACTACAAACTTCCGTTGACCATCAGCTGGACTTTTCCCTAATTCACCAGTAGCAGAAAATGGAGTGCAGAATTGTGCAAAAATTTGGACTTAATGATCAGTCGAAAAATTAAAATACGACTTCTTTCCATGATACCCACGATTGTTCGCAAACATACGTAATGCTTAATATGGAAAGAATGCTATTTCTAATATCCTAATAAAAATATACTACTTTATAGCATAAAGAAGTTCCTCCTTTCTACGTAAAGGCATGAGAAATCAAAATGTGATGATCAAATCACACAGACGTTGGCGAAACTTGCACTTCAGAAATTCCACGTCGAAAGCATAGCAGAGTACCTTAAAATATGCCGTGTCTTGTCACCCCCGTCCTCAGTACTACAGAGAGACAGACCCTCGTAGGTCGTAACCCACCGACTAGCATGAGAGGATTATGTTGTGCTTTGGGACTAAATCACTTCCTGGTAGTTTGCTCGCTGCTGCATGCTGTCGTAGTGGGTCCATCTTTAAGTGGGGCACTGGGTATAAGCATCCCCAAATTCAAATTAAGCGTCATTGTACATTGTGTTGACAAACTCAGTGTCCATAGAGACTGCAATGATCTTTAAAATAACCCCAGCATTGCCGTCACTCGTGCTTCAACATGAGTTTCGCTCTTCATTTGACGGTTCTTTAACAAATTTCGTCGGGGAAGGGAGCATTAAGATATCTCCGTTTATTTTATTGTCCTCAGTAGGGAAATGTTACTGATGAGTTCGCGAGTGCATACATGCCATATAATTAGAATTTCCACAGAGGGTGAACTACTTGCATATCCATCACAGAGAATTCGCAAAATCTTCCAAAGGCCTATTGTGTTCGCGTCTGAGTAATCATATGCTTGTTATCACCGTAGGATATCAAACAGGAGGATTGCACCCCTTGAATATTATAAGCGATTACAAACCGTCACTGGAATATTTTTACCGTCGTAGCTTAACTAAGATAAGTTCGAACACAATATTTATCTTAAACAGATGCTTCAAATTATAGACTGGCCCCAAGTGATTCGTGGCATTACACGTTAACTTAATCACAATACCGATATCATGATTCTCAAGGCAGACAAGTGACCCTGTGTTTCTTCCTGTCAGCTTCTATCTACCTTGCTATTAAGACCCCCCCTTCCTGGTATAATCTTTCAACCTTGTGGGCGTATTCATCTTTAACTTCAGGGTTCCTTGTTTGACCTCCGCTGTTACAACCAACTCTCTCCCCCCGAACAAGACAAATAAACATTTGCAACCAACATTTCTTTCATGCAAAGGAACATTCGGAATTGTACAAGAGTCAGAGGCTTGATTACAGCATAAGTTGCCAAAAGACGGCAGATAAAATTATAAAGTGAGAAATCGATCATTAGCGACGTAGTGAGTCTGCATACGAAGATCTCTTTCACCCCCTTAACTCGTTCAGTTGTCAGCTTCAGACTTTGATGGTTACAAAACTGCAAGGTTATAGAAATCTGTCACTGTCGAAAAAGCGAATTTACTGAATACGCAAATAAAATTACATTTTTAATTGTTGGGTGCATTACGGCCTAGGTGCTAGGGTCCACAACACAAATATAAAAAAAACGTCTTTCACACTAATACTGCAAGGAAGTTATGAAAATGTCAGCGAAGTCCAAATGCGATATATTTTGAAACTACCATATACTGTGTAACATTTTTAGATGATGATCTAAAAAGATTATTTCATAGTTAAATTGACACATTATGACACGGGCAAGATAATGACAGTCCCTAATGAAATTTATGGTTTTGCGTTTACCAGTTAGTTAGATGTTTTGACTAGGCTGTTCAGAAAGCTGTTACAGTTTACAAACTGATAACTTATGACGAAAAGGTTACGAAAATGACCTTGAGCAATTCTTCAACGACACAGTTTAAAATGTCAGACCATACAACTGCTAAGTTCTTCAACAACATAGTTCGAGATTTTAGGCTCGGTAGTTCAGCGAGCTGTATTACCGCTAAGTCTAGTAAACGTCTGCCAGAATACACGGAGCTACAACTCAGAAGACAGCCATCCTCACTCTCGGCGCCGTGAGAACCTTAAATCTTACCAACCATGACTAATATATTCATTCTGATCTTGCATGTACGTTTTTCAATGGGATTTTCTCCAGCACGAGAGTTATCATGATGGAATTGTTAAGAAAGAGTCCGGCGTGGTTGAATAAATCCTGCTACAATTACGAACACGGTCCCTATTAACAAAACGTGCCTCACCGGTGTCTCGATTGTGCTCTGTTCAGACGTAATAAATCTGAACTCCATAGCGCAGCACTGACAATTGTCCAGCCTTTGACTCCATATTCTTACGGATCTGTCCAGTTGCATCCCAAACGTTATTGTGCTACATTGCATGGACAGCGAGAGAGACAGCCATCAGACGTCCCAATGGAATTTGCTGCTCCGCTGATTCCCTCGTCATTGGCCGAGTACTTCTTCACGCTAGCCGCCATTCCGTTCCGACAGGGGTTGCGGTTTCAGAGGGGAAAAATAAGCTTCACCAAAGTTTGTGTTATTCATCTGCAGAGGAGATATCAAAATGTGTTTCCGCGATGTGTGATGTCGAAACGGGCCCAGCTCAAGTGCGTACAAACTGTGTATCTTGCCTAATTTGAACAGTTCATAACATTTTGTTGTTGCGGTGCTTACAGCGATGTTTGTGGATGTGCGGGTAAAGTCTCAGTCCGATGGCTTGGGTTTCACATATCTGACGACTATCACAGCGGTAGAAACGCCTGACATGCCCTGCAATATGCAGCCCGCCAAGCTTAAAAAATTACAAGGAGTCCTTTTCGTATAAAATGAGTTCGGAGGTCAGCTCTATAATAATCCTGCTTCTGAGAATGTTTTCGTGTTTCCATTAGGTTTATCATATTGATTCTTCGTCTGTGTTTTTGTGTTAGCGCTTCGGTTAATGGGAACGTCTCCGGGTTAAATTGACATTTCGACATGCATGACAACACGTGTCACGTGAGAGACATATTGCTCAGGGTGTTTACAGAATGACCTCATTGATCTCACCAAACCGGTTGGCCATAATACTTCACAACTGTTGATATTAAACATCTGCAGTGACTTACTCGAATCATTGTCCACCCCCGGCGATATGCATAAAAATCTTTTGAGTTATGCGCGCAGCAGTGCATAAATATGTTGACAACTCAACTTTCGAAAGTTACAAGAGATTTACATAATATATTTTTAACATAATTCAGTTTTCCCGCTCAAGACGTGTTTGTTGGTAACACCATTCTGCTACTAGTGTCATCAGCTGACATCATTTAAATCTAGTATCTCAAGAACGTCAGAAATTTTAGGCTCTTTATACGTACGAGGTTCAACTGCATGAAGAAACAGAAATACTGCATTTTAGTTTTATCGCTTGTAATTCCTGTTGAATTAAAAGTCTATGAGTCAAAGATCTGCCCAAACACCCCAAATACGTTCTTTGTCTAGACTACTCGTTATACCCAAGGGGCGATTGTAAGGAATTTAGTAATAGTCAGAATATAATTTATTATCGTTCATGACTGCAAAAGAATATCGACTCATCTCGCTGGGGGACACGACGTACGCCCTTCAAAAGTTGGGACTGAGTCCTGGTCTGGGGTCCACACTTACCTGAAACAAACAAAAATAGAACAAATTAGGTCTTGTTTACTGCAACATATGAATAAAGCGTGAAAACAAACAGCAAGAGAAAACTAGCCTGTGATTTGAAAACTTATCGAACGACGTAAGGGTACGTGGAATGGAAATATTAGAATCGAACTTGGGGGGAAAGAATAATTCTAGAGGTTTCGATGTGGACTGAGTTGATCCGTGATTGAGTTCATGGGCTGTTGGCGATTTCAACCGTAAGATCTGCTTCCAGAACTGGGAGGAACTGTGTGAAAAAATGTGTATGAGCTGAATGTGCCTACTTTCAAGGGGATCAGTCTTCCACTCCTGTGCGTGTTATCACAGATTGTGTCTCGGTGCTTTGGTAGTAACGCGTACGTTGCTGCATAGTGAATAAATTTGCTAAATTTTATGCCCGCCTTGAACGGTCTTCACTGTTAAAAGCCTCGAACTGAAATAGACAAGATCTAAACATATCACAAATGATTAAGATGAAAAGGAATGACACTTCATTTATCAGAGTACTGTGCCCAGTTTACCTTGACTAAAGACGGCTTTATAATCTACAGGTAACCGAGAATGTCATGGAATAAAACACCAACTGTTTCTGGCCTGAAGCGCTTTGCTGCACGTGGAAAATACACGAAGTGATGATGCCGGGATTAGTGAAAGTCTTTTTTATATTTGAAAGCAATTTGAATTGCAATTGGATTAAAGCGCAATTATTTGCAGGGAACGTACGAGTCCAAATTAACTATAGATACGGACGCCGAACACGCGAACTTGAACCAATGAAACAGCTTCACTCACACAGCAGCTTCATTGATTGCTGTGCGTTATCTCGAGGACACTGTTCCTCCAGTATTTGCCGGAGTACCTGAACGGCGACAGGGCGAGAACAGCTACCATTCCGTGCATCATCGGACCACGTACACAGAACGCTCGACTCCAACACAGCGAGTGCTACTTCCGGCTACAGTAGGGTTATAGTAGGCATAGAGCTCAACATGTGCGCGTTCCCTAAGCAAATGTCCCTTCGAATGTTCATTAGAATAAAAATACAATAACATCCATTCGTCATTCCATTCGTCTTTCTTAGACCCATGTTCACAAGCACCTGACAATTATGTTCACCGATTAGCAAAATTAGATTCAATGTATACCAATATCTTGTTACGTGTCACAGCAGAGACATGTAACTTTTGCAGTTTATAATACTGTTGTAACTCTCATTCTTAATACGGTAATTAGGCTATTATTATACCTCTTGGTGGTCAAGGCAATAGCTAAAGGCTGGCTGTAGGCAGGAGCAGGATTGTTTTTTAAAGTGTCACTGCTTCCAAAATGGCCTCGTGCCCACCCAAACTTCTTAGTTGAAAACTATGGTGTTAAGGAGCGAAACGTATTTCAAAATAACAATAATAATGAGCCAAATTTAAGATTTGGCTTAGTTTGTGTCACTATACAATGGAATTAAAAATAATCATTTTAATGCCATCAAGTAGAATCCATTTAAGGCAGTCTTCTTCTAATAGGACGAATGCTGATATCGAACCTTCCTTTTCGAAACACTAGTCGGCCAACCTCAAACAGAAACATCGGCGGACTGAGCCACACTTAAATATTTTTTTTAAAAAGTACAAAAAGCTGTAATAACTGGCTTTAATTCTGCAAATACACGCAAGAAATCTTCGCGATCGCAACCCGTGTTGAAAACCAGCACACCATTGCTAAAGCTCGGTGAGTTATTCTGTCTGAGAAATTCGGTGTTTACATTTACAGTAATTCTCTGTATTTCTTCGCACGCAGACTCGTGATTTCAGTTATGCCACTCTTGTTGTCGTCAGAAACATTTACTGGAGTGTACTGCAAGGCTGGTTGCCTGGCTTCATGAGAGTAACCTCAGGACCCGTGTAAACCATACACTTGACTACCAAAAATAATAGCTTCAGTTAACATTTATGCCTTTGTACTTCATTTAGATGTTACAGACTTGATAAGAGACGCGGTGTAGGGGACACCCCCCCTCCCAAACCACGCACAGTGGAGGGGGGGGGGGGGGGAAGGTTAATCTCTGGCCCGGAACAACAAAGTTTCATCGTTAAAACCGATTGCAGCAGCCACCCAGCTACACCACCGAGTGTTTTCAGAGGTAGAAAAAATCTACTATCGTATCTGCAAATGTACAGCTATCACAGCTTTCCATAAGAGTGCAATTTTAATTTATTTTTGGTTGTTAAAAACTGTATCCCTAAGCTTCTGATTAAGTGCATGTTTAATTAACGTTTTGATACATTAATAAATTATTGAATTAAACGTCATGATCAAAAACATGGGGTCGTGCCAGAAACATCCTCCGGTGAGACTTGTCACAGGATGGGAACACTATTAAATATTTAAGTAAGCCCGAACTACAGCTTCTTTCTCGAGAAACAATTCTAGAAATGGAGTATCAGTGCACTCAGAGAAAGGACTGCAACCAAATAACGTGTATGATCGCAGAAATAGCGACAAATATGTTATTAACAAATGACATCTGCAATTTGAGGTTAGAAACACTTATATTCAGAGTGATTTCTAGAAAGAAAACATGGAAATCCGAGTACGATCTGTCACACTATATACGTTTTACAATACAAGGAAATTAGAATTAACGATGATTTTCCAAAATGAATAGTTTAGTCCTCTCAATCGGTGGTTCAGATTCGGGCCCCGGTAAAGAATGGAGACGTTTGGGATAAAAAACAGTAATTAGTACGTATAGATTACACTAAGCGACATGGTATTAATTGATTTAAGAACGGGTTTTCAGTTGCCGAGGTTGTATGGCCTCAAACGATCGGAAAGCAGGCAGGGACTTCCGAATAAGCCGGACTGATAACTACTCGACCGTGACGTTCCGTTGCATCTATCAAAACAAAAAACATAATTTAAGACAGCGAGCAAAAGTATTGCCAGTACAGTTTTTGTAGCAGTGCTGGTGTTAAGTAGCAGCCTACCTGTGGAAGCAAGAGGTGGTTTAAAGATGCTAATTTATTTCGACACAGGAGCTGAAGTGTCCTAAGGGACTGTTTTCGCGGAACATACAAGCAGTGATGACGGAACTCGGCGCAATTACATTAACGACACGCAATGAGGTTGCTAAATCTGCTCCAGCTACGTTCACCCACCAGATCAGTGACTTCGGTGTTTTGACAATGATACGCTATTAGGGCCTTTCATCATGTCGAAATTACGAGATTAACATCATACGTTCATATGAATACCTGGGTTGTCACCGCACAAAAATCATGCACTCAAAAGGGGCACATTGCTAATGGAGATATAGAGTTTGGCTGACATACTCGTAGATTACTCAATCTGAAGCTGAGTATTAAATTTGATTTAACACATCAACAGGTAGTTTAACTTATTGGTGCCCCAAATTTAAAGTTTGAAATCATGAAGACATACAAAAGTCAAAAATAAAAGCATGTCTAAGTATTTTTACAGACGTTACCTGCGCACAATGCCACTGACAGGAAAAACTGTCTTATAAAAAATTCATAGTTTGTATAACCGGTTATTGATAACAGCTCCAGGCTCCTGGCTCGTCCATTCCGTCAACACAACAATTAGGAACAGGGTATAAAACTGAATTCAAGTACCATTATCACATTGAATTTAGTATTACTGCCTATGTCTATATGCATTGTGTGCCAAAGGCGGAACTAAGTATATAATTGTATGGATGTTGCTAATATAGATTACGATTATTATGTATTTTCGCTTCGGCATTATCCACTGTGTTGTTTACACAATTTTTTAAGTTATAAAAGATTATGAGCCTACTTCTTGAATCCGTTATGCAAGCTGTCTTCATCACAGCATAGAGGCATTTGAAGACGGTCAACTTTTCTGCTTTTCGGAGACAGACAGTAAATTAATGTACCACAATTTTTGTCGTGTGTCGGACCGGTGTCCAAGTGTAACAGGGCGGTTTACAGGAAGTAAAAATTTGTTACAAACAATTTCTCAACCAGTGTTCAATACACCTCTCTAGAGATGATCTTTTTAAACAACGTGAACTCCGTCAATAACTTACACCACAGTTAATGTTGCATTTAGATGGCTGCGGTCGTATGTTGCAACTGTAATTTTAAATATGACAATGAATTAGTGAATTTCCGAGTTTTGTACCCTGTTACTTTAATTTTTTTCAACAAACGAAATGTGTTGTAGAATTAAGTAGTTTTGTATCAGCTGATCTGCCGCAAAGGATCCATTTTACCCTGGTTAGGCGCCTTCTCACTGTTCGTTTACTGTGAAGATGATTATTTCTGCTCGGGGTAAATGTTTTTAGGAGACGTAGTAGCATGGAAGACAGATAATACGAGGAAAAGCACGAGTGTGAGAAAGCACACAGGAAAGGGAGCGACCACAACGTGGCGGAGAGGTTAGTGTAGTTTAAATTGAAACCTTATCTGCTCCGGCCTATGGGTGCCTTGCGACAAAAGCTCATCCGTGGGCCAGCTTCATGCCAGAGGGTTTTAGAAAGAGGCAGAGATTGTATGAGTGTTGGAATTAGCCTAGTCTACTCCGGCGCATGGTGTATACATGTAAGCCTGTTTATCATGTGGTACCTGTAAGAGCGACACATATACACATGAAAAAAATCTGGGATGTGATGGTCGCAATCCAATATTCACATCTTCATCGCCGTGAGAACCTCGAATCGCAAAATAAACGGCTTCCGGAGTCCATTATTTATTTGGGTGGATGACATATGTGGTTATATTTTTGCAATGTAATCTAGAAATCTAAACGTAACTAAAAGACTCCTCATTCTAGAATGCATATAATATTTACCTCCACACCGTCTCGTGGAGTAGTGCACAGGTATGGAGAAACTTCAATCGAAGGAAATTATAATGCCGGATAAAATTCCAGACCGTGTATTCAAATAAAATTAATTTGAAGGTAAAGTTGCCCCTGGTGAATAACTACGCTCCACGTCATACAAATATATAAGATAGTGAATATATAGCTCCACGTATTCTTAACCCCCACAATCATAGTATTAGATTCACGTCCCGCTTAGTAATCGGAAATATTTGGGTTAGATTTTCTCTTCTGGGATTCGATATGTTGAGCTTTTTCATGGGTATCCTCAGTCTATCCGGATAAAAGCATGGTTGTGTTTAATATATGCCACGACCACTTCCATCTCCTACCCAATTCATTATTCACAACTCCCTTACCATTCGATGCAATACAGTCTGTGAAGCTACGAAGGCATTGTTAAATTACCTCCCCAAATCCTGCCCGGATACGCGATTCAACTATTCAGAAACTGAAGCTTTGTGTGACAAAATGTTCGGGTTGTATGGTGCTAAATACGGTCTACTGCATGTCATTGTAAGGGTCACACATTTACACTGGAACACCCTTGTTCCTTCTTAATTCGATAAGCTGCTGTAGATCTAGAAGACGAGCCATAATAAGCCGGTAATCCTGTGATTGGAGCAGGCCCTGTGTTACTTTAGCGTTAAATGCCATCAGAGGAGCCGGGCTAAATAAACCCATTAGGAAGACCGATAGAAGCTTTATCTGCCTCACCTTCTGGACCAAAGAAGGGTAACGGAAAATGGTGGCGCGGGGGGGAAGGGGCCGGTGCATGTTTCATGACATTTTTTTATCCGAGTTGAGAGCGAAATTGGGTGCAGGAGTGTAATTCCTACCTCTCTTGTTGCTATTATCCTTATCTGATTTGACACTAAAGTTCAGAGCGATCTCCGCTGTCTTTCCCTTAATTTAAAGCACAGGACCCCGACGTGTTATCGGTCATCTTTCGGTTCTGGCTTCAGACGTCTCATGGCCATTCCAGGTCCCGCCTCCAAAATACGTCTCGTGCTTTGCTTGCTATTGTTTCTGTTGATGACCTTATTAAGTGAGTTCACTTTGCCAAAGGAAGAGAGATTCTGCTGTGCAGATACGAGTTTTATGATGTGGATTTTGAAACAACTTAAAGTAAAAATTCGATATTATCAACGGTCGCTACCTGTTGTTTACTCAACTGTCAGTTACCAGCAGTGAATTTTGACACAGGTGTGTCAAATAGATACGTATTTATGATATCCACGTTGAATTTGTGATTCAGTTGGTGGGGGCGTCCAAACCAAACCAATCAGTGTTACATTATGAAATAACGTGTGGCTTCTTAGCGTAATTTCCTGATTTTAGAAGGAGAAAGGCTTTGTGTGATGCACGTGGATCCGTGTCTGTTCCCTCCTACATCGTGAACCGCTTGACGGACTTTCACAAAACTTGCTACGAAAATCATGCTACCAAAGACCAATCCCTTCCTTAGTATTTTGAAAATATTTTAGCTCTAGATGGGTAGTGCTAACGTCTGAGATAGGAGCCCTACTTAATAAAGGATCGCAAAATAGTGTGATACTAGATCTTAGAAAACACACGTAACCTTTGATGTATTTTTTTGAAAATGTTAATTTAGCTTTAAGTTTGATGGCTGTATTAATGAACTGGCGTTGGAACCACAGAATCCTGCCAAATATCGGACAGATTAGATAGTAGAGGAGCCCTTCTCTGTATATTAAAAGGATGCAGGAGGAACTAGCAGCGTCGCTTGTAATACGTATCATGATTAATGATGGGCTTTTCGAGTTAAGGTTAACGACGTTGCTACAGTTATAATGACCTGTTTGGTGGGAGTACAAATTCCAACGTGAGAGTGACAAAATTTTTCTTTGTCTGTAGTGACGTACGTAAGGGAATGAGATCTGGTGGGAAGATAACACACAACTTGAAAAGAACAGTGGATTTTGGAGGTGGCCCGGATTCAAATTCATTCAAGATTTTTCAAATTTTATTTTATTCAAGTGTCACTGTGCCCAAATAACATAAAACGTGTCAGATTTGAGGTTTTCACAGTGGTGAGTATGAAGATTTCTGTCTTCTGGGTTGTTGCGCTGTGTAGTCTGGAATGAATCGCCCTGATGAAGGAGGCAGTATGACCTCTGAAACGTTGGTAAACATCGACCAGACTACACAGCGCAATAACCCTGAAGACAGAAATCTTCAACATAAAACCTGTCGAGAATAAAGGAAGTTGTGATCAGTTCTTTTCAATAAAATAAAAAATTATTATGCTGCTCGGAATTTTACAAGTAATCTTATTTTACTCTTTTTTTTAAATATTATGTAATTCGAAACAGTTTCCTAGTGTTGACCTGTACAATAAAAGTTTATGCGATTTCGGTGTGCTTATTCAAAATGTTGACATAATCCTTGCGACCAGTTGCGGTCCGCAGTTTAAAAGAAATTGTTACCAGAAGACAGCTGTCTTCTTGGTTGTAAACGCTGGTAAATTTCAAACAGACTATACGTCGCTACAACCCAGAAGACAGTCGATTTTGTACTCACCACCGTTAAAACCTCAGATCCTACAATTATTAACCTAACATGGACCAGAAACTGAAATGAAAAATTGTTAACGCCACTGGATCATTATCTCTTTTTCGAAAATAACAATTCGCTGGTTCCCCGTTTGACGTTCAGAATACGAACAATTTGGTTTATTAATTAAAAATAAGAAATTGTCTTAGTCTATGTAGAATAACATGAAAATAAAATGGCTTTTAACTGTAGCAAAAATATATTTACACACAACTACACATTTAATTACCAACTTTAAACGAAGGGCCAATTGTCAATTCAGGTCTCACGAAAAGTGTTGGTGTTAAAAAACATCATGTTCCTTTCGTGTTCAGTGTACGATATTACACAAGGAGCAAATTTGTGGATCGTATTGTTAGGACAGTGAAGTCGAAAGGGAGATGGCTAGAATGGACGGACAGAAAAAATGCACACAGAATTTCGACGGGACAACTATTAGGAAACGTGCATTTTAAAGGTCGAAAAGATAGGAGGAGGTTGTGAGGAGGATGGAACCTCCCGAGGGTCGCGCCCAGTAGTCGGCTTTGTTGATAGCGGTTCCCGTTACGATAGTGTTGGTTGATATTAGTTTTTTGGCATATTTTAATTCTGTTGGGATCGCTTTAGTACTCCAGCCCATTGCGGTTGCAGTTTCTGTGTAACGGAGTGTACTCTGCACGACTTGTCTATTGTTTCAGAAGCCCATTCTTCTCGTGCTGCTAGATCGCTGTTTGAACCTATGGACGAAGGAGAAGCATGTCTAATAAAATATCGTCCGACTTGCTTACGTTCTCTTTAAAAGTCTCCTGACTTCCAACGTCAGTACAACACTCAACAGTAACTCACCATCTTTGAAATTAAACCGCTGTTAGATGGTTTTCTTGCTACGGACAAAGCATCCAATTAACGCTTACGGCTACTTACCATATCTTAACAATCCACTGTCGATCGTGGCTCACGAAACTGGACAGGAGTCCATAAAATATCTGCAAAGTCATTCTTGGAATCAACTTTGGTTTCAAAATGTCTTAACCCGAATACCAAGGCGTATAATGACAGATCCACTACCAACAATGTTCAGACAGCGAGTGCTTCAGCGCCTGCTCCACAAGTAATTTAAATCACAAATTGCCTCTGCGCTCTGACGTTGCAACGCACTTGCAAAACCCGATAATTATAACATAAACGTAACGAATATTATTAAGGTTTCTACGGACTGGGCTTTTCCCTCTCCCCCTCGCGACCAGGATGACCACTCAGTGCCCTGTCCAGTTCCTAACACAGATGATGTCCCACGAGATAAAGGTGCCTACAACGTGTTACCGTGTATCTTTCAGCTTCCACGTCCCCCAGAATTCTACGCGTCACACAGATAACTTAATTCTCGCCTGTTATAATTTCCAGATGGAACTTTTCGAGTCCAAGTAGAATATAGCTCAAAAAGTGTTACCTCCGAACTGCCAAGTCCCAGTGGAACTACTGGAGTATCTGAGGATTCAGTCAAGATGACGGGTGGGTGATGATGATCTGTCGTGCGGAGACGTTCAGGGCGACAACATTGCGATTTTATCAGATGTTCTGCTTGTCGAAGTGTCCTGAGACTGACACCATAACCATTCTCTGCCTTTTTATTTAAATAAGTACATTTAAAACGTCAAAACTATAGGTTTAAAGTGCAGAATCTAACGCTTTCTTCTTGGGTATTCTTAAAGAAACAACAGAATTTTAAAAACTTCGGTCATCTGAAACGCTTTATTTTAACCGTACGATTAGATGAATTTGTGAATACCACGAGTGAACGCGTGCAGCTATAACGGAGACGGGCGCTGATCGGATCAGCTGTCATCACGTGACAATCTCTCTTGATTGAATCTGACTATATAAGCCGCTGAATGTAGTGATACCTGAAAGAAGGAAAAATGTTCGATGTGTTTTAATATAACAATCTGGAAGAAATGAGATTTTCAATATTTTCGTCGTTAGCTATTACGTGTTGTGTCCAAATCCAACCGTGGATCTGGTATTTGTCACGGCTGTAGTGTAAACAAAGGAATGTGAATGTTCGGCTCCGTACGTAAAACGTCATCCATCACAGGGTTTAAGCACACTTGACGTCTGCTGTCAGTGTTGAGGCGTAAGATGGTGAAACACGTGCGTTAATTTGTTTAAATGACCTTTGAGTCTCTCCACTTTTTTTTAAGATAAACGAATATTTGCATAGATGCTAAGTAAAGAGAAGTTTGTATAATCTTAACGAGTAAGAAACCTAATCGCATTCCTTCGCCCAACATCCCGGCGAGGGTTGGAGAAATTGCTTTTAAAATGCCAGATATTTTCGTTTACTAATTTGAACACCGAATACAATTCGTTCATACTACGAGTAAATATAAACGAAGCTAATCATTTCAGCTCATTAGCGTACAGGATGTTTTATGATCATGGTAACTGCCAAACGGCATTTCATTCCGTTCCAAGATGTAACTGGACCGAATTTAGGCCACTACCAAATTCCCTGCAGACATTTCCATTCTTTTGGGGCAATTCATGTTGTTCTTTTGACAACAGGGCAAAACAGAGAAAATGAAAGTATTTTTTGAAGATGGCTGTCTTCTGGGTTGTTGAACTTTACCGACGACCGCCCTGATGATTAAGGCAGCAAGCACCTCTGAAGCGTCGACACAACGCAGAAGAGAGCCATCTTCATATTCGCCGCCTTGAGAACCTGACATTTTCTCACAAAAATATTAGCATTTAAAAAAAGGCGAATAAAATACTTCATTGGAGATCAGGTTTGATACAGAGACATTTCAGTGTCGTTAAGTTAAGGTTTCTCAGAATTCTGGTTCTTAAGATTTTCAGATTGGTTTCGTATTTCATTGATTTAGATTTGTGGTGCATCTAAATCTTTTAACCTCGTATAAGTACTATATGGCTCGGTCAGTGTTGTTATTATTGATCACATCTGCGTTATTTCGAATCCCGGGTCTGTCAAAGATGATTGTGATCTTAACTAAGCCGAACAATAGAACCCATTTGGTTAATAGAGGAAGATTTGAGGGTGAACAGGTGAAATTACGATGAAGTCGAACAGTCTCCGTTTAATGTGTGCATACGTTTTCGTTCTAATGAACCACTGATCCCTGGAGCTTACTGCCAGGTTACTCTAATTAGAAACTTTTCGTTCTGACTTAAGTCTCATGAATTTTAGCAACGAAAATTACAAGTCTGAATTGCAGCGTAAGTGACAAACTGCATTCCGCATAGACAAGAGGAAACTGAAAAATCCTAAGACAAGGAACTGAAACAACTTGCTGCCTTAAGATTACAGGCGCTGGCTGTCCAAATGGATGTAAATTACTTAGACTATACAGAAGTATAGGAACAATGTACATCCGGTCGATGTTTGGGAAACTTCTTTGTACAAGATATTAGAGCTTTTAAATTGTCCGAGTTCGTGGCTCGTCACCTGTGTGTGTTCGTGCATCACTTACTGTAAGGTCCCGCCTTAGCATACGCCACCTGTATGTTTTTATCTTGTAATCTTACAGTACTGTGTGTCTGTTTGACGTGAATATATTTTTAATATAGCCTTGCCAGAGGCAATGTGGATAACATTTCAAGTCAAACAGATTTGAACTGGTATCCACAGCAGCCGCGGCTATGACCCGACCATGAGACGCGTGCAAAAGTGCCCTATAAAACATTCGAGGCAGAAAGATAACGTCGTCGTGGCAGCTGAGTTAAGGTTATTTTTCGTTTTATTACATTATGATGTCATATACCGTAATTAAATTATATTTCCAAGGAAGCTTTAAGAGAAATTTTGAAAGTTAACGAGAAAATACGTTACGTTGACAGCTTTATTTATTGTTGCTTTGTAATTGACAAAATGAAACGTCCGAATCGTGATGTTTGACGGATTAAATTATTGCAGCTTCGTCGTAACTTGCGACAGTGACTTAAAATATACACACAAGTAATTTGGGTGGGGGGCCGAAGCAATATATGCTCAATAAGAAGCTATTTTACTACCTAACATGACTTGCTATTTCTCTAGGAGTTTTTGCCCCGGAAGAATAAACTAATATCCGGGCAGTCCCGTATAAATGAACGGCTTATAGATTGGATTAGCTTAATTTCGATCTTGAACCCCAGCGCTCGGGAAAGATTGTGAGGCACTGTATATAATAATAAACGAACAAGGAAGCACCATTAACATTGCGCGAGGAGAATTTGGCTAGCAGAAAGCAGATGCCCTTGGCGGTTTCTCATTTCGCCCTCCCCTTAGGCCTGATCTGACATTACAAATGCCGTGTGCGTATTAAAAAGCATTTAAACACTTCGGCCATTAAAGTTTGAACTGTGTATGAAGCGACCTCGAATATACAAAAGGAAAAATAATTTAAGCCTGATACATGGCGTCGTCTCCGTTCGGTTATACACACACCGGTATTTGATGGGTCACATCTACTCCCGAAAGATTGGCGTGCTGGAGGTTTAAACTAACTTTCTGGCCATCTCGTGTATTTATGTGTTTCGTGAGTGTTCTAGTCTTTTGATCAAAACACTCAAGAAATACAGGCATAAGAAAAATAACGTTTCAGATGGAATCAGCGTCCCGGAAGGCGACAAGAACTGATAATATCTTCTGGATTTTGGCGCCATGCAAATTCGTTGGTAGATGCCAACATATCGGAGAAACATTCTGTTTCCATCTTCAGGGACTAGGCCTAGTTTACAGACGGAACAAAGTACAAAAAGGTCAACTCCTTCAAACTCTAAAACAACTCTTCCATACCACATTCCCAGTTTTTTCATGTTCAAGTTCACTATGAACGTTGTTATTCACTTGGTAATGTACAGTCGTCTGGTGACCAGTCACATCGAACATTTTGTTAATTTGACCTCCTGAAAAATTAGCCTAGTAGTGAGATTAAATCACGTTATGTTATTCCCCAGCCTTGCCTCAAGGTGGGCTTAGCAACAATAACACAATTTATTAAATTAAGACAGGGATAGCTATGAGACGCCATATTTCTGAATTTTTCATTTATTTCACGTGTTAAAAGATTAACGAATATTAGTTTTAAAACATAACCACATGACACTTAAAAGTAGGAAGTTTCGACCGAGCTGTAGGTATGTGTTAATGTTTGATACAACATCAAGTGACGAGTCCTTAAAGTCGCTTATTCCTTCACGTGGGAGGACGAATGTGTAAACCTGGCGAGTATGAACAGGCAGCCATGTGTATAGTGCACGATGTTTACTTTTTTACTGTTTTAGCCGTGTGTTCGCGTCGCTGCAGGTGGACTGAGTGTGCGTGGAGATGACCATTTTGTGCTAACGAGACGTTTACACAAGCGCTGGCTCACATCGCTCGTCTGTCTCACTTTTCATGCAAATATGTGACATGGTCCTGGAGAATAAGACCTACACAACTTTCGCCCCACAAAACATGGCATTCAGCCGCATGGTAGCGATATTGAAGTTTACCAAATTGCTGGAGCCTGGAGAAACTCTTTTCCTAAATAAGCCTGTTCGCAGACTGACCCGGGTATAACGAGGGGTTCTCTTTGAAAGTACGAAAATTAAACGCACGCTGAGCACGATTAGCACAGCTGTAAGATGTCCGATTCTAAGTAACCTGGTTCCAATGTGAGGAACGATACTGAGTTCTCTGTTTAGTTTTGGCTCAAGGACAGCGAAGTCTCATTGGTTGGGAGAACAGTCCAACGCAAGAGTTTTACCTCTACAAACACACCAGAACACAGATAATGCGCACAGACATGAATCAGTCGCCTATGAGATTTGAACTCGGAATCCGAGTAAACAGTTGGCCGTCAACCGCTCGGATCAGTTGGGTCTGAAGTGAAATAATGGTCTATTTCCAACCAGGATTATCAGGGAATAAGTGAATCAAAATAAGTGGTATTCACTGATGACCGTCTGCATTAAGGAAAATTACTAAGTAACATGTATTCCGTTTGCACTAACAGGCTTAATACATTATCAGTTTATTAAATTGCCATGCCCTTCAGTAAATTGTTCTCATTTATAAGCTGACTACCTCCAGTCGATAGGAAATTGTGAATGTGGCGCCTCGTCTGGAAGAGATTGAGAACTCATGATCACAAGGAAGAGACTCACAGAATGACGAATCTGCTGATAATGTGTCATGATGATGTAAGAGGAAAATGTAGAATAATTTTAATTTATGATTCGTTTCTAAGGTTCAGCAATGCTTAAGCGAGTAAAATACGATATGCATGTCTTGTGAAAGTTATTTTTGTGCAAAAAAATTGAGCTGTAGGGAAGTTCCAGGTTAAATATCCGGTGAGAAGAGGACGCCATTAACCGATTATTTCCACAGGATTCTGCGTAGGATACAAAGCGTTTGCCCATTTTTAGGTGCGGAGAACTACCGATAATTACGCAAAACACTTTTCACATTATTCGGATGGAGAGGATCACAAATCTGGGGAATGCGTAAGAATTACAACTTTCATTCATGTTAATCGTTTTCATGTGCCATTTAGAAACAATTACATACATGAAAAGAATGAGGTGCTATTCTTTTAAAACTGCTGAGGTCCGACGCCTGAATTTTCCCACTTCCATCCATCCTTTCGTCACGCTTTGACGTTATGCATAAGCGTTCCAGCGGAAGAAACATTAAAACACGTAGTAGTACCACCAAGATGTCGTGGACGAGCTGTTACAACATCGATCCTTGAGGGATGGCCGCAGGGAAGTCGAGGATGGGGGTAAAGTGGAGGGAGAAATGTAGTGTAAGGGCGGTGGATACACGGGGAGGGTTTCAACTTTTAGCATTGTGTGGTTTGGCGTCATGGTTTTGGGTGATGGTGGCATTGTGCCTCCCGGTGCGCCTATAACAACAACCTGGCTGCTTCCTGCATCAAGCAGGTCACACACATCCTTCACGTCACACGTCATCGTTCGTGAACATCACCTGCTTTCAACTAACAATATGAACACACGTACTGCATCAGAACAACGTTTATCATGTTGTTCATTTCTCCAGGTGTAAACACAAACTTCCATCTACATGCAACAGGTCGGATCGTGCAAGAAAATGAGGGAACGTACGAGAATATCCGATTTTAATTTGCACTCCAGGAGTTGCTGTACGAGACTATTTCGGCTGAACTGATGCGTCTGGCTTGTGGTCGTCGTTTTAATCCGCATTTGATTCTCCTTGTCATCCGGAACGTCATCTACACGCATGAACTAAATACGGAGATACGTTTCTTACCTCTAAACTTTAATGTCTGGAATAAAGTTTTTCAAACTTTTTGTTTATGGTTGAAATGGAAAATGTAAACGCTTTCAGGGACCCAACATAAATTTAAAACAATTGCATGTTAACCTCTTTCAAGCCGAGTGAGTCAGGCAGGACAGCAAGGGAGAAATGAGAGATACTTTATTTCTGGGAGGTGGGTAGAAAGGGCGTCTTACTGTTAGAAATTCCCCAAGTTTATCTAAATAATAAAAAAATTCCGACCGTACCGCAAAGAAAACACCGCGTCTCCATTACAGATAAAGTGGTTTGTACTGTTCAGGGAAGCAATCCCCCTAGACCAGAGGTTCCCAAACTTTTATAACTTGCGCCCCCCTTAAAACATTTAATAAATTTCACTCCCCCCCTTCCAGAACAAGTGCAAGCAAACAGATTTGACATAAAATTTAGCGAAGATTATAAAGCACTATAAGATAACTAAACTGCCTCAACCAAACAAAGGATGTTAAAAATGATTCTTCATATTTTGTTAAAAAATGATTATCATACAAAAAACACCCCCCCCCCAGAAAACCACTACCGCGCCCCCAGGGGGGCGCGCCCCACACTTTGGGAACCTCTGCCCTAGACAGTGGGAATCATTAGAAACAAACATAAAGTTCACAGTTTCTGATTATGAAAAGTGGTACATAAAGTTACCGTTGGGTTAATGGAATCAATAAACCAGCCCAAGAATATTAATACAGCTTTTTTGGTTAAAATAATCGTTTTGTGTAAATGCCTCATCTTTTCCAGGAGAAACAAAAATATTTTAATCACTCCTTCCACGACCGGGTCTGAGAAACTGCATTCGTGATAATAGGGTCATCAGGACTGTGTTCCTTCAGAACAGTGGTTTGTTATAATGACAGTTGCAATTTCGAGATATTGGATATTTACAGGCCTGCTCCGTTTTTATAGACCATGTTATTCTTAGTATTAACACTGACTTCGCAATTCACAGAATCAGAACTCAAAGTTGAGGACTGAATAAAATGTTTATGATAGAAAATGAGAGTAGCAACTTGCATAATTTCTGTAGAAATTTATCCGAAGTTCCTATGTTTTAAATTATGAGTAAAATGATAATGTTCTACGATGCTATTTTAGGAGGCTTTATGTAACTAGTCATATTCTCATAACGTGCTTGCTGTTTGTTATTCAAACAAAATTATAAATTTCATTCTAGAGATAATTTGCCGATAAGTTGTAAACGAATCCAAAGTTCACAAGATGGTGGGGACTACCAGTTATGATGCTGAAAAGTGAGACATACTCTTATTAACGCTAATAGTAAACTTAGCAATGATACTGGTTCTAAATTACCTCGCAGCAAGAGATGGCACTATTACACACAGCGCAATAAAGATTGTCCTGATTTAAACATTTGAAGAAGCTTGTAAGCGATGTAATCAGAAAGGGCTTGAAATACGCGCCATCCAGTTACAAATCACCAATTTACTATTCTAAGTTACATAAAATAAATGATTGCAATATTAGGATCATAGCAGACATTTCTGAATGGTCCCTGAAGAAACTGGAATAGTGGAAGAACATGAAATCATTATTATGCTTTAGGTTATAAATGTTCCCTTTAAATGTGCTTACGACCAGAATATTCGGTTAAAGGACCTAAACGAGTAGACTAGTTTCCATATGCTTATTATACAAATAAACCTGTATGTCCACAACGTAATCTGTATAGTTATGGGCCCAGAATTAAGAATACAAATTAACCGAGTTTAATCGAGTCTGATTCAGCCGGGTCCACTACCGAGAAGAGACACTTACGTTTGACAACACTGCGTATGGATAAATAAAACACTTGCGAGTTAAACCATTTCCATATGAGAACACTGGAAATTCCATGATAAAACTTATGATCATCATTACACAACAGTGCTACTTATATACGTACTTGAAATAAAAACAAATCACAAGTAATCTATCCGGGGGGGGGGGGGTTTCCCCCTCCTCATAAAATGAAAAGCATCAGGGAGTCCAGTGTTTTTGTACATGATTTTAAAAATAAGATGAGATCGTATCCCGATGGAGTTAAGTGGTAATTACTTAAACACTTGCAGGCTGTGATGATGATTACTGTACAGCATAATAATGGCCCAACAATTATACGAGGTCTCCTGGCAATTCTCAAATATTGATTCGAAAGAATTCTGGTCTACTTATATTTCTTGGATTAGGCCCTTTACCACGACTAAGCTAAAATAACAAGTACTGGTAATAGCCTGCAATACACGTCTGAGCCCTACAGTGGCTGAAGAAATGGACCGGCCTCAGCTCGCAGAGATATGCATTTGTTAGGGCCTCTGAACGATTCAATCAACTGGAGACCAGAAGTTTGAACATGACGAGCAAACTCGGAAAAACGTGCTCATTTCTTGCGGAGGCCTCGGGGAAAATTTACTCATTTGGGTTTAATAAGGTCGTACACCGATAGTAAATGTTCGTATAAATATAGTGTAACTGTACGGACAAAGAAGGGTTCAAAAACTAGCAACACGGCCGCCAAGTTTCTACATGCATAAGGAGAAAATAAATGTTTCAGAACGGCATAACTCTAACATGTTAGCAAGGTGCAGACAGAGTCGTGGAATTTACTGTACCCTTCTCGAGATAATTCCACAGATTCTTAAAATTAATTTGTTGGAAAACTGTACACTCTTCTTACAATGATATCGTTTCACTTACAACGATAATGTTTCTATCATTGCATCTGTGACCTCGAGCGTGCACGGTGAGAACAATGGACACTGTCCGTGGTGCAAGTAATTACGCATATAATTTCTGTATAAATAATATTCCCCGATGTCTAACAAATCTGCAGAAGGCCTCGTCGGAAGACGGAAGACCCCCTCAGGTCTCGCCCGGAGTTTGACGCTATGCGATAACACGTAGAGAATGAGGGCGCTGTAACAATAACGGATTGTGGTGACGACCGAATGGGGGTGAGTAAAATACAAAGGGGATTGATTAAAATTATTAAAGTTCGGTGTTGCTGAGCAGAGGTGGGTGGAGGAGTAGGTCTTCATGGAGTTTCTGTTTTGTGGACGAGGGATGACTTTGGTAGTGATGTTGAGGTTAGGGAGAAGTTGGAACGAGGATTATCTTTAATCCCCCAACGCATGGTCCATAGTTCGTGGTCGACTGACCCCCCTCAATCGTGAAAACCACCCCTCTCCCTTCCTTACCCGTAACTGCGAATATGAGAGAAGACGGAGGTTGAGGGTAGGAGGTGAGATGGGAGGGGGAAGGGGGGATATTGTACCATGAAGCGGCAGAGACACAGATTAATATGCGCCAGTTTGGTTACGACGAGGGTTGCAGCTGAGTCATTCTTTAGCTCACCCCCATCCCCCACACACACACTCGCTTAAATGGCAGCCATACTGAGAAGTGGTTTTTATGGCAGTGACACTGGCCGCATATAAACCACGGAGGTCGGTCCTTCCACTTATGAGTCTCACTTTGCTTCATAGCTAAAGTTAACCTTGCTCAGCACTGGAACTGACAGTGCGCAGAAGTACCTAATTCCCCTAAATATGATTCGTACTCCTAGTTCATGCCCAAGTGATGTGACTTTTATAGCTACGCCAGTGTTACAAATCGAAAAAAAATCGATTCTTTATAAAGATACAAACGATGGTGGCCGACTTTCCTAGAATCGTTGCCGATGAAGACAAGCAGGAATTATGTAGAACGTGCAGTTTTATTATCGGTCACACATACACATAAACTGACTGAACAAAAAATATTTACATCTTCGTCATTGGAAATTCAAATCTTCAGTTATATAAAAGATAAATTAGGACTGCCACTATCAAGCCTTTATTGGTAAAACAACACGCGTTGTCGTTGAGTCACTGTCTGCAAGAAGTGCGTAAAATACGTAAGCTCGAAATATGGAGAGGCATGCCAGTCGGATTGTTGCTTCTCCGAAACAACTGGTATCATAAAAAGGGGTGAAACGGACCAATGGTATCGACTAATTGCGATCATTGAAAGTTCGATCCCCGTGTTTTGCAGGTCGCAAAAATAATTCAGAAAACTTGAAAGACCGTGTGTACATTTGGTAAACACAAAAAGGGTATTGTGAATTTATTACTCGTGCTTATGAGCTTGATTACAAATGCACTGGGACTAATGAGCTACGTTTTCGTGGTTTATACAAGGAAATATGAAGTTTTATTTTCACAGACGGAAGTGGATCATGCCACGGAAGTACACTAGAAGAAGATAGGATCAAAGGCTAACAAGAATTATAATGAACAAAACACGCGTCTAGCTGTAGTAGGAATTTTTAAGTGTGGGAATTTGCGTTAAACACTTTCTGTAGTGTATAGCCTCATGCCCTAAATCGATCGATTAAATGCAGAAATTTGGCTAAACACATGAGAGCACGCCGTTCTTTCCGATATGAAATTAAATATACAGTTAATTAAGTTGGAACGTTTTATAGATTTGACGATTGTTTAACGAAATACAAGGATGCCTGACTCCATGCAGTATGGTAACTGTTGTACTATTACATCGGAGCCACTGGGGTACTACGCAACGTCGAAAAGAATTAAGGCCTTTTTGTGTTTTCTGGAGACCTACAACTTTTCTACATGTTTGTGAGATTTCAGATTCTTGCGTCAGACAGTATTACTGTCTTCCGCGATGTTGCGTCGTCTAGTTTGGTAGAAATTTATCGACGTTTCGGAGGTGTTTGCTACCTCCATCACCGTCCGCACTCCGAAACCACGCAACATCCTAGACGATAGGTTGTAACCTTCACGTTACCACATGTTTGATCAAACGACTTCTTACGGCATTACTGAACAACCTTCTGTTCTCATTTTCCTTTTAATTATTTATACTTTGATACCACATCTCCCGCCTGTTAACACAGAATTATAAGAAATACGAAGTTCTGAAAGGATGTTGTTGCTTGTCGCTCTTAAGCGGAACATACGAGTAGTCATAATCAACAGAATCACTCTACCGTAATTACAATGACAATGAGATCTCGGTATTCTGTTCGAGATTTTATCATGGCTTTGCTTCGTTCTGTCAGTTTACAATATTTCAAAATCCACTTTACACGATTATATAAATTCGGGAGGCATAAAAAACTACAGCGAACGTCGTAATGGCCGAGAGGTATGAATGGAATCTGAACGGAGTGAAATGCCCGTTAACTTCTCGCTGGTTATTACTTGATCGGGCAAACTTGCTTCAATTGACACACTGCGCTCGTGATCACTTTATACTTAGACGGTGCCATAATGGCGGTAGGACAGACAAGTCGGTGGCGTGCAGTCTGTCACGGAGCAACGTGAAAAATTCTGGTTCCAACTGCGAAGATTGGTCGGTTATTTAAAAACGCTACAGACCTACCCACAGAGCATAATTAGCATCTACTGGAGTGTGAGAATGATTCAGTGGGTTTTGGAACGTAATGCCCATATATTTACCTTAAGAGGCAAATAAACATAATGGAAAATCAGTGTACCAGCCGATATACTAACCCGCACAGCCGAAGGAACAGTTAAGAGGCCTTAAATTTGAACATACTTAGCCTTACATTGTGATCCCAGGGAACTAAACAAACTTATGATTAACAAATGGAGATAAAATTAGGAAGAAGTATAAGACTGGCAGCTACGTACAGGCTAGAAAAGTTGGTGGATTTGATATCTAAGTATATCGATACTGAATTAAGCATTCTGTAAACTCATAATCCCTTCATGATTTACGAACTATAGATGGATTTTATCGAAGGAGACGATTCACCACCTATCACAGAAGTTAGCTCTTAAGTTTAATTACGAAATTATATTAACAGCTATACGCACAACATTTAATTCTGATCTAATAATCTAAGGCGAAACGTTTCAACTTAAAACCGTCATCATGCCCACAATACGTGAATCAGTTAATAAGTCCTTTGACATTTAAGTCCATTCAATGGTCAAAACAGAATAGGCTTCATGTTTTTACCTATGACGGAACGGGGACCAGCATCCGAATTGTGAACAAACGAGATGACAACGGAAAATGTCGAAAATATGTGTCAAATATAGTTTTAAATAAATTATGTCCATGCAGAACACGTAACACTCAAACTATTCTCATCCACCCTTCACGCCACTGAAGCAACGTCATGTATTGGTTGCAGTGGGCGAGAGCATGGAGCACGTCTATTACTAGCTATTGGTTCATCTTCGTCCTCGTCACAGCTAGCATAGTGAGAATTCTGAATACCATCCCAGCAGGCTTTCATTTTCCTGCAGTCCTCGCGCTGTCGCATCGTAGTTGGCCGCGCTGTGACGATTTGCACACCACGATCGTATCCCCCCGCCCTCAAGGAATAGCCACTTCCACGGAGAAAGTATTTTCTTGAGAATCTAACAGTCGATCACCTAGTCAAGCAATTCCCAAACCATATTTGGAACCCGAATATTCATTACCGTCTTCGAAAGAACCATATAACTTCAGTTTGTATCCTGACATCCTGTTTCTTTAAGGCACGTGTGGTATCTCCATCCACCCCAAGGTCTTCCAAATGGTTTCTTGCTGTTAGGTTTTGCGACTAAAACATGCACGCATTTCTCATCGCTTCCGCGATTTCATGCTGTCCTTTTTGTCTCAATCTCCTGGATTTCAATTTCCTAACAACATCGGTGAAAATTACACTATCTTGTACTTGCATCTTGTCATAATCCTTGTTAATATTATATTCTGTATAGCCTCAGTCTAACATAAAATCGTTCCATGCAGTCCCACGTTCACCTGATATTCGTAAATGTTCGAAATTAAATGTAATGAAGCAGCTACTTGAAATGGCAGAATTCCTTCTTGCTCGATTCTACTTGTATACGATCCTAGAAGTTGGTACAGATGTAGAGATTAGTAGACGATATGGTTCATGATCTACTGCATCGTGGGCTGTGCATGACTGACCACGTTCACAATAATGCCCCTAAAAGGCAGAATGTTCTGTTTTACGATGTATTCTTATCGGTGGTCGCCAACGTTTCGGAAGAACTATAGCCTCTACCTTCAGGGTAGAAGAGATTAAGCAGGAGTGTGGTTCAGTTAGAAAGAGTGGGCGGTGGGGGGGGGGGGGGGGGGGGGAAACAGGAAAATGCCTTTAAAATGGCACTTCCACGGAAATCCCTGAAAAGGGTGCTTCATGGAAGGTCCCCGATAGGGTAACTGTTTAGGAAGGTACTTACGAGGACAATTGACAGAGGAAGGCGGAACGGAAAAGAAAGATATGTCCTTAAGAACTTCGATGCTTCAGAGTGCGAATAAGTGACTTCCATGTAGGATTTGAGGTTCTCAGGGCAGTGAGTTCGAAGTCGGCTTCCATGACCTGCTCAGGGACAAACCATTCTCCCTGTTTATGGCGGCCGGATGGAACAAGAAACGTTTGTAACCACCTAAAAACCACACGGCTTTATAACCCAGAGCATGATTGACCCCCACGAGAACTTCAAACCTCAAAAATGTATAATAAATCAACACCAGTGCGATAATCGAGAGGTTGGACTAAGTGGAGTGGAATGGAAGGGTACTTCAAAATTACATATGAACTGAGCAAAGAGTGGAAGGATTAGGCCATTACCAATTTGCTTGTAGGTACAGAAGAACAAGAATTGACTTAAAATTATTGTCACTGGACAGTGACAGAGACTAGCTCTATCTAAGGGACCCAACAGAGTAGGTATCTCACACCTGACGACGGAGACAGAATCGGCCTCCGAAACGTTGTGGTTTTAAAGAACAGTCGATGGAAAAAGTCCTGACAATGAATTATTATAAGTGTAAACTACCGTCGTCAAAACCCTTTAGAATTGAACTCAAGCCTATTTTTTCCGCTTTCAGACCGAGATTTGAAGTCCGAGCCCCTCGAATGCGATGCTGTTGTTCGATAGAAATGGGAAAGCAAACAGATGATTCCCTGAAATAAAAGTCGCTAGCCAAGGTTAATCAACTACATTACAATCACGACCGCTTCAGTCCATGATTCCGTGGAGCTGATGCAAAAAGCCGTCTACCACAACGTGAATGATCACTCTGTCAGCGAATGTCTTATCTGAATCTTATATCGAAGTCATCATTTTAAAGGACGTCTTCACTCTTTAGTCTATTACATGTCCTGTGCTGAAGGTCTGATGGCGCGACAACTTGCAAGGGTAAGGAAGGGGTAAAGCGATTAGCAGCCCTGTTTACTTTGTATTCTAAACGCTCGGCGTTCGAATCTTTGAACGGAGTCCTGCAACGTGTGTGAAGTTGTTTTTTCATGTTACTTCCAGGGAAGTGCTGAAATACAACCTTATTGACCACAACGAATACCTTCCACATCCGTCAAATTAAACATTCAAAATCCTCCTGACATTCGATTCTACAAAACTCATAAAGACGGACCAGAGTACTCGTAAAGCTACCATCTCAGCTACTCAGGAAATTCTCCGCCTTTAATGAAACATGAATGTTTATCACCTTGTTCTCAAGATCCTAGCACTGGTCCTATCCAAAGCCAGATGCATGTAATGTGTACCCCCATATCATATTTCTTTTAGATTCATTTTAATATTATACTCCGATCTATAACTAGGTTTCTAAATGGTCTGTTTACTCCGGATTTTCCGAATAAAATTCTGTATGTATCTCATACATCCCATGCCCTTAAAGAGTATATAACAGCTGGCGAATATTATCCGGAATTACTGGGTCGGAAGGTTCGCGGATGTAAAGTAGGTATGAAGTCCTCAGGGGGAAATACTAATAACCATGATTTGTAATTGACTGATCGTATAAAATCGACACGGTGCTCACAGTTTGAAACTTCGAATCTCAGGCGGATTAGTGTGTTATGAAATGGTTCCCAGGAACGCCAGTCAGGTGGTTGGCTGACTAGTGTTCGTTTATGATGTGAAGCTTTCACGGATACTATATTAGTGCTCGTTTCTTTCTGTTTTCCAGGATCCAAAATACTGGACCCCGAAAGCCTACTCGGTAGTCTAGTCCCTCCAGCATATTAGGGATTTCGAGCCTAGTATTCTGACATGTTTCTCTCTACGTTAATACAACATCGTAGTCTATCCGCTGAAATGACAACGGTGTACAACGAAAGCTTGCAATATATTCACAGTCTTGCATGAAGAAAATCATTTCCGTGCTTGGATATTATGAAACCGGTTCGCAGCTATGTCAGCAGATGTACTGGCCGTGGTGTGATTGATCGCAAAGTATGTGCTTATACACATTCAACAGTTGCGAAACAACAACAATAATTATGATTATGGTAATAATAGGCAGGTATGGGAAAAATGAAGTCCTTACTCTTTCGAAACAGATCAGGCACAGTTAAAAACAAAAACACTGAAAAACTCTCCATTGATTACTATGGTTACGTAAGTTTATTTCCAATCTGAACAACTGATTACCGAGTTCTGTGCATTATGCCTGACATGTCTGTTAGCATAAGTGTTTACAATCCCCAAGCTAACTGCCCGCTAAAACAAACTTCCAATCTGACACGTTTGTTTTCATTATGCGTAACTTTTCGTACACATTAGTGAAGGTGTTCTGTCATTGGCTCACGTGTGTCATTCCTGCCAGAACAGTTTGATTTAACAATTACAGCGTGCAAGTCCTGGCGCAAACTAATTATTTCTCATAAAAAGACAAATACAAAGACACAAAGTTCGAAAACTGTTTCTTGCGCCACTGTTGTTCGATGGCCCCACCGTTGATGTAAACTGCTCAGTTCTATTGCATCGCTATTAAAAATAATGCGATATAGTAAACTCATCAAGCAAAACTGGAGGGCGAAACAGCAAATGAAGTTATTTCTTGTTGTTCTATATAAGCTATCTTATATACATACAGAGGCACAATTCAATATAACTTGGTTATCACCAGCTTTGTAGAATGTCAGCCAGTTCCCGTAGGAATATTCAAGTTGTCAACAGCATCAGACGAGCGAGACTTTTAGACTATTCTTGGCATTGTGTTAGTGATGTTGGACTGGTGGAATTACAAACACAGCGTCAAAGGTACCTGTATATCTCACTAGGTGTTTCTTATTCATAAATTTTGCATTGGTCAGTTGGAAGGAAACTTCACAAAGTTTCAATTTTAACGTCACGTATCTTGACAAAAACTTATTGTTGTGGCGTTGGAGGGGATGGCGTGTGTGATCCGGTCGTGATGCCAACTTCTGCCAAGTGTTTCGGACACTGTCCTATTAACGGGGAGATAAGCAAGTGTCAGGATGCGTCTGTCAGCGGCTACCCATTGTTCCCTCTGCGTTGATCCTCAGCATAAATAAAGCTGTCACCACCAGCTTGTAACGATATGGCTGGATGTCGGTTCCGTCCGTCCTACCGGTCAATGTGTCCCGATGGATTCTACTGCCGGAAGCATGGACTAGACGATACGGTTGCTTACACTTCATCTTGAGCAGTTATCAACCTGCATGAACGGCCTCTACGTGCTGGGTGGGTTAATCAAGATCTCCTCTGGTACGATGCCTCTCTCACTTTCCCTTTGCGATATCTGACAGAATTACGTACACCGATGTGACAGTATCTCGTTTCATCGATCGATCACAGTTGTACCTAATAAGACTACATTAGAATATATGAATGTTGTAAACTTATCCCAGACAGGAATACAGTTTTGAAGCTGACGTTTCTAAAAACAAACGTATTGTATGGGGGTCAATCTACATGACGGAACATGGCCACGTATTTCAAATTATGTTTTAAAAGTTCAATAAAATTATTGAAATAATTTTCAAGAATCCAGCGTTAAATTAGCTCTACATTCATACATTACTTTCTCATCAACTTGTGCGAACTTCCATACGATTAAGGTAACCTCCCTGAAGAAACCCACGAGCGTTTGGATTTCCACTCATCTGTCCGAAACTATTGTTTTATTATCTTAGTGGAAAGCTTCAAAGCAGCTTTCGCAAAACTACATTTGACGTACACTCCAATAGCCCATCGTGTTTAGATGTCTGAGAAAATACGACGAACATTTGAAGATAGTATCTGAGAAGTCTATATTTTGCTTTTCTAATACGGAAATTCCTATAAAACAAAATTTAAAATGCTTACTGCTTCACTTAGCACTCTTTTGTTGTGTGTGTCTGCTTGTCTAAAGCACAAACTAAACTTTGAACAATGCAAATGATGTAGTGGCAACCTCTGTTCTGACGTAACAAGACGTGTCTTCTCAAGGATTTTCCATTTCGGAAATTACTTTTATTTTTCAAGTTGTTTAATTCAGTGAAGAAACATTTGTGCAGATGTAATTACGTGAAGAAAATTTCACAGTAACGTACTTTTTTTCCTCGACGTATTGGATAACTGGAACGGATACAGGGCATTGAAATGTGTTCTTAGTGAAAGAGGCTGACGGTGTGAACTAGTTCAGTATGTGATCCATGGCGTTAGTCACCCTATCTGATTGTGAGTTAGTTTTCTCGTTCGTTTGTCGGACATAAATAAACCCCCTCGCGGAATCTCGGACACACATTCGGCTTTCGCGAAGCACGTTTTTAAAATCAGAGCTGAATCTATTAGACTGGCCACCAACTTATTCCCATGCGACCACTGATAGTGTGCACTTCCTAGTGAAAATACCACACATTAATTCTCTGTAAATTTGGGATGAGCATGTTATTTAATCTGGACAAAATCAACTATCACATAAGTGTCTAATCAGTTCTTGAATTTAATTCGTCCTAAAAATCTGAAACAAAAAACATAAATGCACAATGAAACAAATGATATAAAATATGTAAAGATCCCCAAACTTCGGTATTACGTAAATTCACATAAATCAGTCAAAGACATTCGCAGAATTCACTTCTTTCGTTTCTATGAATAAATTATTTGGGGCCGCGCCATTAAAAGTAATCCGTGTAACAGGCAAGGCATTCGTCTTACTCGACACAGTTAGCTGAGTGAACATCAATCACAGTTCCATCGACAACAGTCGGTGACATACTTCTTGTGGCTAATATTGTTGCAATATTAGTCTGCATAAACAACCCAGAGAACAATAATCTTGAATCAATCGAGGTTGAATATTTCATGAGAGTACACGATGTTCATGACATTCAGAAACTGTGCTATGTAGGCCGCTGCAGAATTATTTGTGTCGAAAGACATCTGGTTCTTCCGCTTGTTGAACACAGCTTTTTAACAGATGTAAATATGCTAGGTAGAATAATGAAATAACCACACACATAAAGATTGCTGTCAACAAGAGACAGGCCTACTTGTCACGTAGTCATCAATCCAGCATTTCTGGTAAGAAATAAACTGTATATAGCGGACGATACAAGATGCATGTGTAAATTTACGTAATTCTTTGATGTAAGGAATGTCGGGAAGTGTCTACTTGTCGACCTTTTCCACTTCAGCCCCGACAGAGGCAGTATTGCCCTCTAAAACCTTGGTAACAAGCTAACTTCTACACGCTGCCAGCACCAAAAATCACGTTCGACATCAATAATAAATCACAGTGAAACTCTGCAAAAAGTTAACAGGGATCATGTAGTAATGAACAAGCTACAGTGGCGATATTTGGCGGCTCTGCTATCGGCGCGGCAATGCCTTTCCTTTATGGGGGATCACGACATAGGTTGGCGATTTTCCTAGTCTCAGCGGCACAGCCGTCAAATATCCTCACTGTAGTAAATTATGGATGAGATCATTGATACAAATGGAGAGTTCAGCAGTGATCAGCAACTGTTGTCGGTTGAAATTTCTTCCATCAACTTCTTAGGCTATAATGTTACAGCGTGTGAACTAGAAGTATTTGAAATCTCACCTAGCTTCGTGTATGCTAATGAATGTTTTCTCAAACACCACGTATTGTTACTTGAGTGTATCAGTGTCACCAGTGGTGATTTCAGTAAGATGGAATAATGAGTAAATCCCATCTGCGTGACTGATATTTTCTTAATCATTCCACTGGGCGACTAAATTTTAAAGGGATAGTATGCTTAGACAAAATTTCCGCGAATTTTAGCAGCACATTTTCACTAAATCCCTTAACATTTTAGTTCCTAAAGTTTCCGGATCGGCGCCCGGTTTACACACGGTTTAAAATTGTGCCGTAGTTTTATTAAATACAGTTTCAACATTTAAAATATTCTAATGGAACAAAAACATGGAAGGTTGAAGAGAAACGATGTCAATGGCGGGGGGGAAAAAATCTCCATGTGTGATCTTGCGTTTGAATACAGACATGAATGCGCCACGTACGCTGAGTTGTGAAGCCGTTTTCAGGCCCACAAATCCTGAAGCAAGGCTTGACTGCTCCTTTCACCAGCACTAGCTCTCGCTGGACGTCGCTCGCTCAGACAGATGGACGGGTTTTCAGTATTGTGTGTGTGAGTGGATATCTGCCAACGATCAGCATGTATATTCATGAGGCTTATCCGCCACATCTTTCATCTTGTACAACAATTTAACCAACACAGACTCTGCTTTTTTGTGTCCGCATTGCTGTCTCTGACGTATAACAAGCCTGTTTATGTTCAGAACCGCAAAAATCTTTGTTGTTTACGGGCGAATATTCCATTGGATGGAAGCTTTCTGGGCGATAAAAAAAACTTGTAACGAACTAACGTTAAATTAGCTGGGAACTTCTTCGTTACATCAAATGAAACATTGATAACAAGAATTCAGCAGTGGCCAGTGTTAATGCCAATAAACTTAAAATTTTATCAAATTTGTTGCACCACAACATAATTTTTTTTCCAGTTACCTGCCAATTTATATAATATACTCCCATTTGAATGCTTTATCCCGATATTTTACTCAAAACTTTTATGAAATTATTAGACCTCTGTTCCTTCGCTAACTCACAAGACAGGACGGGGTTGAAACAGTTGTCTATGAAACCAGATTACTTCATTCTTCGTAACTTCATGTTAACACTGCCAAATGGCAGCTTTCCCATTTATCTGAAAACCATATTACTGTATACATTTCTACTCTCGCTTATGCATGCTATATGTTCAGCGCAGCCAATCTCCCAAACTATAGATACCATTTCAAACAGATTATGCAATGGATACTGCACGCATTAATTCTTAAATCATGGCACGGTTTAGAATTTGCAAGAAGCCAGTGGATGCTGCACTCCCCTTTTCTCGTTGTTAACCACTTTTTGTTAGGACGTGTCATGAACATGATCTACTGGACGTCCCTGCAGTACTGTGCGTAAAAAATACTGTCTCAGCTTCTGCAGAATAATTGCAATTGAAAAGACAATTATATTCAGTAGTAAATGGCCCACGAGTAATTAACTAGGATAGTATATAATTACGAAGTTAATAAAAACCGGTAATTAATACAGCAAACATATAATAACACCAAGTGCGTATGTGTTTTAATGCTTCCTTAGAGTTTTTTCTTTAAAGAATGACCATGGGAGTTGTTACACCCTCAGTGCCATTTAAACAAGTGACCGACCATTAGTGCTATTTGCAGCCGAGGACTACCAATTCTGCCTTGCCGTTGTATAGGCATTAGGATATAATTAGGCGCGTACCGGTATTGTACATTTTTTGTTTACATTAACGTTGCAAACGGATGTAATCTGCTTTATAATATGGTGCTACAAGGATAAGAGTTAAATACGAAAAGGGATAACAGAGACGAAAGTTAGTGCAACCCCTGATGAAGGCTTCCGTTTGATAGCACTGGTGCAAATTCGTTTCGTTGAGATCAATCAAGCGTAAATAAAGAATATGACACGTCTAAGAATAAGGTTAAATTATGTTTTGTCTAATTCAGTGAAGATACGCGGCGACCAAAGCAATCATGTCCGGCGTCGGACAGTATTGACAGGTGAGAAACTCCGCATCATTGAAGAAACTACAAATAAATTATGTCTTCAGTAATATATTTATTTATTTCCGTCAATACATAAACTTAGTTGTTAAAATTGGTGTTATTAAACTACAAAATTATGTCTTCTTTCATTTTGGTCACCAAATCTTACAAATGTTGTCTTTAGAGTTGCATTTTAACTGGAACAGTCCGTACAATTAAGATATAGCAGTTCGGATTTTACTCATCCAAATGTGGAAGCATGGCTGAACCACAAGAGGCAATACGTTCATCTGAAACGTCGGTTAATATCCACCGAACTATACTGTACGTCTTAGAAAACAGACATTTTCTCATGAAGTTTTTCCACACGTTCTTTGCACAATATGCACAAAGTAAACACATACAAGGGACATCGTATCCAGTAAATTTTCTGCCTTCATCATCAGGGTTATCAACCCGGATGATGGAGTCACAGTCTTCGAAACGTTGGACTGTAACTCCATAATTCAGTCCAATCACGCGAGATTACTTCACTGCATTCAGTCGCCGTAAAAACTTCAAATTCTTCGTGTCGTATTCATCTGTTTTAATATACGAAAATACTTAATGTATTTTAGTTATATTTTGTATTGGCCTGCACTTCAAATCTGGAAATTTAATTTTGGTTCGTACCGATCCAGCATAACGCTGTTTTATGCTTAGTTCAGTGTCGAACTTTATCGATTTGCTCAGGAACGTCTTATCGTAAATCAGTACAACATAAAATATAGTACTACACAAAGTACTTATAATTACTTATTATTTTAAAAATATGCAACGAAAATGACTTCAGAATTTAAGGAATGTAATATGTGTATTTTTATCTAAAGATTTGTGATAATAGTTAATTTACTGCTCCTTTTTTTAGTATTTTATTGCCCATTACCTGAGATATATTTGTTTTTACGATGTTTCCACGAGTAAGTCGTGCGCCTTGATGATTGAGGCAGCAAGAACTTTTAAAATGTCAGTAAACTTCCAGCAGACTACAAGGCGCAACATTACAGAAGACAATTATCATTATCTTCAAGATTTAAAAAAAATATGATTGCTGTATTTAACTCCACTCCTGTTCCAAAACTTCGACAATTCATTATTTCACTAGAGTTGCGTTTTATTTAGTTCTTTTCCGCTGTCTTTACTGCCTGATTAACAAGAGATGCCCATGGTTAGTTAAAGTCCCATATTAGTTAGCGTTAATTATTCGGTACGCTCGTGATTTTGCGTGACATGAGCAGGGAGAAAGCAGAGGCTACATCGGAGATTATGTGGGTGATACGGAAAGAAAGTTGGCTGCAGTAAGGGGCGGGACTTATCTCCAGCAAGTACCTTCCACGGGCATGTTTGTCGCATCACAACTGGCAGCCACACTGAAATGCAGTTGCCACTAAAACTGAGTTGTGACTGTCATTTACTCTTTGCCTATATTGCTACACTAAATTTGTGTTTGATAACTGTAAAACGAGTTTTACGTTTAGTGTTAGAACGCAAGACTACAGAAACGACTAAATTAATACGAATTTATTTTCATGTTTATACTGTATATTTATTCCATACACGATTTAAAACTAAACGTGTCTTACAAAAGTACGACAAACAGAAAGAACTGTATTTGGTTTTTATTAACATCGATATAGCAAATAGCAATTGCATAACCACGGGGAGAACTGATTTGAAAGCTTCTGCGCATGTAACAAAACAAGTGACTCAGATGATAAGCTTTATTTGAGCATATACTGATTATTCCAGTCAGTAGGTCAAATTTATTTGTTAGGCTAGTCACAGCATCATTTCTTTACAAATTGCGTTATATAAAAATAATTTATATTCTATGAATGATTGATAATTTTCTTTCGTCTAAGCCACAATTTCTACTACTTAAACGAGCCTTGAACCCTGAAGGAAACTACACTACTACTACGTAACCAGTACAGTTCATTAATATTCTGTACACTTTGTGGCATTTAAGAGTACAGCCGGCAATGTATCTTATAATGTGTTTCAACTTCCGACCATATTTTCACTAATTTTAAAAAGTTTAACAAAACCATTAGTGTCTAGAACTTGCAAAGCGCACACACCTAATCTAACATATAGCAGTCTCTTATGAAATAGTACCTTAATATTCTCACCCACAATGACTCCTATCTTTATTTGTATACATAAGGACTCTGCTAGAACCTGTTTGAGTTCCCTGACAAGTTCAACTGTTTATTATTCATACACAATACAAGTAATTACAGACGCTTGCGTAGATTAAACGTGTATTATACTGTTCTGCTTTTTGTTATGGATTTTTAAACTGTATAGTAAGTATTTTGAATAGTTGGTGTCTGTGTTGAGGCATTGCCGAACGTCATAAGAAACGGGACTGAATACTGAAATAAAGCCATTCCTAGCTGTTTCGAAAGATAATATGAAGCCATTAATTTTCTCTAGTTAACCTCTTAAGGCCAAATGGTACTATGTACCCCTATCTTTAACGCTGAGTAACTGTATTTTGCCAACAGTGTATTTATGAGTTATGTACGTATGATTCTCAGAATTAGCAGAAATCGTTTCCTTAAACAACACTAACCAGTTGGTACTTGTAATAGTGACGAGTCGTATTTTATTTGAGGTACGAATTGAATCCTTAAATAAAATTTTGAAAAGCTTCATATTCCAAAGGTTAATAATGAACGGGGTCAATATGGCGGAGTTCTTGTAAACTTAATAGTCGCTTAGCTGGTAAAGAGATTCTTTGTCTTTTACAGAACCGGGAGGTTAATTGCCTTGTTCACAACAACCCGCCTGTCCTCCATGTCCTGAGCCACTTGAGTCCAATCACACACTCATACGAAATTTTATGCAAGATTCGTTAATGTTGTTCCCTTAAGTCTCGGCTACTGACAGTCTCTTCAGGTCTTCCGACAAGATTTATGTATGCATTTGTAATTACCCCAATTCCTGCTACATGCTTTCTTCAAAGTTAATAATAAAACAATTTACACGAAATTACCCTTTCAGATATACGATTTAATTTCTTGTACCAGTTTCCAAAATTCTGCGTCTTACACATCGTTACACAGTGAATCTGGAAACTCATCAGCTTGTCACACCAATGAACTTTCTAAACCACTAGATAGACATAGCACCAGGCTGGAACCATGATTCTGTCACTCACAGCCAGTAAATATACGCGTTGATTTATAAGACTTAAGAGGCAGGGGGCTTGCGATTAGCCACGACAAGAGTCCTGCTAAATATTTAAAACGACCCATAATTTCAGAAGTTAATTCTAAATTGGCATACGCCATACGACCTAATCCCTAAAAGAAGAAGAAGATGGAGTTCACGTGTGATGGAAATCGCATTTGAAAACCAGTTCTATTGTGTTGGACTGATACTACTGTATTCTCAACATTCTGCTTTGTTTTTATTACATTGCATTCTTGTGTGTTACGTTGGTATTCTCCCACTAGCGTATTTATCATTTATGACATTTATTATATCGTGGCTATTATTTTTGTTGTGTATACTCACTCGCCTTACATCGTTTTTATCTGCAAATCTTTTTGCCGACCTTTGCAGCGTATTTGATCATAAAACAACTAAATCAAACCACATTTCAGTGGCGACTGTATAGTAAATGCGCGCCTTCACACTCATTTAAATCTGTCTCCTTCTCACTCCGTATTTGAAACCCTCAAATCACGGTGTTCGTGGGGGTACGTTCATGTCGCGTTCCAGGGAGGCCATCATTTGCATGGACAACCGCGGATAGTGGCTGTCGCCAGTCCAGGGGTTCAGCGGGTAGTATAACTCGAAGTGAGTCCCACTTTATCAAGATTTCACCTAAATCAAGGTACAGTTTAGGTATACATCAAGTCACACAAAATTTGAATAAACAGGGATATTACCAAGTGAAACGAAAACAGATTAAATCACAATTTGCTGAGATATCTGTTTCCACAGCGATTAGAATGAAGATGGCTGCCTTATAGGATATAAATTATAACGTATAACTTCGGCTTTCGGTTGAAAGCCAAACTACAGTAAATAAATAATTAGAAAGGATGTGTAAGGAATCCGTCGTGACGTAAACCACAAAACTATTCTGGCATATATCTACAGGAACTGAGGAAAACCTCAGTCAGAGCAGACTGTCTCTGAGCTTAACTTAGAAGTAATGGGGACCTCGAAGCCTGAAGAGGCGAGAAGGCGTAAGTTAACATAAGATTAGACAATGCACTGCTTCCTCTGGAATTGGTCACAAATGATATCAACCCAATATCGATGTTTTTATGTCCCCTTGATTACAACGGCTTCAAATTTCAAATGTAATGGTTGAATGTTGGTGACGCTATATCATAACCCACAGGTAACCGCTAGACAGATATATTCTAAATACTAAATGTGAACTAAGTTATTTTTAATTCGTCCGGACAATCAACGCAACTTCCTAGTTAAAACACAACCCGTCTTAAACAAACATTTTTAATAAATGTCTCGCATCAAGAAGCTTTAGACAGCATTCAGAGAGAAAATACACGCCAGTAAAACGTAGGAGGTTTTGGCAGTTGGCTGTCGCCGGTTGGCCAGCGTTGTGAGTCAAGTGAACTTGCAAGCATCGAGTTCGTGACTCGAGGTAGTCACGACCCTGTCTCCCGCCGCTGTAAGAATGTTAGCCCCTCGTCTGTCGGTCCTGGTTGCTGTGGTAAATGCAGTCGTGGTTAACTTGACAGTGGCTTCTCTTCACGACATCACGTTGCATTATAACTTCAGGTGCGATGTGGTTCAGTGATCAAGCACTATCTTTCCTCGGCGAGAGCGGTAGCTTGTGAGTAACAAGATTGCCTGCGATTCGGAAGATACATGAATCAAATCCCGAGGCAGTCAATTCTGACCATGATTTTTCATGACTGTTCCTTCTGAGAATGATCGAAAGAGAAATTTGAAATTAAAAAGTTCTTCCCTCCTGCTTCCTAACAGTGACTTGCGGACAGCATGACCTCAATTTGGGTGACAGGCGAATCAAGATCCCCATGATATGAATTTCTTCCACAGAAACATTCTCTCCGGGTATAATGTACCTCTGCATGAAGAAATTAGTCATCCCTAAACACGACTTCTCACTAAATACATTCAGTAGGTTGTTAAGAGGGATGACCTTCATGTGAGACACAACACGAATTGGGTGATGATAAATGCATACAAAATTTTAGTCGGAAACCCCGAAGGGAATAAAGCACTTGGGAGGCTATGCGTAGATCGGATATTTTTCGCACAATTTCATCTCTGGATTGAAATAAATATATGAAACTAGAATTGGCTTGCTCAAAGCCGCGTGTGTGCACATGCGCACGGCGAATTGATAACTTGAAGATGACTGTCTTCTGGGTTGTAGCACTGTGTAGTCTGGTAGAAGCGTATCGATGTTTCAGAGGTGCCATTTTCATATCCACCGCAGTCAAAACCTCAAATTCTACATGTAAAGCATTATTTTAAGGCCTTGGAATATGCCACTGAACGTTTGCCAATTTCATTTCAAGCGCAGATTAAGGAAATAAATTAATCTCATTACACTTTGGCCCGGAAGCGTTTGTATTTGTAACATAACTGAATTATTGGTCACTGTGTTCGTTACCACAACGATGTTTTTTAATCGATCCGTAATGACTTTGATAATTCAGAGTCTTACTGGAACGAAGGACACTTTACTTGGCAATTTGGTAAACGAGTTACTGGAAATGTTACTGGTACTTAAAACGTATTTGAACGGATTTCTTCAGCTGTGGGCCCACGCATTTTAACCTTCGAGTTCCAAATGTTGTGATAATGTAACAGCTAATTTAGTACGGTAGTATGCACAGGGAACTATGTGGAAGTTACCGTGGCCTATTTCAGACGTATGAAGTTGATCTGGTACTACGTAATACGTTTTAAAATTTTCCCTGTATTTTATTGTACTTCGGCTAAAAGCTCAGGAAAATTGAAAATATATACCTGCACGACACTTTCCAGCGGGTGGAACCTTACCGACGAGATCACTTGCTGCCGAAAGACGTGAGTCCAGTCGGTGCAGACGGAGGGTTACTTTGACACACCTGTTGTCACCTCTTAAGGTGAGATGCGCTGTAACGGGACAGTTGGTGATTTGTTTATATATATATATATATATGACAGCAAGGACCTTCATGGCAACTGAACTTGAGTCATGCATACTTCAAGACACTATGCAGCTGCGTCGCTTAAAAACGCCAGGTAGTTCTGGAAGAACAACTTTTGTATAGCTCTCATAATCTGAAGTTCAAGAATCAACATTTCCCTATGTCATGGGAAGTTCCGTAATATATTTTGAGGGGGAATATGAACGCGATTTTCGAATGACAAGCATGTTCTAACACCCGGATACATTAAGAAGTATGTATTTACACGTTACCTTTAAAATAATCGACCAATTTATCACCAGAGATCACATTCGGTTCTTTCAAAACGTTGGATCAGCTTTAATAAGAGACGTAGCAATGTGTGAAATTGAGTTGTTGTAGTTATTATTATTTTATCTATTCACCACTTTATAGGGGTATTTACTTCCATGTACCCGAGACAAACCTTGCCCCTGAGGTACATAGAGCAGCAGCTATTTCCGAAATACGTTTTGTTTTTTAATACGTGTTACATGTATTATATAGTTTTATTGTTAGAGACGACTACATATTTTACAGCAGCGTCTTTCGAATGATGTATGAAGATCCTAAAATGTAAGTTTTCTGAAGTTCCCTAATGTCGTGTTCACCCGGGATGTTGGCCAAATATTTTCTGAGTGACTTGGAGACAGTTCCTGTTGCTCCTATAATTATTGGAATTACTTTTGCTTGCACTTTCCACATTCTCTGTATTTCTATGAGAAGGTCCTTGTAATTATTATTATTATTGTTATTATTCCAGCCTATTATATGGCTACTGTAACCTGATTACATATTCGTCTGACGTCATCAGGTTATTGTTTACATGCTTTCATGCACTGGGGTACCTCAAAATAGGGATTACTTCAATTTGGCAGGTATGGAACATTGCTTGTAATGGAATAGAATCAAGCTCATAATATAAAGTATATAGTACAACATTTCTGCAGAGAACTTACTGCTGAACGTTTACGTTGGAAAATACGCTCTATGTCCAAAACTCGCTGGTATGAAAACTCTATAATCGGTGTAAATATTCCCATTGTACAGAAGACTTCATATGATCAGATCTACAATTTTCTTGATGTCACTAGAAATCTATTGGCCAGTGAAAACTAGCACGAAGATGGACGGAGCGTTCCGCTGATGGAAGAGTGCTAGTCAGCAGCAACACGAAAAGGAATGCGTGTCACTCAACAGCCTGAAACAGACCCAAAATTTAATATGGGTCAAAGCGACGGTCACCAGCTTAGAAAGTGAAAAGAATTGGGAAGGCCACGAGTAGGTATTGAAGGTTCCCATTTGCAGTGGTTCATCATTTATACTTCGACACTATTGCTTCGTGCTTTTACCATGCCGTCACTGCTTTCCACTTTTGACGGTAACCCGACTTTGAACTGCTTGGACATCCCTGGTTTATACAACTTACACTCCGTGTAATTGGAAATTAAACTCTGGGCACGGTGAGTGGGCGGTTAATATTCTGATAACACCGGCGACGGCAAACAAAAAGGCAGGGCCTTACCTGTTGTGAAGAGCACGATGGCCTTGAGACAGCTGTACTCCGCAGAGTCCACGTGGAGCGCCTTCAACTTCTCGACTTGTTCCTGGAATATCCTGATGTGATCCATAAAGGCTACCACTCTGTCCGCCGCCATCGGCGACGCGTGAAGTCCTGCCGCCGCCAGCAGCGGTGCGACGTGTAAAGGCATGGAGCACTGCGACGCGTTCAGCACAAACAGTTCGCTCCACACGAGTCTCAACAGTGCCACTTGATCCGTGACCTGAAGGTCCGGGAAGAAGGGAATGTTCCTCGCCCATTCCACAGCCGAGAACAGTAGTCTCGCCGCTAGCTCACAAATGTTGTCGATGCCCATGATATTGTTGGGCTGCATACACTGGCCATATCGCGACGTGGGGTAGGGCTCGGCGCGAAGTAACAGCGAGATGTAGCTGGACAGGTACGAGTGGCCGTTGAG
>NW_019059605.1:1416845-1431147 GCF_000696155.1 Zootermopsis nevadensis | reverse complement strand
GGCCGCTGCTGCTGAAGCTGCGTCACCGTTGGTAAGAGCAAATTGACCCGGAAGACCCGGAGGCTGCGACGGAGGTACCCGCCCTCGTTGGACGGCTGTAGTCATCCAGAACAAAGGAAGAAATCAGCAAGTTAGTTGACGGCAGAAATCACGATATGCTAAAGCCACAGTTGCATGTTCAATCCCTGTAACTACCGTTTCATTGTGGTGGTTATCGTGCCACTGACGAACTCTCTACCTGCCTCATAAAGGTGGCAACACTACAAACATTTTCTTTAACATCAGTTTCATGACTTTTACGCTTCCTTCCAAAAATTCGTGCATATTTTTATTTTTATCCGTATCAATCTTGCATAACCAAGCATGTCGACATTATTCGTTTCATTACCTGGTGGTCTAAGTAAAATACTTTAGTTCCTCGTTAAGTGATGTTGCTCAGTTCTAGACATTCTGTGGCAGGCCTACTGTTCTTAATTGCAAAAGCTGCTGAAAGGTACAAATTCTTGGTGAACTGTGTGGCTTCAAATCCATTCCTAAAAACAGGGTTTTAAGACAAATTCTCAGCCGTATCGTATAAAGAGTGAAAAAATAATTCGTTACAGAAATAGGAAAATAAAAATAAATTGTATGTCAAAAAATCACTTGAACGTAACACATAAGGGCCTAATTAGGTGGAACACATGTCTGTGTCTCAAGTAGAACACCAGTAAACTTTATACAAGGTCAGAGCGACATTCATTAAACTGCATTACGCATGTTTGTGTGCTCGTCACAGAATGTACTTTTTTAGGTTAGATTTTCGCGATGTTCGAATTATTGGCTGGGGTACATCAATGCGAAAGCCACAAATTAAGCCGCAATCCGGAGATTTTTAAGCAAGATACATGCGAACAGACATCGAGGGCACATACTCAACTTGTACTTTGTGCCTAAAAGCAAGAAATATGAGAAGACAGCTCAGATGAAATATTGTGCACTCTAGAATACTGGTAATTATTCTAGGTTCTGACCTAGACGGAATCTGTACGCCGACTGTGCCATCGAAGTTATTAACTGCATTTCAGAAAATTTTCTAGTAAAGGAATTTTGGAGTTTGTATTATGAAAGTGAGAAGAAGTCCATTCAGAAAGAACCCAAAGTTACATACAATAAGTAAGATTTGAGGTTTTCACAGCGATGAGTATGAAGATTTCTGTCTTCTGGGTTGTTACGCTGTGTAGTCTGGTCGATGTTAGCCAACGTTTCAGAGGTCATACTGCCTCCATCATGAGGGCGATGAGTATGAAGATTTCTGTCTTCTGGGTTGTTACGCTGTGTAGTCTGGTCGATGTTAGCCAACGTTTCAGAGGTCATACTGCCTCCATCATGAGGGCGATGAGTATGAAGATTTCTGTCTTCTGGGTTGTTACGCTGTGTAGTCTGGTCGATGTTAGCCAACGTTTCAGAGGTCATACTGCCTCCATCATGAGGGCGATGAGTATGAAGATTTCTGTCTTCTGGGTTGTTACGCTGTGTAGTCTGGTCGATGTTAGCCAACGTTTCAGAGGTCATACTGCCTCCATCATGAGGGCGATGAGTATGAAGATTTCTGTCTTCTGGGTTGTTACGCTGTGTAGTCTGGTCGATGTTAGCCAACGTTTCAGAGGTCATACTGCCTCCATCATGAGGGCGATGAGTATGAAGATTTCTGTCTTCTGGGTTGTTACGCTGTGTAGTCTGGTCGATGTTAGCCAACGTTTCAGAGGTCATACTGCCTCCATCATGAGGGCGATGAGTATGAAGATTTCTGTCTTCTGGGTTGTTACGCTGTGTAGTCTGGTCGATGTTAGCCAACGTTTCAGAGGTCATACTGCCTCCATCATGAGGGCGATGAGTATGAAGATTTCTGTCTTCTGGGTTGTTACGCTGTGTAGTCTGGTCGATGTTAGCCAACGTTTCAGAGGTCATACTGCCTCCATCATGAGGGCGATGAGTATGAAGATTTCTGTCTTCTGGGTTGTTACGCTGTGTAGTCTGGTCGATGTTAGCCAACGTTTCAGAGGTCATACTGCCTCCATCATGAGGGCGATGAGTATGAAGATTTCTGTCTTCTGGGTTGTTACGCTGTGTAGTCTGGTCGATGTTAGCCAACGTTTCAGAGGTCATACTGCCTCCATCATGAGGGCGATGAGTATGAAGATTTCTGTCTTCTGGGTTGTTACGCTGTGTAGTCTGGTCGATGTTAGCCAACGTTTCAGAGGTCATACTGCCTCCATCATGAGGGCGATGAGTATGAAGATTTCTGTCTTCTGGGTTGTTACGCTGTGTAGTCTGGTCGATGTTAGCCAACGTTTCAGAGGTCATACTGCCTCCATCATGAGGGCGATGAGTATGAAGATTTCTGTCTTCTGGGTTGTTGCGCTGTGTAGACTGGTCGATGTTTACCATCGTTTCAGAGGTCATACTGCCTCCGTCATAAGGGCGATGAAGATTTCTGTCTTCTGCGTTGTTGCGCTGTGTAGTCTGGTCGATGTTTACCAACGTTTTAGAGGTCATACTGCCTTTATCATCAGGGCGATGAGTATGAAGATTTCAGTCTTCTGGGTTGTTGTAGTATGGTAGATGTTTACCAGGCCGTTGAATCGCCCTGATGACGGAGGCAGTATGACCTCTGAAACGTTGGTAAACATCGACCAGTCTACACAGCGCAACAACCCAGAAGACAGAAATCCTCTTACATACAATAAATTTGCCCATAAGAGTCGCTTGGAGTATGCAATCAGCTAACCCAACCTTAAGCTGTCTCCAGAATGCGCCATGGATGAAGTCCAAAAGAAAGAGAGAAAGTACTTTTTGGTGACATCTCGATATCTGGTTCATTTTCTGCATTAATTCGTAACTGTACATCTTATACCCTGGCAGCAATTCCGTATATAGAAACAAGTTCTGTGGGACGAAGAGATGAACGTGCAGAACAGTCCGGTAATAATTCTACCACCCAAATGATGGAACAACCCAAAGAACCTAGCGAGTGACGGGTTCACAAGTGGGTAAAATATCCCGCGTCGTGCGAAGCCGCGATTCAGAACGGACGTTTACGCTGGAACGACACGAGATGACATGGCTGTGTCAAACACGAAAGAAGGCGGGTGACCCGCAGGCAGACAGAAATACAAATTGCGACGTTGCATCCTCAATAATTTATTGCACACTTCCAATGCCGGTATCGCGCGTTTCAGCAGCGCTCCCTTGCGTTTTGGAAACGTCGTGGACTGGCCCGTCGGCGTCTGCTTTACACTTTTATGACGTCTTCTGTGTCGTTGCGACTTGTAGTCTGGTACGAGTTTGCCGAACTTTCAGAGGGTTGACGTTGGAGGTAGCAAGCACCTGTGACATGTCGGCAAGCGTCTATCAGAACAAACATGTACTTCAGTGTAAAACAGGCCCGCCCAACCTGTAGCTCGCTGGCAACATGTTGCCCGCGACACGGTGTTATATTCACGAGGAGACATTTGAAATACGAAAACGTATTTTAACCCTATCTCTGGCAACGGCGCGATAAAACGCAGAAGAAATCCCACCCGTTTCCTGGCAAACTATGAAAGAAAAGTTACCACCAATTCCATAATCCCAAATGACCCTATCATAAATCCTTATTGTTAGCGATTGTTCTTTGCCGGGATTATAATAACTTTGTCAACGATTTCCGACGTGTATTATACCTCGTTGATGTTTTCTAGTTGACGACTTGCAGATGTGCGGGTACCAGCAGCGGCTCCTTTCTGATACTTTCATTGCCAGACTTACAGTCGGTCTTATTGTGCAAAAGATCGCACTCAAGTTAAAATCTATGCAATAATATTTTAAAAAGATAATAAGCTTTTTTTTATGGAGACATACATTACATTACTTATTCGTTTTGTGAAAATGTGCTGAAAATAAACACACCCTAGCCTAGGTTGTGATTTGCATTTTTTTAACAAATTTTTCACATTATCATCAGTATATTTTTATTGCATATAATGTATATAAAAACATGCAGATAAAAGAATATATATCATTATACGTGTACAGTCCACATTTTATGTGTTGAACTTCATGTTGCCTGCATACAGACCAAAATTTCCGAAGTTTCTCGCACAATAAGAAAGGATAGATAGGCCTGTTTTAAAAGAATGGGACGTTATTAGATGTATCGACGCAATTCAAAAGGTAGCAAAAATGTCGAAACAGATTTCAACATAATCAACTGAGGGAAGAAGATATTACTCTGCCCTTTTTTGTGCTTTTCTCCAACGTTCAATTTAAGCAACGTTCTTCAATATTCTGAATGACGTCACTGCAGTTAGTATTTCGTATATTGTCTCTCACTCAAGAGTTAAGTGAAATCAGGGCTGGTCCAAAGCCGATCCAATCGTCATCCAACGGTTGTAAGGTCCAGCATCAAGGTCCTTACGTCGCGTGGGTCGTGCTGGACGGCCGAACAAATAATTTATTGCTGTGGTTGGAATGCATGAAGCTGCTCCAAGTTTACTGCTGCCACAGTAATAACACCGCACCACACACTGGCACCAGTCCACCGAAATTCCTCACCAAAGATACATCACCTCTTGGTGAAACGGTTGTAACCGAAATTATGTAAAGGACAACAAAGAAAGTCTTGAAGTCCATTCCAAATTTAGGATACACGCACGACGTTTCGGAAGTTGGCTCTACTTTAGCCATCAGGTGATAGTTTGTCGTGATACAACCTGTGTGGCCTAATGGTTAGCATACTAACCTAAAATAGAAAGGTCCTGGGCTCGATACCGATCGTTTTTATTAATGAGAAATTGTCAGCGTTACAACCATTTATACGAAGACGGGATTATACCCAATTCCCGAAACGTCGTGTATATCAAATGTACTTCAGACAATGTCCAACATACTGTTCCTATAGTAGGTTTTCTGTCACTTGGAATATCATTTGCTGATGAAACACATGAAAGAAGTTCTTAGGCCTGCAGGCTTCGAAACAACTCGGCTTTGAAAGTTAGCATAAATACATTTTGCAAAACAACATAAAATTCAGCCTTACTACGCAGATTAATGCAGGATTAAACAGGATAAGCTCATTGAGGAATGAGGGGAAAATAGAAGTTCGTAAGGCTCAGTGGTGGCCTTTTGGGAGGCCCGCAAATAAACGTGAGAATGAAGACTTCTGTCTTCTGGGTTGTTGCGCCGTGTAGTATCTACCATACTACACGGCGCAACAACCCAGAAGACAGAAATCTTCATACTCACCGCTGTGAAAACCTGAAATCATACATAAACGTGAAAATAATTTTAAAATTGGTCGTAGTGAAATATGTCTCTGGGGCGAGGATATTTTTTGATTGATCACATTCAAAATAGGATCTGAAGGCGAGCTATTGAGATCATTGCAAGGAGGCTATGGATCAGTTAGCAGCATTGCGGCAATCAGACGCACAGAGACGGCCCTCTATCCAGCAGTACGTTCCATCAAGCAAAACTCGACCCAGTTAACACTGGTTTCCGCTTCTTCGCCGAGAAAGGAAATATTTCACTGCCACGCTAAAGGGATTTTATAACAGCAATGCCGAGTAACAGAGACGAACTCGAGGCCTCCCGAATACAAAGCACAAATGCTTCCCATTCGATCTTCATAATCAACAGCATAAAACAGTCCGATTAATAAATTAAACGTGTTCTATGGTCACTAACTGAAGGAATATAACAAATTTTTATCAATCTGTCGGTCTCGCCTATATATGTGGGCGTGATAGGTGAATTTTTATTTGGGCGCCTATGTCAGAAGTAGTTAGAAGTGTCATTTCATAAGCATGTCAATTTCAACCCACGGATGTGTGTTTCAATCTACCTGCCATAAAATGTGCAGCCATTTGTTAAATTCCGCACATGATAATATTTGAAATGTTTAGACAGTGACGAGGTGTAGGACCACTCCATCTGTTCTGTACTCACCAGACCCCCGGCTCGTATCCCGACCACGAGACAGATGTCGTGGCAGAAGTTTAAGCCTAATATCTTCCAAATGCTATGAAAAGAATCAGCTCGTACCTCAAAGAAACACAACACGTCTCCATTACATTGGAAAGAATAGCTGTTTGTTTTGGGAATCATACGAAACAAATACTCTGTGCGTCAAATGCGTTTACTGATTATATTAAAGCAGGTGCTACAAAGTTATATGTTCTTCAGGACTACATAAAATAAGCAGTTTATCTGAACAAAGAAGCAAAAGTTTTGGTTCTGAATAGCTTTAAAATACCGGTATATGGGCAAGTAAATTCAAAGGTTTAAACCGTCGTAAGGCGACGAAAATCAGACACGAAAGTTTAATTTAACGCTTATAGCAGTCGAGTCATGACTCAGTCTGCAACTGAAAGTTCCTAAATGAACGAAGCAACTTTAAAAGGCTGTCATGCAAAAATCGTGCATGACAAAATAGAGACTTCCATTAAGAATTGCTGCTTTTATATGTTTTTTCGGCTGGGAGCCTAATTAACTAAATAAAGAATAAAAACCAGTTTTTGGTTGTGTGCAGGGGTGTCTGTTGAATGATCAGAATTCATGTGTGGGAAAGGTGTGTATCGGTTTTACATCAAGGACAATAAGTTATGCAAAATAGCAAAGAAATATGGGTTCACCGTTCCTTAAAACATCCCACCTAACCAAGCACGTAAACATACTGACGACTGCCAGTCAGCCAACTGGAAGGCCTGCCTGGTTCTGTTCATAGCTCAGGTGCTTGTGGTTTTCCTCGGTACTTCACAGATACCGTCAGGATACTTTGCAGTGAGGGGACGGCCACCTTCTGCCCCTTATCTTCAGTTTGCCGTTGACATCGTCTTGCGCAACTTCGGAGTACAGTGTCATCATATGCTATAAGTTACGACTGGCTGAACTGTGTTGCTAATCCTACCCCCGCCCCCAATAACACAGAAATGAAGGTAACCCACTTTCTTAAAGAAAACTGACAATTCTTTTGGGCAAGATTTAATTCGGTGCATAATTTATTTAAATCCAACAAGTTTACATTTCAGGAAACATACCGACGACCATCTGTATCTTCTGTAGGTCACTGTTATGAATTCGCTTAAAGAACGCCTGAAAAAATAGTTTAAAATTTAAAGCTCAATTGGAAGACAACATCTCTGTGGGTCAGGGATTCTTCCAGTGGGTCGCGAGACAAAGAGGGAAACCTACTCCAGGTTGCAATGTGGTTTAGCTGGCATGCCCGCTGATCGAGAGTAGTTCCTACGTTTGCCACAAGAAATGGTTGGTGTCTTACTGGTAGGTTTAGCTGCACGGAGCACCTGGGAAGAGAGATCACTATAACATTGCAAGCTGAAGTAGCACCCTCATGCTACTGCAAATCGTGACGCTATCGGGCCGCATTCTTGACGCGGATGCTGCTTGTGGCCACGGGCGGTGACCCACTTCGTGGTTGGGGTCACCAGGGCACAGACCTCGCTCTGCCTCTCTCTCAGCGCAGCAACATGGCAGGACGGACATTCCACTGTGGTTTCATCTGAGACACATCGGGTTCCTTTTAGGTGATCATCTCATGTTGAATGGTTTTAAGGCATCATTTCCACACGGCAAGCTATTAAAGTGTTAGGGAAAGGGCGGGATAAAGCCGAAACGTCCCACTGAAGTTTACCTCGTTATTTTTTAACAGCATGTGCTCAATAAGAGGAGAAATACCCACAAATATTGTTTTTGCATCGTGTTTTGTATTATATAAGTTACCACATTGTGACTTATTCATTGACGAAAGTTTCAACTGCCAAGAAATGGCCTAAACGTTGAAGAAAGCAATTAATACATTTGCTGGGAAAACTCATGAAAAGACCGGTCAATAAGTCGAAGTCTGCAAGATGTTTATATGGGGTCCGCGACTTTAGATTCCACTGTATTATGTATCGAATGTGCATTGCTGCAAGTTTTGTTTGATCTTTCATCACACTTTTTGCTTCTAAGTTGGAGTAAAAACATGACGAAAAGATGTTTCTTTCTATGTGTATTTTATTTAGGCCAAATTATATTCAATAAAAATGAATGAGATGATTTTGTGGAGATGTCCGCGATACCAGCAAAGTTCAGGAACACTGCTACAGACTTATCAGTACCATCGAACTCTACAGCAGCAAGACAGATTTAATGATAAAATTAACATCAGAATCAGGGCGTAACAGAACAGGGAGACGAGGAAAACAATTTGTTCATACATGCGATCTACTTTAATGGTTTTCATTCTTTAAGTTAAATTTTTTTGTCACAAGGCGATAAAAATTAAATTACCTTATGAATTGCAACTTCTTGGAATCATGATTGATCGTTTTACCCATTATTCAAAGTAGTACATCAGAATGCTAAGGTTATATTTCTGCGTCGTCAGTAAATCACCCCTGAACATTACGTCTCAGGTACTTGCACCAAGGCGTAAAGCAGGAGTATTTTAATGGCGATGTTGCTATATTAGAATACAACCAAATCGGCCTAAGAAATTAAAGGAAATGTCCATTTGGACAACTTCCGGTACTCCAGTCACGTTCCACGACTGCCGTTTTCTTACGTCAGTGACATTGTGGAAAAGTCCTGTATCATTCATTACACGTGATGGTTATTAACTTTATGTTTTAATGTAGATTACGTTTCAAAGCAAATGGTCCGTGTTCTTCCGCAAGAAGGAAGCATTATTCAGAAACACAATTATCTCCAGAATGCAATAAACTGTGTAATTAAAAGTCGTATTCAAGGACCTAGTTAACCTCATGGGATACGGATATTCAACTAAATTGGCCGACTTACTCAGTACACCTGTACGATAACTAGCTTGACATGTAAATATTGACGGTAAATAACCAATGCATTATTATATAAACCAACAATAAACGAAACAGGACAAGTAAATTAGTTAATGCTGCTTGTAAAATAGACTCGCTGGTAAATACGATGTTTATTGTCATACGTAATATAGATATCATTTAGACAAGATGAATTAAATTATTAGACGGCTTGTAATTTGCTCCAGATGTTTATGCTTTCCGTAAACATGTAAAGCCTTGTTAAGAACGATTTTAACGACGAACAGCATAACAGACCTGGGCTTGGATGGAAATACATTAAATTAGATCTTGAAGAAATGAGATATGCGGATGCTGACTGGATTCGTTTGACTGCGGTAAGGATCTGTGGCATGCTGTTGTGAATGCGGCAATGAACCTTTGGATTCCATAAAATATTGGGAATTTCTTGGCCAACTGAGTGACTATTCGCTTCTCAAGAACTTTTCTCCATGAAGGACGTTACTTAAATACAAAATCTGCCAATACGGCACCACAGTAAAATAAAATTGCAAGATAATTTTTTTTTACAAAACTTTCAGTTGTGATAATAATTTAACACTCACAATTTCCACCTCTGCTTAAAAAATTTGTTACCAAATATTCTATGTGCACTGAAAACCATTTGGAATCCTGCTAGGGATTTTTTCGTTTACATATACCTTCAGTAAGTTGAGCAGACGAGCAGATTACAAATTAAATCACGGTGCATGTAGCATGGATGTCTGCAGTTGTTTTGTAACCCATGCGGGACAGGGATACAGCCAGCTAATTATCCAACGGGAATCGAGGGTGCCGCAGCTAGAGCGTGAAGCTGGCCACTCACCTTCTTGTAGTGCGTGGGGCTCTTCTTTCACTCCGCGTAGGTCTGCCTGTGTGACTTCAATGCATGGTGGTGAGGCAAACACGCAGCACTGAACTCTGGAGGTTCCACTCCAGAGGCTCTCAGAATTTTCAACATAAACACGCTGTCCTGTTCTCTGGGCAACTGTTCGCGTTTTACTGTTATTACATCGTGTCGCAACACAAGAGTGGAATGTTTCACATTTCGTACCTTTTTCAGCACTTCCGTGACGCAAAACTGTTGTCGTGGTAACTAAAGAATGTATAACGAGTCAGGTAGCCTTGATCGGGTATATTTTGTTGGAAAGATAGGCTTAACTGTACAGCACCAACATTGCAAAAGTACGATTTTCCGTATCGCAGTGTGGACGGACATGTCGGTAGACACCGACGTTTCGGTAGAACCCCCCCCCCCAAGTTGGAAGCTGCACGTTTCTCCGAAACGATGGTATCCACCTACAAATCCACAAAGGAAGACAAACATCGACATCTTCACCGCCGTGAGAATCTCAAAATCTTCTTAAACTTGTGTTTGAAAAATCGAAACGTTCTTATAGTTGGTAGCTATTGAGACTGTTCATTCTAAACGTGTTACCATCAGTGGCGTAGCGATGAAATTTAAGTATGGCTAACCTGTCGAATTTACTACTTCTGACCATGATTAAACATAAGTATACTCGCCTAAGGAAGTGAGCAGATCTTCTATCACTTGCCCAGCGCCTGGGCCCCTCCCGGCAGCGAACTCTGGTGCAGATGCACCGCTTGCCCACACGCTAGCTACGCCACTGAAAACGTTCCTCGCCCGTATAGCTAGACGAACAAACACACAGTGTCAGTTAATGTAGAATTTATACATTGTTAAGCGCTTATTGATCCAATCACCGGCCCAACAAAATAATCCGCCAATTCAACCTGCTCGTACCGTTTAATAAACATTTAGCAGTGCTTCTGATAGCCTGTAACAAATTATTACCGGACCCTCATAGATACGGCTCTCTCTTCGACGTATATCCCGTTAGAACGTGCATGCGTAGTTTGTTTTGTAAACTAAATTCTGTAGGCATCTTACTCTTACAATATAAACATTAACTAAAATATCGCAGATATTAATTACTGAAAGCCTATGACTTTATGAAAGAGACACAGGTTTAATGTCCAACTAAATATGTATGTTGATTAAATTCAGACTTATATTTCCTCGGTAGACTGGCCTAAACAAATTGTAGCAGACTGACTGAAAATGACGAGGAAGAAAGTGATTGTCATCTGTTAGGCGATGTCCCAGAATTTGCCTGAGGAGACACTAAACCGCCGAAAGATCTCTGGTCACCTGGCTGAAGTAGCTGCTACTGATAATACTCGTGCTGTTTCTTCGACTTCTGAAAGACGACTGCGTAATAGATCAGCTTAATAACTGACCATGAAGTCACAGAAAGAAATGTAAATATGAATTATAACAACTTTATTGCAAAATCTGCAAATACGTGAATATTATAGAAGACAGAAAAGAACATAAACGGCAGGCCTCTATAAGAGAAACAAGTCAAGCTGGACCGCTGTCCTACAAGAAACGGAACGCCATGGAGCAGAATCTTCATGAGAAGCTAATAGTGGCTCACCAAGTCAGGATCATTACCATGTTCACAATACAGCCCCTACCCTGTGCCGCATGAAACTAATCCACACACCCCCTTCCCTACTTCTTAAAGATCCAATTAATTTTATGATAGTACCATCTGCTCCTATGTCTTCCGAGTAGGCTCTTTCCTTCAGGCTTTCCAACATACTTGCATTTCCTGTTTACCCCGTGTGTGCTGCATGCCCCGAATGGGCAAATCTGCTCTACTTGACTAATGAAAATAAGTATCAGAAGGAGTCGCTGGACGAGTTGAGCTATATTCATTGATGCGGATGCATCCGTCTACTGACCCGCCATCTCTGACCCTCAGCGAGAACAAAAAACTGGCGCAACAGGTTAGCACAACTTTTCTGACTGCACATCCGTACTGAGTCCTAAGAAATCCCTCTGTATTCTTTCTACAGTTTCAATATGAATTAATTTGCATTCATATTTTCTGGCACTGAACTTCTCTGACGAGTGGTTAGATCCCCTGCTTCGAATTTGATAGGTTCCGCATTAAAATCTCGGCCCGGAGACTTGCCATCATATAATTTTCGTAGTTTTTCACAGTACCTCCAGCAAAATGCCTGTAATCTGCCTTGAATTAGGCCACGACCACTTTCCTTTTCTCACTAATCATCGTATCACCCGCTGCTATGTAGCATGAGCTACTGACACGCGATTAGATAAACAACAAAGAAATCAAATGTTCTGGCACATATACAACGAGAGAGCTATTTCAGAACCAAAAGCATCAGTATTCCCACGGCGAAATTTTCCAAAACTCACAGGACCTCAATGCCATTTTGTATCTGCTGGCATACACCATACAATCAAAGGGATGCAGTTACTTTCAATTACTCCTGACCAAGAGAGATTTGGACCAGGGACTCCCAAACAGGAAGCAAGAGTGCTAACCACTCGGCAGCGACAATTTATAATTACTAATTAAAGTAGCCCATTATATGGCTTGAACAGATTTTGGAAACTGTCCGTATCCAAGATATACATGCGTACGGAACTCATTTCTAGAAACATATGTAAAAAGGTATTACAGCTTTGTTTTCAAAGTAACGATACTTATTAGGATAAAGATATGTTCCCAAACTGTAGCTCATAATTTTTTGTATAGCGAACGGCAGCTGCCTAACATTTTAGAAGCAGCTAGCTGCTTCCAGTAGAAACTGAACGACATTATCAAATTTAGAGCTCCAGCACGCTAGAAGGCAGAATTTTTGTCAGACTTTCGGTTTTCCGTAACCTTGCATAAACAAATAGTTTGTTCCTCCCTTAGGGAAATATGTGCAGGGAACTGTATTACCGATATGGAAAAAAATATCCGTGTTGCCTAAACAACAGAACTAACCTTCAGATGCGATCGAGTCCTGAGGGCATCACGCAACAAGGCGACAAGGTTACTTAAGGCACGCAAATTATGTCGGAAATGTGAAATAATCGCAAATGTTAAAGGAACATCTTACAGTAGTATCGAAGAAATTTGAATATGTGGTAAAATATCTAGTTCCGAAACTCCACAGCTGCAGATAATTCCATACGTTAGATCGTCATTCTTGTGTAACTCAACGCGTGTTGAATATTCGATTAAGATCCTCCTTGTTATTTAAATTATAAAACTCGAAAATGGCACAGTATTGAACTCTATGACACAGTTAAACGAAGAATTCAGTATCTTAGATCAGAGTTAAAATGGGATAGCTGAAATCCCTCTGGAAATTAGATGTAACAGGACAGAAACAATGTGTAACTACTCAGGGCAGCTGACATCACTGAAGTAGTAGGCCTAATAAGTTGAACCACCTGCGTCTATTTTCCACAAACTTCTAACGTAAATTAATTTGACAGTTACCGTACACCACTCTTTTTAACTGGTACAAGCTTACACAGCCGCCCTTATAAGAAACGCTCTCATTGGCGCAGTATAAACCTATATTAGCGAAGTGTACAATGTTAAATTATAAAAGTGTGAAACGATAACCTTTGAGAATGTGATTCATCCTTCAAGCAATTTTCCCCGTTTTGTGTTTCCGATCAAAATATCGTTCCAGTTCCTCATTGCCCCACGGCCCTCTCATCTCATCTCTCTCGATTTTATCGCCCAAAATTAGTAAATCGTATAAATGCAGTTTTTCGAGCCCTCGAATCTGTACGAGTCATAGCCCTCCTTTACAAGCAGGCACAAGCAGCAGTAGCAATTTAAAACAGACATGATCTTTACGCGTTACACTTTCTTTTCAGCTGATGTACTGTACAAAGCATTCCTAGATCGTACGAAATGATACATTCATAAAGAATACAACAAAAAAGAAATGTTGGTAGTAGCAGACAGGATGGAAGACGAGAGGGAAGACATCTTATGTTTTTTTTTGTTTGAAGTATAAAGGAAAATATAAATAAAATAAAAGAATTATACAAAACGTAACCAAACAACCAAGACTATGACGTAACCCACACAGCATTTTCTGACATCATCTTCTTTGGCCACGCTACCCGGAGAATCTGCGTGTCTACATATTACGATGCTTTTTTTGGGGGGAGAGAGAGAAAGGGGCAAGGAGCTCTTACACAAAGCCGCCAATCTACTTCGTTCCTGTGTGACTTCGTGCTGCATCAATTGCAAAGGAAGTGTAGTACAGACCGGTGATACAGGAAAGCCAGATGAGGTGGTGGGGACCTTCTTGGTGCTGACCCAGAATTCGAGCGGAAGAAATTAAATCTATCGAAATTCCCCATGACAGCCGGCGGACCGTCCGAGATTTAAACGTTAAACTGATCTGCTAACAATGTTCTTTTAGTAGAAACATACCAATATTGAAGATTTCTGGTCGCCCTGATGACGGAGGCAGTATGACCTCTGAAACGTTGGTAAACATCGACCAGACTACACAGCGCAACAACCCAGAAGACAGAAATCTTCATACTCATCGCCCTGATGACGGAGGCAGTATAACCTCTGAAACGCTGGTTA
>NW_019059605.1:1353235-1416612 GCF_000696155.1 Zootermopsis nevadensis | reverse complement strand
GAAATCTTCATACTCATCGCCCTGATGACGGAGGCAGTATGACCTCTGAAACGTTGGTTAACATCGATCATACTACACGGCGAAACAACCCAGAAGACGGAAATCTTCATACTCATAGCTGTGAAAACCTCAAATCTTACATACCAATATTGAATAACGATTAATTACTTTATACCATTTTAGCACATCCACGAATCAAAAGCGGTTTGGATACTGCCATCACAGAATAATGCTTTATCGTTGTCCACAGGACATTGTCCTGACAAGCTGCAGCACATCTGAAGATGACTTCTGGGATGATGCCGACGTTTCGGGTGTATAGTGCCAACAACTAGTTTTCTATTCTTACACTTACGTTAAATTTCTTCGGCCGTAAAATGTGTGTTTCGCAACCCAGCTACTGTCGTCAGTTGCTCATAATTGGCTGAGAAACACCAGGTTGGAAAGCGCGCTCATTCGGTCTTACCTGAACACTTCATAGCTGTGCAAGAAATCCGCCATTGTCAGGTGAAACGAATGTTTCACCAGCTTCATCAATTCAATCCGAAATTGGATCCTAACTAGAGGTATCTGAATCCAGTTGTCGTCTTTGTAACAAATTACTGGAAAATTCTTTCTATTTTTAATACTTCTCATCCCGATTCCCCGTGGGATCGTTACCATATTTCCCATCCAACCTTTTTTTGGTTTTTCTCATTACCAACATCACCGTCATCAGTTTCATGTAATAATTCAAACATTGACAGTTGATAAATCATGTTACTAGCAACGCATAATATTTTTCACAAGTCGATTAGCTCATCTCTGATAAAAGAAACAGGTAAAGGAGGAATAACGTAAAAAAGGGAAGTTAAGAACCAAAGTGCATTAAGATAAACACGTATTATCAGTGCTGAATAATATAACGAAATTCATTTTCAGTGATGCAGACCCTAACAAACGGTCGGTTTGAAATAGACGGAGAAAATCTTATTTACAGTTCTCGTGGCTGGGTGAGGTTACTGCAGCCACCATTCCCTCTGTACATCCATCAATCTCTGTCGAGAACATTTCTCTCATATTTACATCGTCATCCAAGAAGTTTCCAGTTTTTTCAAAAGAGCAGCGTTTAGTTCGTCTGCCCGCAAGTAGGCGGTCTCACTGCACATCACCACTCGTTCTGTCTACTCTTCTAGGGGTTACAATTAAAGGAACGAATGTATTTGTGTGATTCATTTAACTACACTGTCAATAGTCAAGGGTCGAAAGACAGGATTGTTGACGAATGTCCTAGAACGGATAACAGAAGGAAGCGATCGTGGACTGGTGTAGGATACTATCCCTGTTTCTGCCTGTTGGGACAGAGAAAAACAGGAAACCCTTAGTCCGAATATCCTGTCCCTGGGCAGAGATTTAAGCTCTGGACCTATCATATACGAAGCGGGAGTGGTGATCACTTGGTTGCGACGTTCGATAAGGTGGCCATTGCATTCTCCGATGAGAATAATTTTCGAATTATTCTTTCTTACGAGGTGAAATAAACTGTTATGTTGACCGAAATGTTGGGAAAGAAACCGGTTGCGTCCTATTTCAAGATATGACCACTACACTTGGCTGTGTGGTGTAGAGAAACCTGTAAGCTATTTGCTCCGCGCCACGACCAGAAACCGGTACTTCCCGAATGCGAAACACGAAGTAAAGCAAACTAGAATCCTTTAAGAAACTCGAAATATTATGAGAATGGCCAAACCAAAAATGTGATGCACTGATCATGAAGCACGCAAGGTAAGAACTCTGTTCAACATTTTGGCTCGAAAACCTGAGGGAAAAGACCACTCGGAAAGCCTAGGCGTGGATGGGAGGATAATATTAAATTGAATCTTAGGGAAATATAATTTAAGGTTGTAGATGAGATTTAACTCGCAGAGGATAGGGACAGGTGGCGGGCTGTTGTGAACACGGCAAAGAACCTTCCTGTTCCACAAAATACGGGATATTGCACGTCCAGTTGAGCGTTCTGTCAGCTTCTCAAGGACTTTGCTCGATGGAATTAGAAAATAGAAGACTGACCACCTACAATAATCAGGAACATTGTCGCGACATCAATTATTGATTGGTTCTTGGGTTATTTAACCATGCTGTTTCAACTGAGGCGGTATCTAATGTAAACTGTTTCAACCGACATTTTCCAACATTAAATGAGGTGTGGAGACATAAGATTATAAGACATCACGAATTGGAGATGTCTTGTGGTGGTCTTCTGGGTTGTTGTGATGTCGTGTGGACTTGTCGGCAGAAACCAGCGTTTCAGATAAACATGCTGCCTCCATCTTCAGCCTGAATATGCCCTGAAGTTGGAGGCATTACGTTCCTTCGAAACGTGAACTAGTTAATTTGGAAGGAGACGACCGTGACCTATTCGATAGTATTTTCTAGAGCACAGAAAACGGCCAACATCTCGGGACAACAGATGACCCGGTCGAGGTTCTAATCGGATACTTCAGATACATCGTTATTACTACACGAACTTTCTTTGTAGGAACGCCAGTCGTAATGCAGTGCAGTGAAATCTTCACCGGGAAAAATCCACTGTCCTCTTCAATCTTAACATCCAAGTGCCAGAAGCGTATATATCTAATTATTCCATAGCCACCTCCTTTCACATCCTCTCCAATACACTGTTAGCATTAAGCGATAGGGCCAAGGCTAGTATGAAATAAAAGTGGGCGTAACTCAGTAGTTTTATATGCATGAAATACGAACAAACAAGGAATCCACAGAACTGTGTGTCAAGACGTTCGCACTTCCCTTTTGTAAACACAAGTTCAGCTGATTTCAAAGCAACACGCGATTATATTGTAAGACATAAAATAAGGAGGAATAAATAAGTATTAAAACTGCTGACGCAATTTTTAATATGTTTAACGAAGAGTCTGTTCAACCATAAAAATTTATTACGGGTTTAACCGAAGGACTTTCGAGGCAAGACAACTTCCTCAGTGGAATCATGGGGCTAATTGCTGAAGAATATAGATGTAATGCATTCCCTATATTCTGAGGTAAGATGTGTTAGCGGCGTTGAACACTGGGGTTCTGTTAACATTAACGATACATTTTTCCGTGTGGTATGAGTTATACAATCATACAGTTCCGGACAGGCCCTGTATCTATGGTACTCAGTAACAAAATATGTAGACATTTCGTAATGAGTCCTTACCAAGCACCAAAGATACTTCTGGGTTGTAACGCCGTGTGGACGGACTTGTTGAGTACATACCAGCAAAAACCATACTCTATCCATCTTCAGCCCTGAAGATGGAGACAGTATGCCTGTTGGTATCTACTACAAGTCCACACGGCGTTACAACCCAGAACATCGACACTAACAATTTTGATATTTTTTGCATCAGGCGGGAAGGATTATCGATACTACACAATCGCCAGTGCTTACGTTGAGAACCAACATGTCAGCCGAGGATCTCGGAAGACGTTAGGAAACATAGTAATCACGCTAATTTGAATGACGTAAACAACGGAGAAAGTAAGTCATGTTGTAGTTAGGATGCAAGACGGGTACAGAAAAATGAAACACGATTCCAGGTTATTGGCCAACCCTGCCTGACCTTCGCTCTGCTGGAGCTGGAATCCTGGACTGCGCGGCGCCGCAGGAGGCCAGTCCATGCAACACCATGAAGGCATTCCTCAGCAGAAAAGTATTCTCATCATCCTTAAATGAATACGTATTATACTCCAAGTATACCTGGCCTTTTTAGAGGGAGGATTTTTTGTTGTTGACTTTTTATTCCGTTATCGGTACACACAATTGGGTTTCGAAGGACGCCTATAATTTTCATTTAGGCGCTGTGATGTTTAAATAGTCGCTTCAGATAAAGAGGTTCAGTCCTGTTGTAATACACTGCAGTCGAATATCTGTTTTGAATACTTTCTTCAGTACGTTGTTTTTTAACACCTGTATCTACTTAAGACCTGGTACCCTCAAAGAAAATAGAGAGGCCCTGTTTCAGACCCATAAAAGACTGGTATATTTGGTATATATCTATCATTCCGCAACACATTTTAGACATATTTTTAGTTTGTGTAAAGCACAAATCATCGATACTGTTATTACAACAGTGAAAGGCCTACTACTAATAGTTATGCAACAATTCGTAACTCCTATTACTGGCAGATACGTAACAATTTTTTTTTCGGTAACTGCACTTGATTTGAAATAGCTCTATCTAGGACGGTTAATAAAGCGCGTGGTAAGTTGTGATGTGTTATGAATGGGAGGAAACGGCCATAGACCGCTCCAGGAATGCGTCTAGAGGAACTGAGAAAACCCTGGGAGGTGTACTCAATGCCATTCGATGACTTGAAATATGTAGATCAACGAGGTTCTTAAACAGATAACCTGCCAAACTTCTGGGCTGATGAAGACGGGAATTCGTTAAACACATTCCGGTCAGGACAATTATCCCAGCCTGCCACTGTTACGCACAGTTCTCTAGACTTCTTAACTGAAATTTGTCGAATGACGATAACCAATACGTCCCACACACAAAGAACAGAGGAAATTATATCTACTTTAAAAACGCTCCCAGAAAATATTGTTCAATTTGCGGTGCATATAGTAGATAGTTTATTCGCAATCCACATGCAGCTCGTTCGTATGCACATGCAACCAGCAATCAATCATCATCATGATCAATGCTAGCGATGAGCTGTAGTGTGTCGTATGGACGTCTGGCCATTCCAGTCTCTTTCTTCCCATCTGGCAGGATGAGAGTCGGACTCCATGTGTTTTAAGTGGGCACCGAGTGAACGGTGTTTCATGTTTTCCCCCTCAGCACCGTCGGGACCTGATATTCTCACAGGCGTACGGTATTTTGACACTCTCAGAGGATGGAAGTGAAAATCCGATATGAATTCAGATGTTCTCGAACCCGGCTCCTTCTGGACAGAAGGCTGTATTCCTGACTACCAGATTCTTGCGGTTCAAGTGTACGTCGTATGAAACTGTTCTAACGATAACCAACAGTTCTAAGAAGTGTGGTCTTGTACAACATTTTCTTAATTAATTCAACCAGTTGGTGGTTTAAGTACAGCATATTTGCTTTGTTTTGCACCATTTAATGTTAATAAAAGGGTGACGTTCTGACGTCACAGCCATCTCGCCTTATTTGCCGACGGTGAAGTCCGGTCACACTATTCTCTGACGATTTAATTGTCATCTGGTGACTGTAGGGTTCGCCACTTGGCGCCGAGATCGTCATTACACTCCTGTCAGCAAGTAACGGCTACATTTATAACGTCGGATTCTTGTCTTTGCAGCTGCGACATCTATTGTCCTGCTCCTAGATGCCAGAGGAACTTGAGCTATGTGAGGGGATCTGATACATGAAAACTCTGTGCAATTCAGACACTTCATCCGAATCCTGGCAACAAATCAATCCGCAGTTCACGTTATTAGAATACCGACTTGGCGTGTTTACTCTGAAGAGGACTTAGAGAGACCTGTAACATTTACGAAAGTCTTAGTTTGAAACTGAAAGAACAGCATTACTACCTAACAATAAATGAGGCAACCTTGACACCATCTGTGTCTTCTTGCTGAGGATGTTACAGACGTTTAATTAAAAATATGACACAAATTATGTAATTAGACCTATTTCAAATGTGACAGGGAATATTCATGTGGGTAAATTGTCTGGGTACGGGGTGGTTCCCTTAATTTCCTGTACATGCCATCCAGTCCGACAAAACGATACTGAGAGGGAGAGATAAATGTCGGTTCTTGAACTGCTGTCCAGAACTGAAACCCAAGTAAAATGTTTTACAACAAAGTGTGGACAAGACTTCCCTTTCAACCGCCAAGAAACCACTAGTAACGGTCGCTCAATATTTTGCCTGCACCAAAACCAGCCGACAGCTTGAAAACCGAGTACCAATTTCATTAAATGAGTAGCGCTTCGGTAAAGAATACGCGTGGTTTTTAATATTGTCGCGGTACACAGGAAGAGAGGACTTGTTCCCAATTAAAGGGTCTTCAGTTCAGATACGCACTAGATGTTCGTGTTACTGGAGATGCTGGGGCGAACACGTGCGCCTACGGAACTACGTACCAAACAAAGCCATAATGCTGATCTGGCCTGAACTGAGTATCAACTGTCAGAAGCAGAAAGACACACGTGTAACATAATTACACATCCCATTGCGCTTTTGTCATCTTCTCACAATTTTCATGGCTGGTCCCTTTCCTTTTTTTTTTTTTTTTTTTTTTCAAATGCTTCAACGTAACAGCTCTCTTCTTGTCTCGTCATTAACAGCGTCCTTGTGATGTAATAACGGCGAAAATATCAATTTGCAGCCAACCTTGCGACACGAAAAGTGTAGAACACGACGCCGCTGAACTAGATGCTGCAGACTTGGAGAATCTTGGCATTATCTGCTGTACATGATTAAACTTTTCATCGCAAAACATTGCATTTTGAGAAAACGAACATAATAAGTACTTGAACAAATTAAATGTTGCTAAAGAAACTAAAATAATAAGATTTGAGGTTTTCACAGCCTTGAGTATGAAGATTTCTGTCTTCTGGGTTGTTGCGCTGTGTAGTCTGGTCGATGTTTACCAACGTTTCGGTGGTCATACTGCCTCCGTCATCAGGGCGATTCATCGCAACAACCCAGAAGACAAATGTTCAAACTAAAATAGGTGTTTAAAGTTCTGAGGAGCTATAGAATGTACATGACTAAAACTGCCAAAAGTAAGCCTTACTGAAATCCTAGCAGGCCTACGATGTAATGATCGCCGCTGCTTCAGTGTTGCATGCATGAAAACATTCTTTCAGTATCGATGGTAGTCCTTAGGTGGTTACGAATATTTCTGAGGAACGTATCATCTCAATTTTCTTGAAATGACTTCGTATTTTATTCAGTTTAATCAGGCTTTCTTTCACCATTTTTTGCATACAAAAATTGCCATCGGGCCAAAGTAATACGAATATGTCATCAGGACAAAAAAGAAGACTGTCGAAATTACAAGGATGATAAAAACACAAAAATTAGAAATGGAAACAAAATGTTAGTTGGAAAACCTTGAGGGAAGAGAAAACTTACGAGGACCAAAGGTAAATGAGAAAATAATATTAAAATGTATTTTATAGAATTAGGGCACAAAACATACAACCTCCACCTTCATGTCTGAAGATGGAGATATTATGTTCCTTTGACACGTTTGTATCTACCTGCAAGTCCTCGCGATGTTATAACCCAGAACCACCACCTCGACATCGTCACAGTCGTGAGAACCTGAACACACATTTAACCTGCATACACCAGCTACCAAAAGATGTCTGAAGTACCGACTTCTATTTTTTTCTCTTGTGTAAAATAAGGGCTAGTGCAGAACATTTTTTGTTTTTAAATTCGTAGCAATATTTACAAGTTCACAGTAATAAAACTTAAATGTAGTTTCTAATAAGCGGTAACGGTAAGATAGATACACGGAACATTCAACGAAATTTGTTCTGGTACTGCTGAAGTCGCTTCAGCACGGGGAAAATCTTAAATGAAAGTGCTTGGAGGCGAGAATGTACGAGCCTACTACGTCACTTTAGAATCCTCACCCGAGTTTCAGGTTCTCCCGCATTGGAACTTGGTACAGGGCCCATGAAAAGCAAATGAAGGTTTGTGTTTCAGCCTAAAGTCATAATCTTAAAACCAGCCTATTATTTGAGTACGTTTCATTAATGATAATTTAGTAGGTATCACAACAAAATAAGAAGTGAAATTCTCAAAACATGTTACTTTTTATTAGAGTAATTACATTTCTCGCAGTAAATTCCTTAATATTTCTGAAAGGGAACTCCAATATGCATTACCAAACAAAATAAACATATAAAAGCCGAAAATATATAGTACATAGTCAAGGAAAGACGAGGAGAGAGACAGACAGACAATTACATTCAGTAATTGAGTTTCTTTGTCCTGTCACGCAATCCTAGAATAACGTTGCGTATATACTACGCCTTCCCATCATATTCCTTGGCCTGAGTCGTTGTCAAGCAACAGATGGCTCGTTGTTTCGTGAAACCTTTTATTTACCGTGTGCATATGCAGCCGAATAGAACTAACTGCCTTTACACGAAAAATCTTCGCTGGATCTCGCTTACTTGACATCAACGCGATGTCTTTGTTCTGCCACTTAAATAAAGTGATGAATGCACACGTTTGTAAAATTGTTTCTTACGATATATATGATTTTTAAAAAGTGGAACTTTGCTCTGGGGACGAATGGCACATTCAGGAGCATTAGTGTAAATGGGAGAGAGTGTTTCAAATTCAAAAACATTAAGAAAGAGAGGTATTTTAATACGATATCACGCTTCGATGTGTTCATCTCCTTGAAGTGTAACCTCCAAAGGCAGTTAGTCTGCTTCTTACATACATTTCATTCAACTTATCGTACGATTCCCGTAACTATGTTACCACGTTCATTGCTTGAAATACGTGTTACTATCACTAAGAGTAGCCAGAGAATTTTTGCAGGTGTCAGTGTGCAGGGGCGATTTATATAAAAAACGAACATTTGCTTAATCACAAAACTTTACAAATGCTGTTCTTAAACTTCTCGTCAGGTTGTATGTTTATTACTAGAGTTTATGTTAATAGCTTGAATTTTACATCGTAACTTCACATGTATAGACTATGGATTAATTTCTGTAGACTATAAAATTCACTGGGTGCTGGTAATGATTAAATAAATTAAGATAAATCCACATTATTAGCATATACATGAATTTCTGTATACAATTCATTGGTTAATGAAGGCAATGAAAGATGCAGTAATATATAAATTGTTCTTATCGAAAATTGATTACTGGTTTAAAAACAGAATTATATACATACATTCACACTTAGGTAGATTCAGTTGGCCCAGGACAGAGACTGGTGTCGGGCTCTTGTGAAGAAGGTAAAGAATATTCGGGTTCCATAAATTTATTGTTTAGCTAAGCGCACTAAAAGAAGGATGTTGCTCCACGGAGCTCGTCATTTCCTGACTCAAAGAAGAAACAACGCGTCTCCGTTACAAATATCACAGATAACGCTCTTAAGGAATGATTTAATTGCTGTTTACTCAGATAATCATAAAACAATCATAAATACAAAATATATAGTTATTGAAAGTTACAGCAGGTGGCCCATGCAGTCTTCGTTACCACCGTGGTTGAAAGAGTCAAAAGCAACAGCATCTACAAAGGAACCTACCTATTAATCTATTCACAGTCGAAGATCAAAGGGATTTCCGAAACAGTCTAAGAATTTCTAAGAGTAACTGTGAAACATTGACGATTGTAGGTTCCGAAATAGTTGAAAGGAAACGAATGACGACTTTATGTTTCATCAGTTCTCTAGCACGAGGATGCTCTCTATAGATGCAATTTGTTTTATAACACTCGTGGTTAGGGTTCCATAAAAGATGATTATCCCGAATCATTTCGAACGTTGTTGTCAACAAAATACGACGAACAATTATTTACATTCAAGACCCCCTTTGAACCTAGTGTGAAATGTTATTTGCTGAACAATTTTCAACTTTCGACGTGGCTCATCCCCGAAAGCCAAAGTTATACATTGAACAAAGCAGTGACAACTTAAGGACAAGAATGTAATATTTTCGTTAAATAAATATATGTATGCATATGTATATAGTCTACATTTGAAACATATTTCAGGGAGAGGCAAAGAAAACAAAAGGATGGCATGTGACCAAGATTGAACAGGTCTTTTTATAACCCTGGTAATATTTATTGCAGTGACGTGTATCAAGCCTTGTTCTACTCAGCTTTAAATTGTTATAGGCGATGTTCTCGAAAATTATAGTTTTACTTGCAGGATACTTACAAATTGTGTTGTTCGGGACAGTCCCCACCGGTCCCATGGTGAAAACCGCCCCTGCAAATAATACTGCTATCAGGGACTAAAATGTAGTGACAACAATCGATGTTCGTTCCTTCTCCACCTAACACCTGACATTCAGATCAACTAAATTCAGTATCAATAGACGACCTCAATGTTGACGTATCCTGGGCGAGTTTGAAACAAAAATTGAACTTACGGAATCCTAACAAGAACTGAATGTTGTAGAATTTTTATGGCAGTGTAGTATTAAGAGTGACATTACGACTGTGTGGTCACTGACATGAACAAAACTTAGAGTTAGGAGCGATAGACTGCAACGATCCTTGAGAGCCAAGTTTAGATTGCACATAAATACAATAAATTCTCATAAGAAATCTAAACATAGTAAGTGAAATACTGAAAGTAATTTAAAACACGGTAACAAACCGAAAAATAATTTCGTATCGTCTACGTTTCGGGTCCTCGAAGAGGTCGTTTCTGTAGGTCTAAATACCTACCCGATCTAATAGCAGTGACTGTCTTTAATTTTCAAAACACGTTCGTTTCAAAAACACTCGAGCTTGAAAATGCTTTTCCTGTGTCTGAATGTTGAAGGATCCCGCTTAAGTGTACGTGAACCCATGTGCGTCCGTCTGATGTTATCTGGCCACACTAGCAGGCCGTATAGTCACGTATTGTATAAGACATATTTCTTGTTTTGCTTAGTTATGAAACATATACGATATGCAAAACCGATGTTCACCTCGTATGGGGGTTTTAATGGCTGCTGCAGTTAATATCAGACTCGCTTGTTGAACGTTGTCGACATGCTTGTGTTATTTGCAGGAACATATCCGTAATTATTTTTCAAGAGTTAACCGTTTCAGCGGCAAGGCATCTCTTAGCAGAGCTATTTACAGCTCTCAATTAGATCTGCATCTATACTACAGAGCAGCAATACCCAAAGTGAGAGCCCCCCCCCCTCCCAAACCATGAGCCGTGAAGCTGTTTACGGGGAGCTAATGGCCAAATTATAATATATACAAATTTATGAAAAGGCCGTATTAATTTACAGACCATTTAATAGAAAAGTAGTTTACAGGTATGATTAAGGCTCATTAAGTTTTCTCCAGATTGCTAAATAGCATTTTTATAGATTGGGAGTAGGGGCTTGTGATTGGTCGAACATTTTTATTCGCATAAAGGGAGCCTCAGACCAAAAGAGTTTGAGTACTTCAGCTGTAGAGTGACATTTTATACATTTTTATTCGCATAAAGGGAGCCTCGGACCAAAAGAGTTTGGGTACTTAAGCTGTAGAGTGACATTTTAGCATTAAAACGGCCATCCAGGTGCTGTTTTTATTTGCGAAAAACTTTATACGCCTATATTTTTATTTGATATTTCAAAATTTCATAAATCAATATTGCTAAGGAAATATCTAGACACGTGTTAAATATTGTCTTATAGGAAATTTCAGGGGGTACAGGTGAAATCCCTAATTTCACCACTGACCACAAGACTGCAGTTTCATGAATATTTTCTTGCATTAAGGTATGCTTAGTCGCATTTTCGTAATTTTAAAGCGTAAATTTACCGAACTCTCAACGAGCTTGTTCAATAAATGAAGTGATATCATTGGATCAGCAGAGAAAGTAAAGTGTATACGCAAAACCTAGGACTGATAGCGGACTTGAAGTTTTCACGGCATTGAGTGTATATTGTTGTCTTCCTGGTTGCTGCGCTTAGTAATTTTCATAGGAGCATACTGCCTACACCTTCAGGGCATGAATTGTGTGTGATATTACCTTCACATAGAGGATAGTGTTGTTAAGATTAGAGTTTCCAAGGCAATTTGAATATCAATGGTCTTCCGGGTAGATGCACCGTGTAATCCAGAGGAGTATGCCGCCTCCATCTTTAGAGTATTATGATGCTCAGATACGTTGCCATAAGAATATACTACCGTCTACATTAAGCCTGATACGTTCAGAGATTCTAACAAGCATCATTACAGTTAATAATAATCGGACTTATTGGTACTCGGAGGAGTCTACAAAATTGCATAAACGCAGAAATACTTCGGATTGTGCACTCACATTAGTTGAAAGCTATTGAAATATCATAAGATTTACGTTCTGATAAACCGTAGCTTAATCGTTATGTGGTGTATGATACAAGGAACAGCGCAGGAACAACAGACTTGAAAGTATTGAAATATAAAAATTCGTAACTTAGGAGATCGCTAGATTACTCGAGCAGGGTTTAAAATGCCGGGTAAGCTGTTTATAGTCAAGTTTAGCACTGGTGTAATTTATATAGATGAATTAATTTTTCGGGACACTTCTTCGGCAGCAGTTATTTAGACGCAAATCGTGAACAATAAATATCATCCAAATCCAGGAATGCGAAGTTACAGCAGGAAGAACAACTACGTAATCAGTCTGTAATATTAGAAGCTGACCTTCCGCTATGAAGTCGTAAACTTTAGATACTGGTTAAAGTTCCACATACAGTCACAAGCACATTTCGATTGTTTTCGACGCATATTTATTTTTCTCGGAATACAAAGCATCTTCTCAAAATAAGCCATACACTCTTGTACTATGCAACAAAAAGAGAGAAATTTTCAGTTCCCAAGACAAGTTACTCCAACATAATCAACTGTAGGTAACGTATCTTAACAGATGTGGTAGTTGCAATCTTAAGGTATAAAAAAGGGCACATTTTCTCCCACCGAAGAAATAACACCTCTTATTACCGTTGCGAACTATAAGCATAATTACAAATCGAGACTTAACACGATACTGCACGTATGAGCTCTCCATCAGTGGTGATCAGTAACGGAATAATCGACTAAGTCTCTCACACACATCGAAGTACATTCACACTCACAGAACCACCCGAAAAAGAAACAACAAATTACGAACAGAGATTAAGCAGTTAAGTTCAAATAGATTAAGTAATTTTCATACATTTCACAATAAATCCTTTGGTACAAAATATAATGCAGCCAAGTTCTACAATTTGATGAATAAGTAACAAATAAAAAACAAACTCCGTGGTACAGAGCCGCCCTTGAGAGCTTATGGTACACTCAGTCAGTCAGGAAATTTATCGCCTTTTGTGGAATCCGAAAATTCATTGCTGTATTCACAAGAACAAGCCACAGGTCCCTATCTTTAGCCAAACGAATCAAATCCACATCTTCTAACCCCGTTTCTCTCAGAACCATTTAAATATTATCCTCCCATCTACATGTAAGTCTTTCGAGTGGACTATTTACTCCCTTCATGCTTTCCAACCTTCCATATGCTCGCTACCTCGAAGCCAAAATAATAATTTTACTTATATGTACATTTGTAGATAGACGTACAGACACGGTAAATAAATTAAAACTTTTTAAAATATTTTATCTGGCCACCACAGTGTTTCAGTACTCGAGGTCGGAAAATGAACAGTTAAAACGTTCAGGAAGGTTGCCACGCTTTCACCACACGTTACACGCAAAACACTTGATAAGTTACTTGAGTCAGATAAAATGTCATTTATTCTCCGCGCACATAAAACTGGTCCAGCGCCGTATGAATTCATTCACTGCTAAAATTAAAACAGCAAGCTCTTTTTTTTGTTTTTGCTGTTGTTATTATTACATTGCTAGACCGTAATGAAGTTGTAAAAATGAGCTTGTCTGTCTGTCCGTCCGAATCGTCTCTCCAAATGTAAAACAAATTGAGAACAGCTGATAAGATTTTTATAAAATTTCATAGACACGTTCGAGTTGTGGACAACAATAACGGACACTTTACGTCAGTTTTTTTTCAATCGTGGGTCTACCAGTTGAGGGAATTTTACTCTCTTCTCTTTTAGGATTCATTGCTGCAAGTTATAAGATTCTTTCATAGCATTTCTTGTTTCAACACTGAAATATAAACATGATAAAAACTGTACCTTTTATCTGAATTTTATTTAATCTGAATCTAAGAGATAATTTGGTGGAGGGGGTTGGTGGTATCAGAAAGGTTGAGAAACAAGGTTATACACGAAGAACTGCGTGCATTTCTGCGCTACTCTCCGACGTAAACCCTCAGATATTTAACGAAGCGAAAAATCTTTTACTTATTTTTGAGCTAATTAAGCGAAAAGGATTCTTATGCCGCCACTGCGTAATCAAAACCATCTTACATGCTCATTAATGTGTCTGTCGCGTTTCTTCCTAGGAGGCAAGCAACCTGCATTGTACGACCTTTGTATTGTTAACCTTGTTAATCTAACTGTTCTGTCTATTGTTATTTCTACTGTTATTCCTTGGCCCTGTCTTCACCGGACACATCCTTTCCGCTAAAATCTCGGATTAGATCATCGAGGCCTCAGGTGGACCGGGGAATACTCCCGAGTCAGGCCCCTTTAGGAGATTGCACCCCCTGGGGCCAATCCCAGGTAATTCTCCCACGTCTAGTGTCTATTATTTAACCTCTGGGGCTTCACCACAATGTTTCGTGGGGCCTGGTCCCCAGTGATTGCAGATCCAAGAGAATTTGCCCCGTGGGCCACCCCTCCCCTGCCTTGGCTACCAGACTTGGACATCCCTGTGCTTCCACAGTCTTGGTTGCAACATTTGTGCAAGAATAAATGAAGGTCACTGTAGGAACACATTGATGTGCATCAATGGCCTAGGATCACTTAAGAGCAACAATGGACTTTGTAATGTGGCGTGAGGAACATCTCGGAATGTCTGTGTACACCAGTAAGAACACCTTTCCGTTCTTGTTACGAAGATAATTAAAGATTAAGAAGGCTGTAGGTGGACATTTCTGCAAGATAGGTTAAAGGCAGTTCCGTATAGACATTGTTCTGCATTTGTTTGGTGATAGCTGTACGTGGACGTTGCAGCAAAGAGGCTGTGTGTGTGTGGAGACTGCAAGTATTCCAGCAGCGACCCTGAGGGCCCCACTTGACCGCCCACTACATCGTCTCTACGTCGGACAGACAGACACTTCCCCCTACACTGAAGCCGTTTTTGCCTGCTTTCCCCATCCATCCGTGTTCTTGCATGGCCCATTACAGTCACGACCTTTGGGAAGGAAGGAACAGGTGGATTACAAGTTTGGTTCCAAGGAGCTGACTGGGCTAAAATCCAACTTGTACTGTGTGGAACAAAACTTGCGTCCCTTCCCTGGACTGACTGACGCTACTAGCCCTCCTGAGAACATACTGTCCGACCACACAAATACTAAATTACAGATACTACTCTGAACCTGTTTATTTAACGACACTGGAAGTAGCTCAGAAAAAGCCAAAACAGCGTCGAATGCATAAGTTGGTTGGTTAGCGGCTGGAAAGGGTATGGTAGAAATCGGTAGTGGCCTACTTGAAGGTGCTATCCTGGCACTCGCCCGGAGGGGCTGACTAAAAGCACCTCTCCTCTGGGCCGAGACCTGAACTCAGGAACTCCAAATACGAAGCCGGAATGTCAACTATTCCGTCGTGACGCTCCGTAAAACGAGTTGGTGCCGACAGACGTAGCTCGAGTTTCGTTTCAATTTCACGTAAGTGAACATACAGAAAGTTCAAAGGCATTCTTCATTTTTAAATCGAAATTTATCTCCAGAAACCTGATTGTCCTACTATATAATACGTTGGGCCTAGAAACATGATAACTTACCGATCTCGTAAATACCACTTAAACTGACACACTGCTTGACATTGTGCAATCCACTACATGCTTCGACCACAGATGGTCAAATTCAGGAGGTTATTTTGAAGTGTTCGAAACTATCAGATATGACTACTGATTCATAATAATCTGCCCAACAAAAATAAGTAAGCTGCTTAAGACACAGTCCATTACATGGTGAAGTCGGGAACAGAAAATGTGTAAACAAATTAGCAGTTATATCTACTGGCTTCGAACACTTAAAGAGAAACCACCTGAATATGACAAAGTAATGTCGAAAAATGTAGTGGATTCGAAATAAACATTGAAACTATGATAAAAAATTGATGTGTGGGCGGACTGCCAACCCTTAAAACTCACATTTTGTATTATCTTAGGTTCTGACACCGGTGAGTTCGAAGATGACTGTTTTAAGGGTTATCGCCCTACAGCCAGGAGGTGATCATCGTAAAGATATTTGATATACAAATGCCTATAAGTCTCAAATTTCGTAGGTTTTAGTAACGATTTCAACTTCACAAGTTTATTAAATTGTGACAAGCTACTGAAAAAAAAACACAAGATGTATGCCCATGTAAATCGCCTTAAACTTATGAACCTCTAATAACTGTGTGAATTCATACAAGAAATATATCTGAATTTAAGTAAATGCATGTCACAGATGGTGGTCTTCTGGGTTGTTGTGCCGTGCAATCTTGTGCTTCGGACTGCCGAAGATGGATAGTACTTATGTTCAGCCGAAGCGTTGGTAAAATCAGTAACATCGGTACCTCGTACTTAGCAGACACTTGGTTCAGTGGCCCGGAACTCTGCCTGCCTGTCCAGTGATTCTTAATTCTTGTCTGTCTTTATTCTACGCATTATGCACTCATTACGCTTCAAGACAAGATATTCAAGGATCCTTTCAGCCAACAGTGAACTGGAATTTCGCTGACCCCAACTAAATCCTGTCGCCCAAAGGAACTTTCTACTTGCATACTCGTTAGGGTCAGTCCATCCTCTTGGAATCTCTAGTAAAACCTACAACGCATTAATATAAATATAAGACGTTTCGGTCTAGCTTTATGGACAAGCTGTATCATGCAGAGTGGTAGATAAAAACAGCAGTTTAACAGTTCAAGTTATGAATGCGGTAGGCTAGGCGTGTATGAAAGGGTCTTGACTGATGACAGGTTTCTGCCCCAACAGACATGGATGGGATCATCATTTATTTAAGGTTGGCAAATAAAAAGTTGTAGTGTATTATTATGAAAGAGGGAGAGGTGAAATTCGGAAAAAATATCAAGCGCTGTCCCACCAATACATGTCCGACGACAGAGCAGTGGGCTCAGGGCGAAAGTAAGCTAACACGACAGTTATTTACCCTATCACGCAAAAGGTTGTCAAAAACATCTTGCAACTTGCGGGAAGAACAAAGACTGAACGTGTTTGAACCGGAGACAGATGAGTTGGAGCCCAACCAATAGTGGTTGGCTACGTTTTGCCATATCGGATTTGCGTTTCCGGGTGAGGCAACAGTTTCTCTGTTCGTCACTGTGATTTTACATACCTCACTAACGTGTATGTTTGTTTATTCCCGATACAAATCTTACATCGGGAGAAGGCACTGATTTTTTTTCCTTTTACCATAAATGTGTCTCCCAGATTTAAATTTCTTGTAAGCTCTCTGGGAAATAGACTGAATTCCAATAGGAAGTCCACCGATTGGCAGTGTCGAATTGTTGGCGTCCTTTTCCTCAACACAGACTATAACCAATAAATTAACATCAAGACTTGTTTACAGATCATTGCAAAGACGTTGGTGAAGGACATGACTGTCATGACACGAATTAACATGCATAAAATCAAAGTCAGCTTTTCCTCGGATAAGATCTGCGAACAGGCGTCTTTCTGTGCCTCAGTGAACCATCTTGAAAGTGCGGAATGGACGATATTTCATAATGGGAACACAGGCGTCTTTCTGTGCCTCAGTGAACTATCTTGAAAGTGCGGAATAGACGATATTTCATAATGAGGAATTTTGTTATTTATACATTTCGAATAAGGATAGTTATGAAGGGCTAAATAAGTAGCTTCAATAAAGAAAATATGGAAGAGGCCGACCTGCAAAGAGAGCGGTCACTTGAAAGATGGAGATCAAAAATAGAAGATAAAATTGCTTCTTAGTTTGTTCAATGACTACTTACCAACTGAACAGGCTACTTAGCTTCAAATAATGGTCTAGAATAATGTACTGCGGTTAAGAAGGATGTAGTGTGGAGTATTTTGAGGTGTTCTCTGAAAGTTTCACTGATATTAATAAGGACCGTCGGTAATCAGGTTGTGAATAAGGGAACTGGATCAGTCGTCTTAGGTGTAAGGTTTTAGTATTGACTGTGCTGGTCTTCCGGCTATAATGTCATTTGTTTCGGACTCCACAGCCAAACTATCGATCATTCTTGACGCTAAGAGACACTCAACCTGATATTTTCACTACAGGTAGTATCGACGAACCTGACTGCCGCGGGTGAGTGTTGAATGGAAAGCTACTATCGGTGACTGCGTTCCAATGTACTCTCTGCCTTTCCTCCCACGCGATACTTCGTATAATTCTGGGATACAGCGTTTAACCCGTAAAGCCCGACGTCAACGCAGATGGTACACATAGTTACCACTGACCTTTGATGGATAAGTTCATTATTCATACACCAAATAAAATATGTATTCGTAAGCTGAACTCGAAAGGGATATTGAAGCAGTAGTATTAAGGTTAGGTTGACAGTCCGTGTACACAGCAATTCTTGATTATTATTTCAATGTTTATTAAGAATTCACTACATGTTTCGACATTAATTGGTCATCTTCCAGTGGTTATCTTCAAGTATTGGAAACTAATAGATATTACTGTTAATGTGTATACACATTTTCTTTTCTGTTGTTGAAACTCACAGTAATATTAATTTTACAGCGAGGAAGTCTGATTAAACACCACAACTTAGATAGAATTATTACGTAACTTCTTTCCAATGTGTACAGCCGTTATCTCAGAGGGTTAACAACAATCTTGGAACAGAAGCCAACCAGTGGAGAAAATTGTCTTTTTCGTACAGTATTGTGATTACCGTCTGTCCTCAGAAATTTCGTCCACGGTTGTACGGTCTGATTTGACCGGAACATCATACATTTATTTTTAAAATTTAGCAGTAGATTCGGTGTTTTTTATTCATCAGTACGCTGAAAGATCCTACTTCTTGATTACAGATATATATGAAGGTGCCTTCAATTTTCTTAGTTTCTTACTTTATGTAAATTTATTATTTATTTGAAAATTATAATAATTTCTATGTTACCTACCCATCTGCTTTTCATCTAAGTCCATTAGCACAGAATTAATTGCCGTCAGCCGCCCAGACACACATGCAAACCGTACTGAAATGGTTTGTAATTCGAATTTATTATTCCATTCTTACTCGCAGCTAAGCCAAATCATTCAATTTCCAGTTTCTTAGTAGCCTTTAAAAATAAGGACCTGAAGTATCATTAAACCCGGGGACAGCTTATGATAACTGACTGGCCAGTATAATTCCCACGGTTGAGGTGGTAAGGGTGGACACTGAGAACCTTATCCCCTTCTGGGACGGCCCGTCTGCTTGCCGGTCTGGACGAGGCCACAGAGTTTTAACAGCCCCAATAACACTTGACTTGTTCTGGCTGAATGAGGTACTGCTCGGCCCTGTAATGACCGGCTGAAACCTCGAGGGATGGATGGACCTTTCCCCACCCCTTGCTGCCAGTTCTCATGCCTGGATTAACACAATTCTGTACCAAATTTCACAGAGATGTTTGTGAAAATCATTACGTTAACCATATGCAATTGGAATACACCCTTCGATAGCTAGCAGATGATTTGGGACATTACATTATCAGATATAGGATTTGAGACTTTCGCGGATCCAGTCACATCAGAACCCTGAAGATGGGGACAGAGTTTGTTCCCGAAACGTCAGTTTACTACGGTAACCAGCTAACGCGGCTGATTGCCCGAGTAGATTTTATTGATTACACGATCAGTTCTTCGTGCCATGCGTCGATAATGGATAGTTCACCAGCTCCCCCGACTGCTATCTAAATACGTACTATAATTTTCGCGTTGTTTTGCACGGGTGTGAAAATTTGTCTCACATTAAGGGGTGGACTGCTGGGGAAAATGTTTTGACCCAAGGAGGAATTGACAGGTGGCTGGAGAAAACTGCAAAATGAGTAGTTCGGTCAATTACAGTCGTCACCTGATGTTAAGACGATCGAACAGCGGAGGGTAAGGAAGGCGGATCATGAAGCAGATGATGGGAAACTCGTACAGAATTATATTTGGCAAGTTAAAAAAAGACCACTTGGGATCGGTGGTGAGCTCATGCAAAATTTCGCGTTCTGTAAAAAGCTGAAAACTTGACTATTTGAGTGCAACGCCGGCTTCTAAAAAACGACAAAGTCGGAACTGAATAATTCACAAAAAAATCACGAGGGGGGGCGGGGCGAGGAACTTTACTTTAAACTTTAACTTCAAAGATTTTGGTCTACTGGTTCGTTGACTGTTACACTCCTTCAATTGAATGATGGAAAACTTACGCATGATTCAACAGAAAATATGTAAAACATACAATATTTTAGTTTCTACTCGGACAGATTTAGAAAACGATCAACTAGATAAGCAGGTATCCGAGCTAAGATTCGAACTTCGGATAGTCCAAATGTGGATAGATTAACCACTCGACCAAGACGTTCGGTGTTTCTAAATGGTCAGAATTTTTAAAGAACATTCCATTGAATACAAGGATTGGCTCATTCGCTGTCAGAAACTAAAGTAATTTAATTTCTTTCTCATTTGTAATTTTTTGTTCGACATCAAGGAACGGAATGCAAAGATGATTGAATGTATAACCCCAACTAAGCCACATGTTCATTTGCAAGGGGGAGAAAATTAATCCTGAATGAATGGAAGGAAGAAAGTATCTCACCTCTGGCTAATCAGGGCCCCTTGGTGTAATAACAAGCATTTAGACTCTACTGACAGCGTAGTTTAGTAAACCGTAAATAAATACATAAACAACACAAATTACAGTCCACGACTGTAATCTTGAGACTTGCAAGGGATGCAGGCAGTCCGTAGCGTTAAAGGCAGACGCTACCTTTCCCCCTGCACCCCGCAAGTCTCAAGATTACAGTCGCGGACTGTAGAACCGATTCCGCATAAATTACTACACGCGACAATTTCACTTCAGGTAGTGTGACATTAAACGTAACATTTTTTTCCCTCCGGTATTTCAAATTTCTAGCTCTGTTAATTGCAGTGACAACGATCGATCTGAAATAAAAACAAGAACACAAAACTCCTAATAGATGTATAATATACAAGTGCCTATTACATACAACAGGGTTGGGTAATTTAAAGCCAAGTGCGGCTACTTATTTAGCATAATTAAAGAGCATATACCACTCGACTATATGAACACCATGCACAAATACTATCAAGGCCTAATCTTGTCTGCGTTATTGACGTCGGAAGTCGGAGTGGGAGGAAATGGATGTTTCCCCTTCCTCGAAATTTGTCCACTTACACGAATCCAATATGGAACCCGGCGCCACATAACCGGTCCTTCCCTCTAGCAAATATTTAAAAATGTTTTTCCTATATTCTAGTTTCCTAAATTAAAATTACGTCAATTCGTCGTCATTTCTCGACCGATTCCGTAAATCTTCACGACCGCTGCACAACAAACAAGGCAGAGAGAGCCAAAAGAGTCGCTGATTCTATTAATTCATACCTGAGAAAGATGGTCTTTTTCTGTTATGAATCACGATTTAGCACGAGTTGAAACATGCATGGCAACCTAAAATTCTGGCTGTCTTAAATTCAAGAAGTGCATTTCCAAACCTTTACAGATTTTAAACAAATATTATGACTAACTAATTTTAACTGATAATTGTTGCAGGCCTGTAATAAATTTACGATTCCTTCACCGGAAGTCAAATTGAGTTAATCTTAATGACTCATTACTCTGAGAAGCCATAAAAAAGCTTTACGGTGTATCTGATCGACTAGTGATCGGTCGCTGAAAACAATTCACAGTTACACGACGATTATGTAACTGCGTAATTTTTTTCGCACTTCTGTTCGGTAGGCCGTTAGTTCAAATCGACACATTCTTTTAATAATTAAAAAATAACTGTTTACTCCTAACCTATATTTAAATTAATGAGTCGGTAATTGACTATGCTAGATGCAAATAAAAATCAACAGACCGTTGTGTTCAATACTGTTTCTCTTTGTAGTAATGGTTCCATTTCTTTGCCAAAACTCCGTTAAGACCTCGTTTTATGTAAATGCGGGAATGACAGGTTACTTACTATAGGAAAATTCCTCACTTCAGAAACCTGGACCACGACGAAGAAAGTAACGAAGTGAACCAGACAGATGAGCAGCGTACAACATTTAACATGACAGGAATTATAGTGGTGTATATTAAAGCGCTGTTACCATCAGACAACCTGTGTGTGCCGGGGATGTTACAGATTACACCAACAACACGGTCTGTTCACAACACAGCCCAGTAATGAGCGTATAGTGTCGATGCACATACAAACATCGCGAGTTCAGTTTTAATGATCGCGCGCGCGTGTGTTGCTGTTTGGCCCTGATGCATTACTACTTGTTACGTCGCGCTGCCAGGGGTTCCCAAAATTAACTGGGATATATAAAAAGTGGCTTCTATGTTGGCGAAAACATCTCAGCATAGTACACACAGTCCTTATTAAAAAAAAGCATTGTCTTTTAGAACGATTTCATTTTCGAAGATCGATAATTTACTTTTCATATGGCAAACCACTTCTGGATCATCTGCCAAGAACGTATATGAACAGGTCCCGATCCGAGAAAAGGATGGAAGGATCCTGTTCATATGGACCTGTCGTCGGACAGAACACTAAATAAATGACTAATGTGCAGTAATGATTCTTTCATACTCGCAGAGTCCCTATTCATGGTCTTTCGTACAATGCTTACGGTTGACGATAACACCGAGGACCTGAATCGTCATCGAACACGCGGGCCTTCGTCTCTGTGTTCTTGCTAATCCTCAGACTGCAGTTAGGTCTAGGACCACGCATGGACATACAGATCTCGTTGTGTTATACGCGCATTGCATTGGGTTTCAATAATATTACCTTTAGCTACAGGTAGAGGAAGCCTGAATTATTCTGAATTTGATAAGAGATGCACTAAGGAGGCAATGTTAAGAATGCGAGAAATATGTTCGGATGAGAAGATGGCGACTGTAACCTCTACAGCCATCCACCCCCTCATCTGCATTATTAAATGCAGTGGGAGACTTTGCGACTGAGGACCATCTTGGCCGTTACGCGTGCAACTTGCCTTGATAAAATTATACTTGCATTTTGCCCTAAATTGCACGGTGTCACGCACTGCATGACCACGAAGCGTGCTTTATTTATCATTAACAATGCATAACGGTCAGTCCTGAAGATGGAGGCAGTACGTTCCCCCCAAACGTTGATACTGGTATCGGCACACAACTTGGAGTGAGGGTGAAGTCACAATTCTTGATAATTGTTAGAGATTCTACAAATTGGAAGTGTATTTCACTTTGAGCTCAGCTGCACAACTAACCCCCAGATAACGTTTCTAGCAAGGCCTCTCAAGACTTCCACCGCGACCGTTACTAGCAGCTCGTAACGGTCGATCACACGCCCAATGTTATGCCCGCTTCTAAAATCTACCACTCAGAAGACCAACATCGACATCTTGAAACCAGTGTAAACCTCAAATATCACATCAATGCTCGTCAATTCGTAACATTTTCAAGAAAGACGGCATTTACTTATTTTGATCATGGGTCAGAAACGCCCGATTTCGCCGTCGTTTCCCCGGCCCCAAGTATGGGAAACCTGGATTACCGTGTAAGACCGTCTGCCAGATTGTAGTGTATTATAGGCCTACACTAGGTTGAAGACGCAAACCAAACACGCATTTCCGCCCATACAATGGACTCTACGTACCGTGACCCCCCCCCTCCCCTTCCCATCTCACAAGTTACCCGTGGATGGGACCCAACCGGACAAGATTGGTCTCTTCACGCTGTTATGTAGATTAAACATACAAACAGAAGTGGCTTAAGTGTCATGCACATGTATTCCCGTGTCTGTGGGATATGCGATGACAGTGCGTCGTGAAGGGAACCACGGCTTGACAGTTGGTTTCTTTAAAAAGTGGACCTTGACAGTGCATTGATGTCTTGTGTTGCTGCCGTTCATTCTGTTTTAGTGAGAGCAGCAAATAACCTTGCGTGTTGTGTATGTACGCAACAATCTAAACTGAGTTAATGGCAGTCTCCAGGCTATTTATTAATTTGCCTGAGTGAACAAGAAAACTTCATGTTATAATGATCAACCTGTATGAAGAAATGGATCTAGTGATCGGACCTGCACTTCAGTTCCCGAGATGACTTTTGCCCGCTGATTAGCTTCCATATTGTCTATATTATTCATCGGAAAACTGATTGCAGATCCGAGCTTACGGAAACTATGGACTGCTGCTATTCTGAAAGAAAAACAGTTGTTCCAAATCTTTCCTGTTGATTTATAAACTGCTACCTGCAGTTATTAGTGACAAAATGGTGGGGAGTTGCTACTTTTGAAATAAGAAACTTCATAATTTTCAATCTTAACCACGCAGGCCTACTTCTAAATCAAACAAGATAGTGTCTTTTTTTAAAAGGGGTTCTCAACCTTTCCCAGATCTGGGGCAACATCCATCTTTTCTTACAGACTAGTGGGCTGCAGAGTTATATATGAGGCAAAAATTTAAAAAACCACGAAAATTTAATTAAGTTTTTACTGTTGCAAAAAGAATCACAAGGGTCTAATAATCTGTAATTTTCTTTAAGGAAATCATTCATTAGTGAGAATTAGACACTCCCATTCTAGTTATATTTTTGCGATTCACACGTGTCCCTGGAAGTCTTCTTCAAGTAGACGCGTCGAGTTTAATTTGACTTATTCATAAAGCTTAGACATAAGCTCAGCCATTTTGTGGTTAGAACACGATCGATTGACACACGAATTATCGATCTTCTACGTTTGTTTCAGATCTGGCAGGAGCGTTTCAAAAGTGTGACGAGAGGAGGCGAAATCCGGGTAGCAACTACAGGTAATAAAACAAATACATAATAAATAATGTCTATTAGTGCTACTGATAATGTACTGACACAATTGTGTATGTCTAAATGTGCCTTGAAATGTATGACATTCCGAAATATTCAATTGGTTAGTTATAAGACGACTTGCACACACCTGAGACCTCGGTATATTGCAAATTCGTCCTGGCACCCAACATTTGGCAAAGTTACCGGTTTGACGTCTTCGAAACGATTTCACTACAATGCGGTTTCGCAATGCGGAGTCTTGGAGGGTGCAATAACCGACACATTGTAGCTACACGAAGCATGAAACCGAAATGTAGTTCTTTAAACGGCGACCCTTGTATCTAGACTGCCTCCACAACACACCGTACACGATGATATGCTTACTACTTGACACCGGGATGGTGTACTATTCAAAAGGTCGCTGGTTCGATTCTGTCCAGTGCTACGAATAATAAAATAAAAGTTTAAGAATAATGACAACCACCTGAAGAAGAGAGTACAGCCATCTCCCGAAACATCAATATACCTCAGACAATGGACAGTACTCAAAATTGTAGACGCTTCTTTATATGAATCAACGATTACCAGAAACCCTTAAAGAATCATGATGAAGTTATGAATTATCTTATTCGAAACGTGTAGCTTTGCGTAGTTAAAGATCACGTTGCTCCCCATTGATCTCCACATAGATTTCAAGGCAATGTCCTTTAGTACCATTTTGTATTCACGTTTTGGTCTAACAAAATGCCTTAGGACTGCAACGCCAAAGTTAAAACAGGCGGTACTGTTGACGTTTTCGCTCGAAGCTGGTTGGCATAAGCTGGAACGTTACATCAGTTGTAAAATCGCGTAATATTTTCACAGCGAAACTTATAACAACAAATACCACATGGGTTAACAGACGTAGGTACAGGCGGGCAGTACCAGACTTCAAAGTGAAGCTGACTCACAATAAAATCGAATTATGGACAGAGTTGGGTTTAATGTTCGCTGTTATGCCTCTCGCTGATCCATCGACACTGCTATAGGCAAAAGGCTGTATGTGTGAATTATATTTTACTGCGGGTTTCTGCGAATAGCTGTATCCAAAGGAAGATGGCTGTCTCTCGGTTTTAGCGCCGTGTAGTCATATATAAATTTCTCGTCTCATAAGTCGTCGCTGCCTCCATCATCAGGGCGGTAGCAAGGACCTCAGAAACGTCGGTAAACTTCTACCACACTACACGGCGCAACAGCCCAGAAGACATCCATCTTCATACTCGCCGCCGTCAGAACCTCATATCAAACTATCGTACATCAAAAAATAGCCAGTTTCGGTTGCTGAATATGTGGTTTATTTCTGCAGAAGACCAAGAAACTTTTGGAAGGCATCCAGCATTTCTCTGAAACTTACTGAACACTTCAGGCTACAATATACCACGCGCTCACATTTCCCCCTTCACCCCGAAAGTACTGCAGCTTTTCATGACAAATTTGTTTGCTTTTAATTTCCTCGCGTGCCCTAGGTGGGAAAATGTGCCCGCCCCTGTACTGAATGATCCCGTATAGCAAAATGTTCTATCGTGTCTGTAACACCACCGGACAGACAGCGGATCCATAGTAGGCTACTACATTCGAGCTTACAGCTACAATATTCAATTTGCTTTAAACGTGAGAGAATAGCAAAGCAAACTGGAAACTCGCGAAGTGCATACAATCAAAAAAGATTAACAAAGCCATAAATATTAATTTAGTTACACAGAAAGAAACAATTTTGAATTCCGATGGTCGTCTTAATAAGTATTTAAATTGTATTCGCGTGTGTTCATGACTATGTTACAATTACGGGCAATTTTTGTAAGCAGGTTACCTACTGTGTTGTATGATTCAGTCCTTATAACAATATTAAATGCGGGTTGCTGACATTTTGCATTAACAAATCTGTAAGAGTTATAATACATACAATGTAAAAATTCGTAATGATGTTCGCTGACAAACTCTTTCAAACCCAAGCGTAACATTTTCTGGATAGTAGCAAACTTGCTTCAAACTCTTTCCGATGACACGATGGTAATCAGCTGATTGCGTACGAGATTTCAATTCAAATGCGGAAGCAATATAGTATGGGAATTAATTTATTGGCTTTCACTCATGTGAATAAAGATGATTTCACTTACACCATTATTCCACTCAAAGACCGACGACTATATCCTGCATAGAGAGGAGGTCAATTGTGAAGAATTCTCCCACGAAGCTTCACAAAGCGTGTTTATGTACACACACACACACACACATACATATATACCGGTCGCTTATGCTTGCTTGCCCTTGCTGGCCAATCCGGTTATTGGTGTGCACTAGGGTTCTCCAACTAGTGGCTCGCAGGACAAATTTGACCCATGAAATGTTACCTTCCCATCCGGGGTCATATTTTTCACGTTTTTATTAAACAAAAATTTCTTATGATACAAAAAATAATACATATATCAGAACGAACCAGGGTTTAACAATTAAAACTATTGCCAGGATTTTATTAAAAATTAATTTAAAGTACATCTTTATTTGAGTCGTTCCGTGTCACAGCTGTAAAATGGAAGTTGCTTTTGTAAGCATGCTTTCAGTTTCGTGCACTAGGACATCTTCGTTGCAAAGGCAAATGGTTTCAGACTCGTTGACCAGGGTTCGTGCTCCATCAGGGGAACTTGTATTTTCCTTTTTCACGGCCAGTAATGGCTGTGAATTATATATACAGTCCTAAAGATATCGATACATAGCCTTTGCCTTACGTCAGATATCAGACTTCAGATTTCCTCTGCTAGTGACCACGAATATTGAAATTTAATCTTATTCAGTTCCACTCAGCTAAAACATCTCTCGTCCTGCCACGTGCATTTATGTTTTCTTCTAAAATGTCTGAATTTGTGAATTGAAAAGAGTGGATTGTATCTGCTTTCTGTGACCGCGCACTTCCATCGGAACAACTGTACAAATGTAAGCTAATTTGCATTCCACCTTAGCCCTTCTATTCAACATACTTTCGTGTTTGCAGTGTTAAAGGCATCTTTGAACTACTACAAGTTCCTTAGATGAGTTAAGTTATTCATTGGTGATTATCACCTTGATGGTGGTGGCAGGAAGCACCTCTGAAACGTCGGTAAAATTCTACCAGACTAAACATTGCCAGTGCTGTCACTGTGTCCCACACTAAATTGGGAGGTATAAGACGGTTCTGTTGCGAAAGTTTTTCAGCGCATGTTTGTTCCACACGTGCGTGTAGTCGTTTAGGCGCCAAGGAAACAACTGCGCTGGGGTCCTTCGCCCATGTACAAGCGCCGATTGTTTTCTCGGAGAAAGGAAGCAAGTTATAAATACTATTTATACAGGCCTAATATTTGTTACTGAAAGCGTAACATTAGTGGGAGAGAGTTGCATGGTTGTATCGGGTGAACGACATACGTACATTAACAGAGTTTGATGTCTAGCAATTGCCTTCATGTTTTCTTGTATGTTTTGCGAGTGACGCAGTGCAAAGGCGTTTAAGAGCAGGCTTTTGCTAACTGATATCTTATCAGTGTGTTGCTACGTACAAGAACAAGTCGATCGTTCATTTTATCTCAGCTGAAACTGCAGGGATTTGAGGCCAAATGTGTCGGTGCTTCAGTAACACATATATTTGGTAGTTGTAATAAGTAAAGAGCTACTTATAACGAAAGGCATTGTCCAATAACTAGTCAGTTGAACATATTGGAAAGGTGTGCTCTTTGGAGGACAATGAATTCCTAAGGCGTTACTCAAGATACATCACGAAGGTCATTATTGCACAAATGTTGATAAAGACATTGTTGAACCTTGGATAATTAATGCACTGTGATCCGAGATCATTGTTGCACAAGTGTTTTAACAATGAACCCCCAAAGATCTCCATTCTTGGGCAACAATGCCCTCCAGTCACGACAGAGGCAGGCATGAACGATTTCATGACGTGTTCTTCGCTCACGCTAGTACGTGGGCATTTGTTTGTTAATGTGGGCCAGTTTCTATTTTGGAAATTAATACAATTCATGCATTATGCAATTATTACGAAAGCCCATATTATTATACGAACATCCTGTGTGGGATGTAAAGAAACGGAGATTGCTGTAGCATCACGGCTGTACTCATCCGACAGAAAAAAAGTTAATTTCGAAAAAGAATAAAAAGACCATTTATTGCGTGCAGGCCTGTATATATATATATATATATATATATATCCCAGGATCACGAATTATTATTTGTATGTGAGGTGGATGACTTTGCTTCTTGTGGCACCCAAACTCATTTTCTTTAGTGTGAGTTTTAGCCAATCATAATTTCATGGCACTTTTATGCAAATAAATTTCAATACATGAACCAGCTGTAAGACCTCGGTCGTTCTGGAACTGTTCATAGCGAATAAAACCAGCTCCAACTGTGCAAATTCATATCTAATGTATCAGAAATTTGTCTTAGTCTGTACTACAACAATAATATATTCCTTTTACAAGCGACAGGGGATTCAATACCGATTACAAATCGCACATCTGTAATCACTAATAGGATGACAGAGAAATGCACTTTATGGCCATTTTTCTGCATGAAAAACAATAACATGCAGTTGTCTGTTTTATGCAATGTGACACGTGTAATCTTGTACATAATGACAGACGTTTCAGAGGAACTTATTGATTACATATTTGTTACCGCCGGGAAATCCGATCTAAAAAAAATATATGTACCCCGAGAAAATGAGAAACATAATGGATACGACACAGTGGATAGTGTGGAAAATGTTTCCGGTTGCAAATCGCACTATTTCTTTTCATTCAACAATAAGGAATGCGAAGTAAATGTTTATATTCGCGGTTTTATTTAAATAGGCGCTGCCAGAAAGGATTTCTATAAAACTCATTTCTTATCAAATCTAGTCAGCATTTTGAAACACAGACTGGTAAGACAATTCCATGGGATTGCAGAGCAGTGCATACGAAAAGCCTGCGATGAGAAGAGACGAGACTAGACGAGCTCCTTCGTGCGTATAAATGAACAGATGAACACTCACCTTCTCTCCTCATGCCCATCTTGAGACACTTCTTGAGCCGACAGTACTGGCACTGATTTCTGTGATGCTGATCGATGGGACAGTTCCTGTTCCCCCGACAAGAGTACGTGAGGTTTCTCCTGACACTCCTTTTGAAGAAGCTCTTGCATCCTGCAACAAGGAACACCCCAATTACACCGGGTTCCAGCCAATGGGGGGTCTACTATAGAGGCGAAGTGCTACGACCTCGATCTGAACTGACAGATGCATCTTACGGATAAAACCCCAAATGAGAAGCACTGTTGGTAAACAATTTGAGTTCTGTGGTGTCAGATTCTACGGACAACAGACTGTGCTGTGTTACGGAAGATTTAAGGTTCTCACGGCGATGAGTAAGAAGATGTCTGTCTTCTGGATCCTTAAACAGTGTAGTCTGTTAGAAGTTAACCGAATTTTCAGACGTACCTGCAGACCAGACGTATCTTCGGCAATCGGTTGTTCCCTAGAAATGTTGGGTGTAAGTAAAGTTTTCTACCGTTTGAACCATATTCCTTGTCTGCACTTCAATGCCATAATTGTCATTCGAAGATAATGGCTGTTAATCATACTTACATAAAAGCATATCTACATAAAACCAATGCAGGCCTGCAAGTTAGATTTTTTCTTGCATAAACCAATGCAGGCCTGCAAGTTAGATTTATTCTTTCATCAGACACATCGAAAGTCTGAGGATGGTTATGTTTCTGTAAACACTGCATGGTGAATTTCCTTGGATGGTTTGGGAAGCCCTTGTATAAATCTGGCGCCGAGAGATGAAGTGAGGTCTAAGCCTCTAATCTAGGGTGTTTGTTGAAAACGTATGATCACAATTTCTATCATCTAAACTCTTCGTGAGCACGCTAAGTACAGTCTGTGTACCAGGACCAGTGTTCTGCAATGAAAATTTATACCATATAAAATATTGCGTATAGCAAATTGTGTTTTGTGGCCTATAGTAGGATGGTTTCACCATAAACGTATAGGAAAACAATTTCTCGTGGGAAGATTTTAACGGAAAACATCTTTTAAAGATATGAAGGAATGGATTAAATTATTTAAATATACAGAAAAATGATTTATAGGATTGAAATGGAATAAAGTTCGAGGTATGGAATATTCGGATAAATTAAAGTAGCAAATTCTATTATTCTGAAACAATCGCATCACCTCGTGCTATGGTCAGTATTTCGACTGTAGAGGTAAGCTGTTAAATTGAGGAAATTACATGACGAAAAACTTATGTGATTACTACGTTTTTCAGTACAATCTGTTAAAAAATATGCTCTTTTAAACAGAAGGAAGTAGGTTGAGTTGGTTGGGTACAATTGAACTTGCTCACGACAGGGTACACTTCCGTGCTGTTTGCATTGCATATCGGTATAATACTTCCAGGTTGCACTGGTAGTTTTTACATTATTCTCGACGTGCGGGGATCGGCTACCTGCACATCTCAGGTACAAACCTGCTGATGATAATCAACTTCAAGGGTTCGGCGTGTTCGTGTTCTGTAATTCTGAGATCACTTCTAAACGCAGAGGCCGAATTGGTTCTGCACGAGTGGGTGGGCATTTATTAATTAATAACTGGACAAAGCTCTTCCTATAAACTCACGGTATTGAAATAACTGCAGTTCATAAGAAACAATGAGACTTGAAACTCAAAATACGCTTTCCAGATACAGAATATGTAGCTCTGAAACGAAATATTGCGACACATCAAAACTTTTGAATGCACATCTCTATTATGGAAGTACACCAGTCTGTTAAGTATGTGAATTATAAACACACCCGAAAAGTTGCCTCAGCTTGGCATATACATAAAAGGCAGATCTGATAATAGTAGGCCGTATATGATTCAATCAACGAGACGCTGAGAAAATTTGAAGCCACCCATAACCTCAAACACTTCAGCTGTTGACCTATGTTACACGTAATGTTTTCACTGTAACATCACTCTTTTCAGTAAATGCCTAGCTCCTTGTATGAAAATAAATAAAGAATCATATTACAATGTCTATTTAAACACACACAAAAGAATAGAACTTGCGTAATCGCAAATTCAACAAGAAGTAGACAAACATAGCTGCTTGTTCTGTCAGGTGGCTGTCGTCTGAATACAAATGTCATTTACTGATATTTCAAAACACTTGTGTTTGTTAACCAGCTGGAATTTTCTCGTACGTTTTGCATTTGTGCAATGACCTCTTAAATAGATATATTATTCAGAAAACAGGATCGTCTACAGTAAATTTCTTTAATAGGAAACTGTTTTTTATGCATAAAACACCAATTAACTAAGCAACGAACCAGCAAAGACCATTTGGAAGTTAAGTCGTGATAGAATTTACTTGTGAACCGATTATTATGTAGTTTAACGTACTTCCATCCATTGCACTTTGTGTGTAATACGGAATTAGCCGTGCACTACGGTCTGATGCTTGCTACGTCATCCTCTAAGCCAAAAGTACAGCATGTTCCACAAATTTTAAACTAATATAGGATCCGCAAATGAGTCAGAATCCTCGTTATCGAATCACCAATAATCTCCAAGAGGAGTGACGGTGAAATTTTCTTCGCTAAGCCACAACGACCCTTTAACGAGCGCACTCAGGATTGTCGCCTGTTGTTACTACTGAAAGCCAGTAGCCATAGCATACGATAAAATAATTACATAAGAATAAATATTGTTAACTAAAATATATTACATTACCGCAACCAGCATTAGAAACGTATACAAGACAGGTAAATGCAAGTACAACACGAAAATCCAAAGACCACGATTTCCACAGAAAGAATTAACAATACGTATGGTACAAAATAACAGTCTTTGGACCTAATATGCACGCCTCTTACTTTGAAAGCCTTCAGTTTGTTGTAGATACATATTACATGAATAAAAGCTTATTTAGATTTTCAAGTGAACGACAAGTCTCAATTAATATTCTCTGTGCGCGTTAGCTGACTGACTGACTGCAGAATTGCAGCGTTAAGTATAACTATTCAGAGACTGGAGCCGAGTCTAAAAATGCGTTAAGCTTTTACTTAACGCCCCTTACACTTCGTGACGTGGTGCTTACATGTCTTCGTACAAGAAACTTCATTAAAATCCGACACCCTTCAAGTGTTTTAATGGACGTGACGAGAAATAGTTCAAACAATTTTGTACTGGTATAAGATTGGGTTTTAAAATGTTCGTTGTTAAAAACATGCAGGGAAATCTGTAGATTCACTGAATCTACCTGTAGTTCCACGAGCACAGAAGCGCAATAATAAATCATTGTTTGTTGTTCCTGAATTCCCACCGGGGGTGCGCGAGTTTTGTCTCCGTCCTGTAGGCAAAGTTCTGATCTGTCCGCGTGCGATTACCGAGTCCGAAAAATCGTGATCCATTATGGAAGCCAGGCGAGAACGTGAGAGGAACAAAAGACGATCACGAGAGCAATCTAGATGTAGCTTATTTGCTGCTGGTGGTGCACTCTCGGAGGGCCAGAAGCGCATCTTCAGAAATGACACAACGACCTAACTCTCATCACTAACGAGATACCATCATATTTGCAAACAAGCAAATTCGGTAAATAACCCCCTGACCGACGGATCCTACACATCCTTCGAAAGGTTATTGATCTCGTATGCAATATTCGCCACCGTCTTTACCTTATTATCAAAGTGTTACGTACTTAATAGACAATCTGTTACATGAACTCCTTCCTGTGGCTCCTTGCACGGGTCGTTTCAAATGATTTTATCTTAGTTCGTTCATGAAAACCGTTAAGGCATTAGGTATGAATTTTAGGATAAGGGCCCGGCCTACCAAGTCACAGATATCGGTATAAATCTGTTGGCTACATAAGTTGCTGTTCTAAACTAATGATGAGGCTAAAACGCGTCATTGTCCAATTCAATGTACGACCCCGCGTTTACATCCAGGAACCAGGCAGCGGAACTATGGATTACAAGGAAGGAACAGTGTCTGTAGGCCTGCTGGCCGAATTCTGTAGAAGTGTAACGGGGTTACTTCATTGAGCAGAATCTTTCGTTAGCTGCTAATAGGTATTCAATCTGACCAGGAAATAATCAGCATTTTATTAAACAAGATGATTCCTGAGCGCGTTCACTAGGGCGCACCACTGGACTCTGGTTCGTTTAAGTACAGTCCCAGCACTTTAAGACGCATTTTAATATTATCCTATAATCAGCACTTTGGTCTCTTAAGCTCCCTTACCTTTAGGTTTTCCGACAAAACGTTGCCATACATTTATAAGCTCCCCCATGCGTTCTGCATTTCCTCCCATCTCAAACTTCTTAACTTGGTGGAGATACAAAATATGAAGCTCTCATTATGCAGCTTCCCTGTTCGTCGAATCAATCCCCCCCCCTCTCTCTCTCTCTCAGGTTCAAATACTCACCTTTGCACCACACACAAACACCCAAGGTCAGTGTGTTTCCCTTGGTGAGACATCCATACAAGATGGCAGACAAAATTATAGGTAAGATTTCAGAAGATCTTCAGGGTTGTTTCGCAGTGTAGTCTGGTAGCAATTTACCGACGTTTCAGAGTTACTTGCTGCCTATATCATCAGGGCGATTGCCACAGCGTTCAGACTTAACCCCCACCATCCGCCGTAGAAATGTATTCACTTGGTACTGGGATCTCTTCACGGCCTTGAACCTGCCGATGCGTGAACTTATACCATACTTCTATTTTGCGTTGAGGACTAGATGTGTAGCGTTTTATTTGCATACCCTAAGTAGGCTATCATGACGCGGTGTTAGACGGAAATTGAATTTTATATGCAACATGCGCTCTGCAAGCTCGCACCTAATGACTGACGCGATGTTCGTAATTAATGCTTTAGTTCCTGTTGGGCATGATTCATAAACAGTATTTCACGATCCCTCCGGCATTAAGTCGTAGCGATACAATAAACAAAATTAAGTGTTGTGTCTGTAAGACGTAGGTCTAATATCTCCTCAGCACGTAATTACAGTCACGTGCAATTAATTTAAGTCATATCAAATAAGATGAAACTGGTGTTAATTTTGCGAAAACAAAAATGCAAGCATATAAGTCAAAACTTATTTGCCCATCACTGCTGACTCAAGAAAGTATTTGTCAGTACGCTACTCCGGTGGTCCAAGTCTATAATGGTTGGAGGGCCAAGAGAATCTTTCTGGCACTATCTTTAAAACTTAAAAGCTAATTTTCGCTATGTTCACAAATACCTCTTCAGAAATTACAAATTACCATAACATATGCTCAAATATAAATTTCATTAAAATGTGCGTAAATTACTCTTTTACCTGAAAACTTACATTTAGAGGAAGACTTTGAAGTCAATATGTGTGACATTTGTAAATAAAGTAGGAGACGAGTTGAAAATCACGATTTTTTAATTGTATGGCTTAAGAAAATAAATTAAATTCTAGCAACAAATTAAAAAAAAATTGCGGGCCTGGTTAGACATGGCCTCGGGCCGTAGATTGGACTATGATGCTCTACGTCATGAAAATACTTTTATACCATACCTCATGCTGAAATATACAGCTAAACCTTTCGTCAACAGCGTCTACCTTGGCTGTGTTTGCGATATTAACTAAATTAGCCATAATTACATCTGGCCTCGTCTGATACAGACCCAAATGGTTGTCTTCCTCGGTGTAAACAGCGTGTAGCCTCACAAATTCCCACGTTCCCCTCATATTTTTACAGTTCGTTCAGTAAGCTTATGGAATTATCGAGAGCGCTTCAGCTTAGAAGTGTTAATTTATTTTAACTTAGGCCTAAAGCCTTTTTGTCCGATAAACATAATTGCCTGGATGTCTCTGAGCTAGTATATTTTTTTTAAAAAATATTGATATGGCATTTTAAAGAAATGGTATACTATTAGACGCCATTCAATTGTATTTAATTTCCTAGTGTCAATAACAACAATAAAACGAAAGCACTACATGCATATAAAATTTCCCCCACTGAATGACATCGTTCTTTTCAAGCATTTTACAATGTGGCATCATTTACATGCACCGCCACAAAGTTCTCTGTTATCAACACCCACCACACGGATTTCGTCCCAAATTTTTAGGTTCACGCAGAAACACAGCATTTTATAAGGCAAGATAACGACGTAACGACATATGCTGCTCTTGCGCGAATGTGACTCCGTGATACGACAGGAACAAGAGCTTTGTTCATGAAGAAGAGAGAATATTGTGGTATATTATTAGTTGGCGGGGGGGGGGGGGGGGGGGCTCAAGTGGGACGACCTGAACAAAAGGGAGCGCGGTGCTGATCTTACGATAATGGTAGGTCATTCAATAGCATATTGTGAATCTGATGACCTCAGCTTATTTCAGTATCAGCCTTTTTAACCCCTTTCTTCCTTCCTACCACCTTTCAAATGGGCAATTTATAATATTGTAAACTTTATTTCAATCAAAAAAATCACGGCTTGCTTCATCCTGCTTTCCATTGAGTAACAGAAAGGTCACAAGTTACAACGGGGGTTCAACAGCCTAAAACAACCGGAAACAGACATCTGAGTCGGTTACATTTATAACTGTCCACAAACCAGTACAGTATGTGAGATTTCAGGTTCTCACGGCAGTGATTATGAAGATGGCAGTCTTCTGGGTTGTTGTACCTTGTAGTCTCGTAGATGATAACCGACGTTTCACAGATGCTTGCTTTCTCCGTCATGCATCGCAATGTTACGAACATAAAATAATTAGGTCTAAATTCACCAAGGCTAATATATTTTTTTTAAGTACTTGAATTTATAAAGTGAAGCTTTCGCGACGACTAAAGTTGATGAAAGATTCTCGGGCTACAGTCTAAACGTTGGCAGAAGAAATGGTCTATTCACCATTCAGCCACCTGACGCGGATTGTAGCCCGAGAGTCTTTCATCAACTACCTAAATTTAACCAAACAACCTTCCTCGGAGACGAACAAACTCATGGGTCAGAGAAAAGGCTCCCTAACTTGGGCCAAATATGCGAGATATTCAGTGGTAAAGAAAGTCGAGAGCGTTGTAAACATAGTGTGATGTAATTAACTAAACTGAAGTGTTTTACGTTCGTTGTTCTGACAGCGTGGTTTATAGAACCGAGTCTTTTACGCTACGTTACGAAACTTGACAAAAATATTTCGTTGGAAAGCAATACTGAACAAAAAGAGCTAAGTTAACCCGTACGCTGAGAAGTCATTTTTAACAAAAAATACGTTTACAGGTTCTTCGAATGTAATCATTAAAGTTTCGAGGTCACCTGCCACACACGGTAAATCATTTGATGATGAATGTTTACAGCAAGCCTGGCGAATATGTGCAATGATGTGTGTTAAAGATTTCCAGAATAATATTTTGCAACTTATCACAGATCTGATCAGAAGTCGAAACACAGTGAGAGACGCATAGGATAATACAATTTTTAAAAAGAATCACAGTTTTTGTTAATGCAAGCACAGAACATCACGTAATTAGCTCGTTATCCATTATGGTTCAGTTTGTAAAGGTAACTAAGTCCGTGAGGTAATCATCAAACGGCTACTTTAAGCGGAACTGGTCTAGATATTTGCAGTCTTATGAACACGTTTTGAGATTCTCAATAGATTTTTCCAGTACTGTTTGTTTGTTTGTTTGTTTTACTACTGACAGTGCTCCTACAAATATGGCTGGCAAAAAGCTGGATTTGTAATTCAATTAGCATTAATAATTCATTTTTCATTGTACCTGACATGTGATTCTGACCAGGCACCAACCAGGCACCAAGATCTCTTTTCTAAGTTAGATGGTAAAGTGCAATGGAGTGACCAACGTGTTGTTCTACTAATGCTAGTTAAAATTATTCACTGTCAGGACTTTTTCCGCCGTCTGTTCTTTAAAATCACGACGTTTCGGAGGCTGGTTCTGTCTCCGTCTTCAGGTGAGAGGTACCTACTCTGTTGGGTCCCTGAGATAGAGCTAGTCTCTGTCACCGGAAGACGGAGACAGAACCAGCCTCCGAAACGTCGTGATTTTAAAGAACAGACGGCGGAAAAAGTCCTGACAGTGAATAATTTTAACTAGCATTAGTAGAACAACACGTTGGTCACTCCATTGCACTTTACCATCTAACTTAGAAAAGAGATCTTGGTGCCTGGTTGGTGCCTGGTCAGAATCACATGTCAGGTACAATGAAAAGTGTATCTAAATTTCGGTGTCTTTTTGAAGAGGTTGATTCAGTTTGTATGGTGGTTTGCCCTTGTACAGTAGTGTTCATTGACTTAGCTTTAGGTGTGTATGTGTGTGTGTGAATGAAAAGAAAAGAAAAAAGAAGCAACACTGTCCGCTGTCGCATGTACGCAATCACTTACCAATGTTCTGCATTTACTTAAAAGTGAATGTGAATGTGTAGAGTTTGGTGAAGCCAACTGACGTCATGTTCAGCATAACTGCAACATTTAGGAAGAAATTATATGGACGTTGACTCCATTGGTCATTGGACTGAAGGTATATTGAGAAGACGGAATTCTTTTAGGTATCCTGAAGCTGTAAACTTGGAAGCATTCGACAGAATTTCTTTAACCTCACTGAAACAACATAACTAGTTTCATTTAAGGCTAAGGCTAACTCATTCTGGTGCAAAAATGTTTGTTGAACCAAGAAAAGGTCTTGAACGGAAAGCTAACGTTTATAAGGGTCTGTACCTGTAACAAATAGGGCGAGAAATGCTTAACTTCACTGATAACTACGAATCACATTCAAATGACATTTCAATGTAATATATAAGTAAACATCTAATAGCCTATCTAACCGATTCTGCAGAAAGAATAATCCCAATGGTTCGCATGTCTGTCACGAAGTGTAGGATATTTTCGAATCACAAGACTCAGACGACAACGCAGTGGATTCAGTAATGTATTTCAAAGTATTTACTTGGCATACAATTACCCGTTTCATAATCGTTGAACGAGTTAAAAACTAATTCAGCATTTAAATGAATATTTCTTAGCAGACTGTTAACAACAGTGTTAATCGCTGTTAGAATGAATAGACACAACTGTAGGTTGTATACGGGAAGAAGGTCTAACTGGCACAGTTTGCTGCTTGTTTGCAAGAAGCAGTTACAACCTGGACGACCTAAACCTTTTACACACTTCAGCACTTGCAATGCAAGTTGTTTGTAAGCAAGCACTTACATTACAGGTCTTATAGTTTCTTTATAAATAAACTAACGTATGTCAACATTAAAAATGTGCAATAGTTCCCCTTTGTACTTCGAACACAGCACATTTCGTGTCCATTACATGGCACTATACAAACACTGGTCATTATGAATAAGTATATTCAGCAATGCATACAGGAAATATATCGAATATTAAAACCTAAACTTGTGCAAATATAAAGAAAATTCAAAAACATAAAACAACGCTAATGAGTACGTACTTAGGACTAAACGTTCATGTCTTCATGATGACCTGGAATGCTGAAGTGTTTTAACACTGCACAAGACGCCAGTCTTACGGCGTTGAAATTATTTATACACTACAGGCGTAAGTAAGGAGCGACAGTCCTGTGAAAACACACTCTCTGTCACAGGCAGTCATACCAATATTTCGGGCTACTTAAACTGGGCAGCGTCTCACACGTAACCAATGTATGAGGCCCACTCTTCCGCCATAATCTAAATTGACTCATCACTGAATTACGTTAAGCGTGAAGAAAAGTGTTTTCTGTATTGTAGCGCCGTGTAGTCTGGTAGAAGCTTACCAATGTTTCAGAGGTACTTGCTGCCTCCATCATCAGAACGATCATAGCTCAGAACAATCAGACTACACGTCCCTACAACCCACCAATCACCGTGAGAACCTCAAATCCTTCATCGGTTGAACGTGATGTTAGGTTAAGTGTAACACGAAATACGAGATTGCTCTGTAGTTCAGTACATAATTAATCACATTCCACCCCCCTCCCCTGCTCCTGGAAAGATAAAAGGATTTTCGAGACGCAATAGAACTTTCGCTCGTTCAACCTAAATCAGTGCCGATAGTCTTCGCAGTTCACAAACGGCATCACGGAAGACAGATACGCCGAGTAAAATAGCATAAGAGAGAGTCGTACTGATGGCGTAGTGAGGAAATACAGTGAATAAAGTGGAGGTGGGGCAGGAGTGTGGAAGGAGAGAGATAGTTGTCGTTTCAATAAAAAGCAAGTCACGAATTGCCAGTAAACACGTCCGTAAAGGTTCGAAAAGAGCAGGCTGGTTGTGGTAGAGCCTACTGTATTGTTCAGTGCTCTTAATTAGGCCAGGCCACGGCGTAGCAGCGCCATAACTACTGCACATCCCACCAGACGGTATTCAAAACTCCGTGGGCCAGAAAATGTAGTTCAGCCAGTACACATTCCGAAATAGACTTCTTTCAGAGCTTCGCCATATCAGAATTGCCAACAATTCGTTCCTCTGACCTGTGCTACACGATAGCACTTGTAAGGGTCAAAGGTGACCGGAGCTGGCCAGAACAGTATACCCTCATCCATTCATCTTCATTAGGGCGTTTTGATACAAAAGTACCCCCCGCCCCACCCCCCAACCATTCTTTCCTTCGATTTAGAAAGGACACATCCGCTTATGTTCCTTCAACAAGTCCATCTCGGTCATATTCTGACTGTCTGGGATGCGTTCTAGAAGTATCTTAAACTTTTTCGTCCTGTTTATCTTTTTTTAATAGTTTCATTCATGGTTTGTGAACAATCAAGCGGGATGCAGGACCAAAGAGAATTAAAGGCCCCAGTGGTATTTTGGAGACCCAAAAGGGTTCAGCGGAGGGAAGTTTTAGCGGCGAAAGGAGTGGCAGTACCAATCAGGCAGGACAACAGCCACGTGCGAACGGAATGGCGTATCTGGTCGGAATTTCCCTTCCGTCACTTCCTTCTTAGCGACTGTGCAGTGCACTGACTTGCATTTCCTCTGTAAGGGCAGAGGAAAAGAAATCCTTTTTATGTTTAACATCCTGGTTCGATTTCAGTAAGGTTGGCGAGGTCTATGGCTAGATATTCTGCGGGTCCGCGCAAGGAGTTCCATCGTCACGTAGCCTGGCTGAAATCAATTCCTCCTGTCGTCTCGCGATTATATTTTGAGTCTGATTCTAGCGTAGTTCTGCACGGTTCTTATTCTGCAACAGGAAATCGACTCGCTTCTATTTTTCTAATATTTTCGTCACGAGTATGCATGTGTTTATGCATGTACGGTTCAACAAACCGCTCGTCTGGTAATATGACCTCTGAAACGCTGGTAAACATCGACCAGACTACACAGCGCAACAACCCAGAAGACAGAAATCTTCATACTCATCGCCCTGATGATGGAGGCAGTATGACCTCTGAAACGTTGGTAAACATCGACCAGACTACACAGCGCAACAACCCAGAAGACAGAAATCTTCATACTCACCGTTGTGAAAACCTCAAATCTTACATACTTTCCAGAGATGTCTGCAATTTGCGTGAGTATGCGGATCTTTGTTATCGCGACACTGACGTACGTCAACATCGGGACGTAGGAAAATTATCCTGGCTGCAGAGGGATGACTGGGGAGAAAATAATATTACAACTGATTTTAGAAAAATAATGTGTGATGATGTGGACTGGATTTATCCGGTTCAAGTCACGGTTCCGTGGCGGGCTCTTGTGAACGCGGTAGTGAAGTTCCACAAAGGGCGTGGCATGTCCTTACTGGCTGAGTATCAGTTTCTCAAGAAATCCGTTACATGGAGTTAGTACACAGATAACGATGATAATGATAATATCAGAAATATTTAGCACAGTTAATATTACTACTGTCATAATTATCCTTACAGTAATTTTTTCATGATATGGTACGGTATTAAAATTAAGTGTAGGGTTACTATTTGCAGTATGTCCTTCAAGCCAGAATTAATATGAGAAAAATTTGACGGTACACCAATAAATTACCTCTTACAGCTTAATTACAAAAGTACACATAATAACCGAGGGATTTCTACGAATGCCACTGACTCATTTACATCACAATTACAATTCACACTTGTCGATAAGAGTCCCGTCCTCGAAAACTGTGTGTCCATAGTGACAAGAATGTGAAGGAAAAAATCTCGCACTGAATCTGTGCGAGATTGCTTCATATTGCCTTCACATTAGTACACAGTTACGGAAGTCTCCGGGCCCAGCGAGCGGTAGAAATGAGCACAAATTCCCAAGAAATTAGACGTAAGTTTATTAATGGGAAGTCTATCGGCTCCTCAGATTCGTGCCTTATATCCTTATTAACCGCACATCAAGGTATATGCCTACAACACGAACAAACTCACATACAGAGGGGTCAGACCTGATGTCGACGTAATGGCAGATGAAGGTGTATTCAGCCAGTCCTCATTGCTCTGGATACTTAATTTTGTCAGTATTTTTCTGCTTAAATACAAGTCCTCCAATTTCTGTTGACTGACAGACCGATATTGAAGTTGCGGTGAGTTACGAATGACGTACATGGAAGGAAGTGGTCGTGGCTCAGTATTTTCTGTGAGTGACAGCTGGTCGCCTGCCAGAGATCCGAAAAACCCCCACCGACAAAGATTGCACCAACTTCGTCAGGTGCTAAACACCATAATCAGCTGGCTCACTGTGAATGTGTTTGTTCTATAAACAATCTGTCTATTTACGTTACTTGTAAATACGTAATCGTAGGGTCTATCAAAACACTGACCCAGCTTTAATTCACGAAATACAATTTGTAGGTAGCAGATGAAAACAATTTTATATCACGTCTACACGTGGTCCTAATGGAAATCGCCCATATATTCCTGATGTCCTGGAGAAAGTAGTTCCTGAAAGCCGTGCACATCACTAATCATCAAGATAGCGTGTTAATTGGCACAACGTTAGAGCAGTCTTATCTCTCCTCTGAATCTCTCTGGTCAGTTGCCCGCACCCACAGCGTGCAGCCTATTTAGTCCTCCTTAAAGCTCTAATTCTTTAACCTTGCACATCATTTCAAACTTGCCAGCCAGGCAGGGTTCAAGCCCACAAAATTACAGCTCTTGAAAGCACTGCTTCTTCTCTGATGTGCGTGTACAATAGTCACGCATGGCTACGCACGAACAGTCTCTTAATTGGCGTCCGGGAAACGTGAGAACAAAAGGATAAGGCCAGCAGAAAAAGAAGTCAGTGTGACCAATTACAGTATGGACATGGATACACTGCGAAGCATTAGGAATAACAGCGACTTTATTATATCTTAATAATATATTTTAGAAAATAAAATAAAATTACTCCAGCGTCAGCATCCATATTTGCGTTGATGCCACAGAACCAAAAATCGGCACGGGTACTAAAAATGGGGGAAAAAATGTTAAATACAAAGTAGTAAGTACCTTATATATACTGAATGATACATTCTCATTTAATTGTAAAACATGCTTGAAAAGTAACCAGAACTAGAAATGTTGTCTGATCTTAATTCATAACGAAATACTTTATTTATAGTGAGACATCTGTATCAGTCTATGTTAGAATAATCTTGTAAAAATGTACTCATTCCATCAAAAATGGGCTCGTATTTGTTTGATTATTAACCTTTTAAAAAGTTTACTCCACTGCTTGTGCGATCTATCGATCGAACGTTAATCAAAGTTACGCAACACAGGATTTGTTTGCAGTGGAAAGTAGTTTTGACCATGACAAATAAGACACGTGTACGTAACTCATCGTATTTGAGACCTGTCAGTGAAATGTTTTTTTGCTGGTATTTATCTCTGGGAAATATTACCGTCGTCTGTGCTAGCTACAACGGCGTCGCGGTCCTCCATTCTCCAAAAACAGTCCCGGTAGGACTTTCTCCTAAGGACAAAAGACGGCAGGAAAGTGTTGCTCATTAAGTGATATATTTTTGGTTTATGTTTTCCAAATGCCTGGATTACGTAACGTTGACATAACTGAGAGAATGTCGAATGTCTGAAAGATTCCGATGACGGAGCGTTAATATGTAAAATCCATCTTCTAAAATTACAAAATAAAACACAGTTTCGGAAGCTGGATTCTGCTTCCGTCTTGTTTGAATGGGGGGAAAAGAGTTCAGCTAGCCTCAGACTTAGAAGTCTTTTTAAGGGCTTTTATAATAACCGGCATCTGAGAAACACGACGGAAACCTCACTCAGGACTGCCTATTCGCAGTCTAAATCGACCCGGGACCTTCCTAACACGAAGCAGTTCAATGCGACTTCAAGTTTTCTTAGCCTACATTTAATACCGAATTATTATATTGCGCAAAGTTTTACTTCACTGATACGTTAACACAGAGAATGGTATGTTGGGCCATCTACAAACACTGGACAATTTTACGCAGTTTAGAAAATTAAATGAATTACTCATTGGCTCAGTAAGTGGACGGCAGTTATGTAGACAAAATCCATTATAAGGCATCAGAGAAGAGGCTAGGTTGCCTGCCTGCCGCCTTCCGAAAAAAATGTGTTAATCTCCACTACAATTATAGTACAACATATGGCTGTTGCTAAATGTGGATTATGATTCACATATGGTCACTGCTTTGTAACTAGGCTTACTTGGATCCCAGTTTCCAGCATCGCACACTGTCAGAGTGAGCGGGGCCTTGGAACTAGAAAGGTTTGAAGGATGACCAGTCTCGATAACAATAAGCTATAGGCTCTGCTTTTCGCCTCCTCTGTACTCTCCCTTTTGGCATTGCCAGTGGCAAACTATGAAGAAAAGCGGACTCAGACACCAAGAAATATCCACGATGGACAAATGTCCATAAGAATCAGCACTAACTCTTTAAATCTTTGGTTCTAGTGGCGTTGAAGATTTCGGTGTTGGTCTTTTGAGTTGACGCTGTGGGTACTTGTAGGTATAGATACCAACATTTCGAAAGAACATACTACCTTTAACTTCATGGCTGAAGACCTCAAGTTAACATACAAGATGTATTAATATCATGTCCGTACTTTAATGTACGAAGATAACATAAACCTGAATCTTGGAGAAGCAGTTTATAAGGTGGGAGGTGGATAGAACTGACTCAGAATCGAGTCACATGGCGAGCTTTAATATTAGGGGGGTTGAACGTTCGGATTCTGTCGTCTGCATGCAAACTTTGTTTTGCATATCCTGATCACATAGGCCCACATAATCGTGGCCTCCTTAATTTCACAGTCTTAACAAATACTTGTCTGCCTGTGTTAACAAGAATTTTTTGTCAAGTAATCCTAAATTGCTTACTTACCCCACCCCCTCTTACGGCCAAATGTTTTCCTGAGAATTTTGTTTTCATATATAATTTGTGTTCTTCCCTCAAATTAAGGGTCAGCCTTTTACACACATGTCAGAATTGTTTTGTATAGTCACAAACTGTAGTATTCAGAAGAGCAAACAGGATATTTTCCAAAATTTATGCATCTCCGAATTGTATTATCAACCTAATTTCGTGTTTAAGTTGAGTATCATCCCCCGAAAAATGAAGTCAGTTGCCAAAATCTGACTGACCACGCATCCTCCATATACATAATGGGGCAGACCGTAAGCTAGTCTTCTATCCGTATTTCGTCTTCCTCTGCTGACGTGACGAAGCAAAATCTGAAGAATAAAGGAGACTATTCATTACGACTTAAGTCATTGCAACATCGTCCGTTAAATGTTATTAGTCGTGTCCTCAAATTCAAAGTCCCTATTCTGTTATACGGGATAACTCGCCTAGCCGAAAAACTGTGAGCCCCGTAGTAATGTCATGCATAAGTGAAGCCTAATACGGCTTTATGCAGTTCCACCTCCAACGTGAAACAATTCACTTCAGATGATAGGGCTTTTTTGTGGAAAAACCTTGCGAATTTGCCATAAAACACCATAATAACTCGACAAAACATAACAGCGAATTGAAATTACTGGCGCCATGTTGCTTTCAATTTTTGGGTACGTGTGTATATTAAGGCCTGACCTCGCGCCTCGATCTGGTAGCACAGATGATTTACGAGTCGGGCCTGGTTCAACGGTATAGAGGGCACCATACGGCTTTCTCGGGCTATTCCTTTTACGCAAAGAAAAAGTTGAGTTACGTTTATGCTAGTAACACAGCCGGGCTCCTTAAACAAATTCCACCTTCTTGATTTTCTCGAAGATTTTCGCAGCTGCCCCTCCCAGAAATAGTGCGAGATAACACCTTTTGCTAAATCACATTTTGCGGCATTATTATAGATTAAAGGGCCTCTTGCGTTCGCGTGAAACGAATTTTGGACTGAAAGAGTTTTTGGAACCAATGTCGTAGGATAACAATTAATTAATAAAATACGGGACCTCCGTATCTTGGCATAAATGTTGGTTTAAAACTGCAGAACTAGGGAGCTTCGAAATGAAAGCCTGGCAGTTTATATTGCGAATCAGCCTGTATGCCTGCAGCACGTGGCATTTCCAAATCCGTAACGACGCGCATGTTGCAGCCAAAATCGTGGAGGTGTTGGTGTCGCTTCGTTGCTTCCTGGCCTCCTGCTCTAGTCAGCTTATGATTCAAGCCCCCCCCCCCCTCAATCAACGGGCTCATATCACAAGTGTCAGGGGGTATTCATCCGACAAAACTCCGGGTCAAAATGTCAGGTGTCATCGTTACGGGTTGTTAGCCAGTAAAAAGGTACGCTTTTAACAACACTCCCCCCCCACTGAATTAAAAACTCCCTCCATTCCTGTCTGCTGCATCCTTTTATGACTGCATATTCTCAAGGGACAGGTTATTTGAACGATGATAAGTGATGAAGCATCCGAAAGTGATCCTTAAATTTGCCGAAGATCATTTCTTATGCCACAGATTTAGATACCAAGCAGTGTCTTGTGTACAAGAATGGACCACGTGCTGTGCCTGGAAGTCAATGAAGTCTGAGATTCTTCTAACGAGTGGATTTTGCATTTCTCGATATAATATGACATATAATCCTAGATATTACATAAATATTACACCGATCTTGTTCACCCAAAACGTGAGAGATTACTCGTTTCAGTAGGTCCATCTGTTACTACGTATAATAATTTGACGATATTCTGTAATCCTCCTGACGGTACCAAACCATTCGATCGTAAAATCCGCTACATTAAGGAAGAATGCTTAGCTGCAGTTTTCTAGCAGCGTGATTAAACAAGATATGATACCCACTGCATTCAGCTACATCGTAACACTGTTTTATCAGCGGAGACGCAGTCCCCCGTGGGAGCCGTGAAACTTTTCCTGCGAGGGCCACCAAGAAGTTCTAGAAACAGTGGCGCCGAATTAGTTTTAATCCGAATTTAACATTAAATCAACAAAAAATAAATTGCAGAACATTTATCTACCTAACATAAAAAGTAGCATGCTTCATACATATTATAAACCCTTTGAGGCTCAGAGGCAAACCAACATAACGTGTGCCAATTGCTTAAACAATCAATAACTGCATTGTTGTATACATGAGTTTTGTTAGATTTTCACTGAAAACTGGGTTATTAACAACTTGAGCCCTATAATGACTAAGTTTTGTGTTCTGACGTACGGACTGGAATGTTTGATGGGCTTCGACTTCAAAGGGTTAATGAGCTGGCTCTTTTTTGTCGTCAGACATTCCCAGAAATTGCGTTTTGACCAGTGTCTGACACGGGCCGACAATCTTACAGTTCGAAGAACATAAAATTAGTCTTAGGCATCCGTCATTTGTTCAATTAAACGTTTCTCAAACAGGCCCTGCGTCGGAACTAGGCCAAAGTTAATTCAGTGTCGGACTGAAGCAATTTAAAAAGTACATTAACTTTACAGCAGGCTTAACAATAAACAGTGCCCGGTGAAATGTCGTATATCAATATATATATAGATCTCAAAAGTTGAAATAATTATTACTTTCCCCTTGTGATACAGAGAGAATGTGGTTGCCCTGGTTGCCATAACCACGAGATCAGCAAAATCTGTATTAAACACACCAACACAATCTGATTTTACCAACATTCATTACGAAATTTTGCCTCATACCTAAGTTTAATTAAATTTTGTGCATTATTCTTTCAGAAGTGTTGCACATGTGTTTATAGGACCATTACATTCTTTTTACAGCCTACAATAACATGAAGTGAACGCTTCAATGACCGCATTACTGTGTATTGTGATCGAAGGACTTTTTTTGAAACACAAGTAAAACTCAACCACCACCATCACTATACTTCACCTGATAACTCGCAGAAATTTCGAATGGACTTATTTCTAAAATGTCGACATTATGGAATTGCAATGTTTCATTTGAACATCATAGTCCATCCAGCAAAGCACATCACTGCAGGTCTGTGGCTAGCCCAGCCAGGGAGCCCAACAAATGGGCTCTATGCCGTCTTCACCCCTCCCGATTTTACCTGAACCGAAAGTAGAATTCATCTTCCGAAAAGTTGTAGTTATTTATTTTTGTAATTTAGACGATGGACAAGGTTCAAAAGAACAATTTTATGTATTATAGTACACAAAATATTCTTTCGGTTAAAGCTAAATATGTACTCAGCACGCTGTATTTGTTTACAACGGGACTATTCAGCATGACTTTACCCACGAAGAAGCAACGTTCTTTGTAATTTACGAAACACAGTTGAGAGTAATCGTAGTTGAGTGAAGACCGCCACTGGTTAGTGTATACCTGGCAGCAATGATCAGAGCGATCAAGTCGTGAACCGACAATTTCGAATATCGTTTCGGTTTCGCATGATTTATTTCGCAAACAATCGCTGGTGTCAGAGTCTATTGTGAGGAAAGACGCGTACAATGTAAATCAATATTTGCAAGCAGAGTCCTCTTCGTACTTAGCACGCTGTACAAACATATAAACCACTGTTGCTTCCTATGGTCGTATCAAGTTACCCGCACATGCTGTAAACTTTCTTGTATTCACGTAACATCCAAGTGCATGACTCATGTACGTCAACAAAAGGGCAGGTATAATTTGAGGAAATTGGTGGCAGTTGATCTGAATATACAAGGAACTGAAAGGGATAAAAGTATCTTTTTTACCCAGAGTTAAGTAAATACCTGTGACGTAGGCGACCCGGCAAGCAAGTGACGTGCGCATACTTAAAATCCTTACACTTGAGTGGAGAACATCGGTTTTTAGTACAAAATATATCTCATAACATATCCGCTTCTTGCTGTATCGTCTTTAACTTATTTATTTCATGTTATTTTATAATAGTTATTTTGTTATAAAGTATTACATGAAATCGGAAAATGCACGACGTTTTTCGGTCGCCTCGTAATGCAGTACTTGAACTCCCCACGCCTCAGACGTCGCTGGTATTTATTTAACTCTGGCGTATATTAACTACTTAATGACGTGATCTGCAGGTACAGACAAATTGCTTTGGTAGGCCTGGCTCAAATATTTAGTGACATTCAAGGGACGCGAGTAGATTTTAGCGTCATGTAATAAAGCTAGAAATGCACATAGCCTAACATACGAATTTGTAGGCGTAAACAGCAATCAGTCGTCAACCGAGGAAGCTTTCGGGAGCTACAGCCACCATAAATCTTCATGCTCTCCGCTGTGAAAACCTCAAATCATATATAAATACTCTTCTGTGGCAAGTCACAAGCTTTCACTTAAAAAAAGAGCAAAAAGCGACCTGTTTAAAATATGAATATGCGAAGTTCGACAGAAAGGAGTGCAACGCATTAACGATCTCTTCTGTTTATAAATTTTGTGCTTTCAATGCGTTTTGCAATGATAATGTATCACAGTTCAACACAGAGAAGGTTCATTCCGTCAACTTTGACTTCTGAGTGATACTGCTGTGCTGTCAGTATAATGAATCAAGGGCAAACAATGCCACGGACCTGCAGAAAGGGAGTAGTGAAAACCAAGTCAGTCCAGTATTTAATTATAATTAGAACATAGAAAAGCCAGGCAATAGAGAGAGAATGCTTCCCTCTTCCTCGATGATGAGCGTCGTCTTTTATGCATTAAGGATCATAATTGAAATAATTGGCCTGCGTGCCACAAGTAATTGCATGCACATTGTCTGAAGTGATAATCGTTATTACCCTTCAACAAGAAGTATTTTTAATGACCTCGGGAACAGAAGGATGGAATCCTCATTGGATTCTCAAATCTCATAAATGGACACGATGGATCCCAGCAATACTGTGTTGTACTAACTCGTTTAGCTTTCATGGCGGGCCATTGATATTTCACTCATACGGATAACAAAATGTTGATGGTGGGGTAGAGCAGTGTCCCTCTGAAGTGCTGGTACCAAACTACAACAAGGTCCAGATGAGTAACATCGAAATCTTCACCGCCGTTAAGAACATCAAATCTCATAGACCTACGATAACGAAATACGTGACTCCCCATCTGCGCCAAGATCTCTCCAATTGGTCACTTACTTCAGATTTCCCTATTAGAATTCTGTACGCAGTTTTTTTACCTAGTGCTCGTTACATACTCCGCCCATCCCATCCTTGATTTTATCATCATAATAAGAGTACAGATGAAGAAAATGTTCACCTAATTCACTAGTGCCAAATATATTGAGAAATTAGCTTCCTACAAATTCAGCTGTCAGCACGGAAAGGACTGTGTTTTAATTTTTGCTTACTGAAATTAATGTTGGTTTTATAAACACACTGAGTAGTGATCTGATAATTTTGGTGTGCTCAGATTAAATTAATGCGGACTGATAATGAAGACATTTCGGTAGACAACTCAATATCTGTTGAGATCACTTGAATATTCGCATGTTTGTTACACAGGGGAACATTTTGGTCACTAAGACGTGTCAGTGGTGGGAAGAGAGGAATATCCACCTGTATTCAGTGTTAATGTAACATTTGGTTATTGCATAATAAACTTACATTGCGAGCATGCAGATCGGTTTCTTTTGATTTTTCGCAAGATCAGAATGTAATACACCAGGGCAAGTCTAATACAGAAATTTTACAATTGACTTACGTGAAAAATGAAAAGTTAATAAGAAGGGTCACTTGAAATAAATCTAAAAGGAGTGCTTTAATTTAATATCTTAATCTGAGGGGACAGAGTAAAAGTGCGAAATATCTCAGCATGAACAAACAGCCTGTGTTTGGAGTGAAACCTGAACTCAAGACCTAAATGAGGTACATACTGATACCCTTTTATCACACACTGTGCCCACGTAAGGTACTGTTAGGTGTTTCTTCCCCCATAGATTCGTTAATAGAACAGGCCTACATAAATAAATGACAATTAACCTGTCGGGCTGCGCGAACACTACTATATAATCCTCCAGAAATTTCTTTCTGCGATGGCGAAAGACACCCCTGCAAGGCAATTCTTATCAATGGATGTTGTTGGATCAATAAGCATCTTCCTTTGGTCTGTGTAATGGGGATTTATTGGCATCACTTGTCTGTACGAAGGTAGGGCAGAAAGAGGGAGCCATTCTGTTCGGAGGGCGAGACAATCACATTGTAGGAAGGGAAAGGGCACAGGGAATCCCCAAGACACGACAAGAAGTTGAGAAGAGAGTGCAGTCTTGTAGGCCTAAGTAATGCGGCCGATAACGACAGTATGTTGTATTTCTGTTCAAGAGAGATTTGACAATTAGTTTATACAGTGTAGAGCCTTAACAAATAGTGAATACAAGTCCACAGCAATTTTGATCATCGGTACGGGAACAGAAATGGAAACGTAAGAAAAATATGGCTGCTAACAATTCCTGAGAAGTCGTCAGTACGCTCAGATAGTTAATAAATTCCTCGCCTCTTTTGGAGCATTAAGGTTCATTACCGTGTTCACATGCAAACGGTTTCTAACCTAAGTCAGATGAATCGTACATCCTGTACTCCTCTTCGATTCCCACTCGGTACAGGTGTAAGAAGTTCTTTACGAGGCACTGTGAGTGACGTCATCTTGACAGAAAAGGAGTTTATTTGCAATTGGGGAAACATATTCAGTGACATTCGAGGTCCTCACGGGCGGAAGTAGGGCCCCACATCCAGAACGCAAAGAGTTTTCTGATAGAAAGAGGCCAGCGACTTTTCAGCTCGCACGAGTCGCCATATTCCTTCGAGGGCCGTTCTTCTTCGTTCATTCCAGTAATAATTCAACGACAAGGAAAAAGTAGTCTGAGACCAAGTTTAGATGTGGTTTCGAAGTCTGGAGCAAATGAAATTGAAAATCTTGACCCAAGACATTGTGTATAGAAAATTAAACTTCAAAAACTTGGGCTACCTCCTAATGCGACAAACATCGGATACAATTAGCTTTTAAGGGAAAACTTTAAGACTTAATAACCCCAGCCACGGTCTAAATATCTGAAAAATACACAGTGTGGATAAAAGGAGTAAGATTGAAGGCAACTAATAAAAAAGGGGAGGAGTCACAGAGAAAATACGTAAAATATTCTCGTTTCAACTAATAAAAAAGGGGAGGAGTCACACAGAAAATACGTAAAACATTCTCGTTCATTTTGACGCTGAAAGACCAACTGCTATATATCGGAAATAATTCAGCAAGTTTTGAAACTGCATACAGGACATTTGAGGTTATGTAAGCAGCAGCTACTTAAACTGGGAGTTAAATTTCACAAATTTGCCGGAGATCGCTTGGAAGGTCCATACATAAGTCTGTGAAATCGGATTAGGGGGCTTCTCCCAATACTAAGCACTAAAACAACTTCGTATCCCGAAGCTTACGTCAGTGTTGTGAGATCTTAATCTCTCTGCTCTTATAAAGAGTTCTTTATTCTTTACATGCTCCTGGAGTGACAGAGGAATTTCATTTGTCGCACGACAGATTTCTTCCCGATCCGTCCTCATCCAATCATCATCGTTGTGCCCGGTGGGCTATTAAAATTCGAAGCCCAAGCTTCGTAGTTTTTAACGAATAGACTTACAGCGTTTGTTTCTGAAATGACTGAATACAAATTTAATTCGTTCAGTCTGAGGGAGGAAGGATTTCGAAAAGTAATTTCTTTTCGTTACGGCATCTTTTTATTTTTCTATGGGCCTATTTATTCTTTCAATCGAAGTAGCCGTTCTGTTTATTCAGCAATTATGTAACCACAAACTAAGTAAGTCCTTATCCTTGGCATAACTTAATTCTTACCTACATAATTATTGTAACTTGTAAGACGAAGACGTTATTTCTCCTTCTCTCTAGACTGTACGGACAACCTGATATTCATACATAAGCCACGTGTGAGACCGCATAATGTAGAATGTTTATAAACACACGAATAGAAAGGAAACCAAGCTCTGATCCTAAAACAGCTCCCAATTAACACCACGGTGTCGATGATTGTCCTCCGTTGCGGCTAGCAACTTGGTCCAGCACCATGCATGCTTCATGCGCACCCAATTCTTTCGAGTCCCATCATCAGCGGAAAGTAAACAGAAGTGCAAACCATTCTCACAGACGAGGCAACTCGTGGGGCGGAGTGAGAAAAGAAACACAACGAACGCTCTTCTGGCTTCTGCTGCTTCTAATTTCCATACGTTGAATATTTATTTTGACAGTCAGTGCGACGGTCTTCCTCCGTCGTGGTCGTCGCTGATTCTCCACAGTCCTTACTTTCAGCTTCGTACTTCTTATTATTACAAAAGATAAGAGAGTTGGTGGTTTGTGTGCTATGATAATAGCTGGGGTGTGAACTTTAAACTTTTTAGTCCTTCCGGTATCGTGACGTTCCTGTAGGGTGGAACAGTGGCCAAGTGTTGCCCGTATAAATGAATTAAGAACAACTCTCACAAATATAATGACTGCAGAAGAACTCTTCTTAATGTAAATGTATATACAGAATGAGGTGGAAGGCTACTTATTTGAGAGTCGACAGATATCGCTGTCTTAAGACACGCGCCTCATTACGAAAGCCGTTGAAAGTGAGAAACCTTGAACAGAATCTTTTCACCAACGCATTGTAGATTTTCCGATAAATGTCAATCCTGAAATAATTTATCAGCGTCGTAAAGAAGTATTTTTATCTGTATTGGGAGGGGGGTAACCAATCGTGGAACTTTGGTGCTCAGTAAGATACGCATAATTACGGGAACAGCCTCGGCGAGATTGTGATCGCTAACCCAGAGTTCGACCTGAGGAAGACAAAATACTCTATACACTGCGCGGCCCTAGGGGACAGCCCTGAAACAATTATATTGCCTTACAATGGATTTTATTCTCTGATTTCTGCAAGCTTCCTAAACTTCAGTCCAAGTTCAGTATATACACATTTCCGATGATTCGACGACAGACTTAAAACAACGGCTAACACAATGTAATAAACACAAGTACAAAATATACTAAAACAGCTAATCATGCTCTGACATGCAGTCTTAACAGATTAAATAAAACAGCATAAATCAGTATTTAATCAATCATTGTCCGAAAAACATGCTTAGGTATTAGCTGTGACTCACGAATTTGTTCCGCTCGAAATCTGGTCGTCCAGAACTGACAAAAAAACGAACGAATCTCCAAACACTAACGCTGGAAAGCACAGACACCACGTATTACTTCACGGAAAGAATCTGCACAAACCAAGCACTATTTTAAATCGTAAATACGCTGGTGTTTTTATTCGCAATTATGATTAGGACGTCATCAAAATGAACTGAATGATCATTCAACGTTCCGGAAACAAGAGCTGGGATCAGTTAAATATACGTATATACGTATACTGCATTCCGAATACAATGGCGGATATTAATCATTCTTTTTACTATACATGGACTGGTAATAATTTTAACTGACACAAGAGGTCAGTCCATACTCACGATATTTGTTAACAAAAGACTTACTTCATAACAACATTTAATTTGTTTCTGACAACAGTAAGAACAGGAAAGTAACCAAACTCCGTAGACTAACAAGTCAGTGGTAGTGATTTAGTGCCAAATCATCACGTGGAGCGTAACATTCAGCTGCTGTCTGCTTCTCGTTTTGATAAGCGTCTTCCAACGTAAGAAAATGAAAAGTTGTCCCTTGCATTTACTAAATCACCGCGCCATGACACATGGGAGAGGGAGGACGACATCGGATTGACTGCAAAAACGTCGATGCCAAATTGAACAGCCACATTGACATCGCTGTTCCAAGAATGGGCACGAACTGCGCTTCGAATTAAATTAATAATCAACAAACATTCCTCGAAAATGTGGCAAAGTTGTAAGTATTTGGAAAGTACATTAATGAACCAAATTACGTTGACGAAATTTAAAAGTGGACTGAATTTGGCTAATGCTTCCCGTCTGCTGCAATGAACATGGTGAATGAAATATGTAAAAACCACAACTGCGACTCTCGAGAAGAATATTTGGACCTGAAACCGAAGAAGAAACCATCACAATGAGCTTCCACCGAATCCTGCGTCTTAAGAATTTTGTGGCCGGGTAATCAACTCTGTAGTGTAGCAACCCGGTGTGTGTGTGAAGTCGGTTGGTTGTCTTTCATATTCGTCACTTTTCGCACTCGGTTCACTGCCCATTCTTTAAAAAAATGTTCCGTGGACCGAAACATATTCTAAAGAATGTGTGTTGTGACTGACGAACAAGAAACACCAAGGACGGAGTAAATAGTTCCATAAATGGCAAACATCTAACAGAAATTTAGACTTGTAAAATAATGCATTTAATTAAAATAAAAACAGCTTTTCACCACCTGAGCTTATATGACAGTACGCATTTAATTAGACTGCTCATTATTTTGTTCTTTTAGCATGTCTGCCATGTGACAATACCCTATACAGAAATTAACTCACTAGTTCTACAGGGGCAATGTGGGATGCACCGTTTAAGTGGAGATGGAAATTTGAATTGTGGTCTTCTAGGATATGAAGCCGTTTAAGTAGACTTCTACCTAGCAAATGAAGGAGACAGACTCCTCCGTAGCACTGGTAAACACGCACATGACGCTATAATCCATGTAACGAGAGGAACGGTCAGTTTCAGAATGAAAATGGGTGACGAAGATGTTTCCGCTGAAATGACCGCGGTAATCGTATGCCAAATGTTCGCAGTACAAAAATTACTATTGTAGGCACATGGAATCAACCAAGCTTATAGGGAGAAAACCTAAGCAGCAAGAAAACATCAGACACCTGTTACGGCATTAATGCTGCCGTCCACGGGGCGATGAACACGTTGATCGCGTGGTATGAAAATTAATTTTAAAGTCGTGGATTTCATAAATTGGAATTTTTTTTTTACAGTGAAATAAATAGTGCTCACCAAAGTGTGAACTGAAGTTAGAAAAGCACGGCGTTCTTAGACTGATCAAACAATAGGATTCAGGGGTTTCGAATCCCGCTCAAGACACGGATTTGTATCATTCAATGGCGTGTGTTCTTGTGTAGGTGAGGGACCTTGCCAGGCTGATGGCCTGTCTTAGGAGACTATCAAAATTACTAAATGATTCACACTTTGAGAATTATTCTGTGTCGGAACAGAACGGACGGCCTGTACAAGCTGAAAAAGCGTATAAATAAATAAATAAATAAAATTAACAAATAAATATATATTTCCTTACCGTTCTTGCATCGCAGGATAAAAGTTATTTCAAAGTAATTCAGAGGCATTACATTTGTAAATGGAATTAAAAGCTTAAAAGTTGAATGGACTTAGTGACACAATGAATTTGTTTTAATTAATCGGATTACGTAATTGAATGGATTATCCATCGAAGAATTCGTTAACTTTTTAATGAAATAATTTGTTTCAGACCGTATCATAATATTGATGTAGCCCACACTATGAATATAACCCAATATTGCTGGCGAAAATGGACGTAATAACAGTGGATGGTGCAAAACTGACAAATTAACTGTTATTTTGTGTTTGGGTACAACTGCCGTGGCGGCGTGGCTTGGTCTTAATCTCGGGAGCTGGCCCGTCTTCATATCCACAGGACAGATACCTTCAGCGGCTCATGAGGAATATGATTTTAAATTTAAATTTCAAAATGCTCTCCTTCCAGGTTTAAACATAAACACTTCCTCATATAAAATGTGTAGGTGCGTGATATCGGGCTTAAGACGTTTAATAAGTATGAAGCGAATCGGTATTGTCACATTCCTAGCGGTCACTGTACTCCGGTATTCGCAGTGGAAAGGCTTACATATAAAAACAATAGACCTCTGTTATGTTGTCTCGCATTGTGGTCATGTGCAAGCGATAGCTGTGTCACTTACAAGGGGGTTGCGTTACTGCGAATAGACGCGTTAAAACGGGAAACGTATATAACAATCGCCATTTTTTTTAAACTGACGTCATAATTCTCAGATGCTGAGAAGCCTCGTTAAGGTTCGGCGCAGGTAAGAGGTTTCCAAATTTAATCGCGTATAGGAAATAGATGCTGATAATGAAATAAAACCACGGATATGAGAAAAAGCGTATAACGATTCACCTGTATACCTTTCTAACTACACGGAATATGTAATCCTTCACCAAAGGCTAGTAGTCGCTAAGCTGGCCAGGGAATTCTCTGTCTTTCATGCTACCCCAACGTTCATGAAAGTGTTTGATCACTTCAGGCCGTCACTCAAGCACATCACGAGAGATTTCATGTTCTCTCGGCGAGCGACGTGAATGAAGACATCTTCTGGGGTGTTGCACCGTGTAGTCAGGTAGAAATTGACCGACGTTTCAGAGGCTCTTACTCTCTCCAGAGAAACCTGAAACGTAGGTCAATTTCTAACAGACTACACGGTTCAACATCCCAGAAGGTATTTCTCAAGCCTGAAGTGAGTCCACCCGTTCCATTCCTTACAAATATTCTATTGTGAGAGATCAGGTTTCGCACTCCGTATAACTGATAACATCCATTCCTTACAAATATTCTATTGTGAGGGATCAAGTTTCGCACTCCGTATAACTGATAACACTACAGTTGCATCTACAAGAAATATGGACCAATTCCTCTGCGAAAATACCCTTAAACGACTCTGCGACAGAACAATACGGAAACGCCAAATTCTCAGAATAAAAGCCAAAAATACATTTTTTTGCAGTGTAGAAGAAAAATGCTGTCCCTGAGGTCAAAAAGCATGGCCTCCCATGTTTTATTAGTAATTTTTGCATCGGTATGGCTGGGGTGGTGGGAAACCTCATCTCATTAAGAGTCTCCTAATATGGTACGTAGAATTACCTAGCCGTATCTTTGGCACCCACACACAAAAGCTCGTCCAGACATGGCTGTAACGTACAGATACGTAACTTCAGTCTTTGATACAGCGAATATAAATAATTTTCGACATTACCTTCTTAATAATGAGAGGCGTGAATCCTTTACGTGTTTTTGCTACGATCAGTTGGCACATAGGCTGCAAAGAATAAATTATTGCATGAATGGACTGAAGTTTTGTGCACGAGTTCTGGGAGGCATTTTACTTGGGCATATTCAGCATTAGAGTAATTCACTCCCTGTATAAAGCGACAGTGTATTCGCGTGGCTAATCTGCAATCTTGTCTTATTATTTCACCTCTTGTTAATGAAAACGCGTCTGTTACTGACATTCAAAATTCCATAGGTTTCAGATTGCGGACATTTTAAAACATGTACAATTATACCTCCCTCCTCCGATTAAATGTTGTGAAACCAATCTCCATACCATGTCACAAATTTTCTCTGCGGCTAGTGAACCCTTTGATTGGGTTGGGCTTTGGTTGAGTGTTGCTTACAGTAAAGAACTCAGTTACCGAAAAGTGCAGCAGATCTAAATTATTTACAGTTGCGAAATTCTGTGAATCATTAATCATGAAAGATTAATAGCTTTCAAAATATTTGAATTAGTAGCGTGAGAGAACATGTATAGGTTTCGATCAACAGATGTTTCAGAAAACAAGTAGACCTAATTCTACAGTGATTTACCTTCATGCAAGATCAGTACAAAACTAATAACAATATAATTTAAATATACGAAAACATATGTTTGTGAACAAATGTGGTACAGGAAGCCCCACATAACTCGGATCTTACCAACTACTATCAAGCGACTGCTGTCTCCTGCGCTGAGACTGAATCAATTCTCGGTAATTCGCTGGCAAATGCTGTGGCATTTTGTGGTCACTGGTTTCACGATAAGTGGGACATCGTGTATTACAGGTTTATTGCACTTCTTAATTTGAACATGTAATGACAGGTTACCTCAAGCGTCTAACCTTGATGTACGATTCATCAAAATTATTAAAAAGTTTTGTTTTTCAGAAACTTGAATTTAAAAAAGGTGATTAAGAAAATGTACCATGTGGTCAGGCACCTGTCCATGCTGTAAAGGCGCGTGGATAAACAAAGCTGATTTTGCGTGTACTCTTACCCATTTAAAAACGACCATGGTCAAATCACAGGACTGTTATCACTAGATCCGACACACGCCGAGGACTGTGTTTCAGATCCCCTTGAAGAGCGGACAAAAGCACATTTACGTCACCGTGTGTGGAAAGACCTCATGGGCTTAGTGTCGCGATTTAAAGACGGTAAATAAGATATATAATTTTTTATATTAAACAAAAAAAAAACTCTAAGTAACTTAAGCGAAGTAAACGACGTGGGAAAAACTTTTGGCATAAATTAATGCGTCGGTCAACATGTTTTCTTTAAGTTAATGTATCGTAATCGCATAAGTGCAATTTTGAAACCAATTTCACTCGGTTAAAAGATACTGGATTAATTTCAGAGTTAAATCTGCCTTAAGCTCACACTGTCACTCCAGGCTTTAAAATTAAGTGTAAGTAGCTTCATGGAGAATCACGAGCCGATAATCGCTTATCTACAACTTCCGTTTCCTTTCTTTCGTCATAACGGAATAGATGAAGGAAAACAACGTCTGGATATGCTCGAAGTTTCGTCTCATCAGCTGCCTTCAACAAGTCAGACACTTACTAGGTGCGTTCCTTAGCATAGGCGTTCACGTTCAGTATTGCGAATCTGTGATAACGACGACATTAAAATTCGGAATGACTTAATTTAAACGTAACTTAATTATTCGCAGTTTCATAAGTTATAAGATTGTGGCTTGGCCCATCCCAATTTGTCATTTTAGGTCCTGTCCTTGTGTACCGTAGCCTACAGACCTTCTGTTAGAACCCGCAAACGGAAATATAAGAATTTTGAAAAAAGCCAACAGTTCAATGCGAAATTCAACGTTCTCACAGCAGTGAATATATCGATGATGGTCTTCTGGCTTGTGAAGCCGTGTGGGCGTGTAGGTGGCTATCAATCCTGAAGATGGAGGCAGTATATTCTTCCGAAACATCAACAAACAACGTTACATTCCGGGAGCCCCACACTGACAGAAGCTGTGTTTCGGTGCATCTGTACCAGGAAGGGTGGGACTCGGTTTATCGCCATCAGCATGTTTCATCGCTTAATTTGGCATCATTCTCTGGAACTTGCGATGAGCAAGGATCCCTGTATTGTCGTCGCAGGACGGGATTCGACCGTCACTAACATTCACGACAGCGTATACGCAGTTCGTTCGAAAGTTTTTGCAAACTGTAGCAGGTTCATACTTGCGAAATAATTTATGACACGGACTGCGTCGTCACATGTAGACGTGCCTGGAAAAAGTCCGACGATTAAAAATAGTTTCAAATTTTAAATACCGGAAGTAGAAAACGAGATATTTCGAAGGGACGTTTCCAAATTCTGTGCGAATGTCACTGCAAACATTATGCAGATAGATAATTTTAAAAATTGTGTAGCGTAGGCTCATTGTTCTGAATACACAGCACGTGTTACGTTGCATTGCTACTGTTACGAATTACACGAACAACCGGAACACAGATTTCGAATCTCTAGAAAAAATTAGTTTCACACACAGACTCTTTGAAACTATTTATTCAAGAACTCGTAGGTTAAGAATTTTTGTAAATTAGCTTTTGTTAAATTTTATAGTTGAACTTAAAGTATAAAAATATTTCATTGCGATAAAAGCATGTTTTAAGTTTCATAACATCTTGATGAACCTGCTAATTGAAAAAAATGACGCATAATTTGACAAGCAGAACGTCCATTAGCTTCTCAGGGTGGACCATGTTCCATGGATTCCCGTTTCTTGCGAAAACTGAGAAGTGGGCCCAGTCTTTGACGTACAAATGGAAGTGAATCCGGAAGCCAAATGTAATTAACGCTCACAACTTACTTAAGTTCTTGAACCATAAAACTGAACTCTTTATTGCAGTTTCAAAATTTTCCGTCACCCAACAGTTACCTTGGCTTGCACGTTCGTTGCACAACATAATCATTGCCATATTAAATTTAAATTGGCAGGAATAATATAATAAAAGCATGACATCATAATTCATTACCTGCGAAGAAACGATCTTTTAAAGCTTGCGATTCCAAACGAAGAGCAATTATCCTCGCCTTTTTACTCGTAGGAAATAATGAAATTACAAAGTCAATGCTAGGGATAGTGTGATAAGTACACATTAAGTATCCCCACAAATAGAAATGCAAGGGAGATATGGGAAAACCACTTTTTGACGGAACGTCGCGCAATTGTGTATTCGCGAGTCCAGGTGTCGCTTATCCTGATGGATGTTTCTCGTGATTTTACTCTGTTCCTCCAGATTAATTACTTTAAGGTATCTTAAGACAGGCGTCGCTTCCTTCAAAATCATTTTCCATTTCACCATTCGTAAATTATCGTAATGTTCGACACTACATAATGAAATCATATGCAAATAACCCAAAAACTGCAAAAGAAAACACTACAGCTAATTTGAAGTCTTAACACCACGTCTCCGGTAAGAATTTGCATCCAGAAATGTATTATTGCCTGACAGTCAAATGAGACGTGATTTTATTCGTCATTAATGGTAACGCGACTATCGTAGACGTATCTTGTGATCGAAGCCCTTAAGCAGGAGGGCGAAAAGCAAGTACATTCAATTTCTGAGCACTTTTCCAACAGCAGACCTACGAAAACTACACGACTTTCGAACCCAGCAACTACAAGCAGCTTTACCCAAATGTATAAAAAAAATACTGCCCTGGGTCTAGGTGGATACTCAGACTACAAACTGACAAATTTACCGGTTGTTATTTGTTTGCATAGCTAACCTCAGAGTTGCCTCAATGGAGGCACATGACCTACGACACTGACCCTGCTTACAATTCATTTTCACAACGTGCAACATAATCAGCTTTGAAACGGTCAGTAAAACGTGATGGTAACTTACGCCCATCACATTTTACAAGACTGAATTAAATTAATTTCGTACAATTCACGAGGTCTGAAATCGATTGATAATTTTAATTCTAGCTAGCGATGTGAAACGGTAGAAACACAGTACGTATGCACTGAAGTGTTTATTTGCCAAAGTTTTGTTACCAAAAGGCCTGCAATGAATGCCACGAGGTACATTTCTTACTAGAAACATTTCTTCGTAATTCTCGGAGGCTTTAGTGTTTGCTAACTTGAGTTTCTCATCATAACTAGCGAAAAAATGTCTTGGTACCTAATACAAGAATATGTCCAAACTGAAAGAACTATCTTTTGAGAAATCTGATGATTTACATTACCCAGCAAACATGCAAATACCCTATTCTTCCAAATGGCGCGTTTCGTAACATTTTGCCAAACGAATGAAAACAACTTTAGAGTTGCCGCATTTATGAAGACTGGGGGCAGGTCTTGTTACTGCCGTCTGTAAAACTGAAACCTCAGAACACTACCGATGGGTAATTTTTATTGGTGTTTCTGGCTTGGCTGTATTTCATTTCGTGGCCATAACTCGTGCTTTATAGGCTTATACGGCCAGTCTTAATGGCTGAGGTAAATATTATCATTTTATAGGCAGAGAGGAATTTCGAAGAATGGTCTTCTGCTTGAGAATCCGAACATGTTAACCCGAACAAGCAGCTTGTGTAATGAGTCTTCCAGTATAAGAGCAGAGCCTAACGCACAGCGGAAGAGACGTCTTCTGAAGAAACATGTATTCAAAACGACAACGACATTTCTGTCTGCACAGCGTATCGGCCTACTGGACTAGTTCACACTCCCTGTACATTTTGTGTACGTTACTCAACCTAACAGACCTACCTTACAATAAAATCAAAATTTTAAAGTAAGAGGTTCTTCTCTCAGCTGTGAAGAGTTGATTATATTCTAGTACTGTCGGTCGTGATTATAGTTACCAGCGTTTCAGATTAATGTATCTCCTTCTACCCTGAACGCTAGAGGCGACACGTTTCTCCAAAACGTCGGCAACCACCTACAAGTCGACATATCAAAAGATCACGATCAACAACAACAAAAAACACTGACGAAGCACGTAAAAGAACGCGGTTGAGTGTTCGTTGACGCACGCAATGCGTTGAGAACAATTCTGGGGCCCACTCACCTTCACACGTGAACTGGCCGTAGTGCTTGCCGCTGGATTTGTCCCCACACACGACACATTCGATGTTTTGGTTCTTGTCTGCACCCTGTGACGATCCCCCGGACTGGGTGCTGGCTGCCTGTGACCCGGGGGTGGTACTCTGCTGGAGGTCCCTACTTCCCAACCCTGTCGCACCACCGCCGCCGCCCGGGGTCGTGAGACCTGTGATGTCCTCTGCCGC